>JARVJO010000002.1:14669127-14721121 GCA_031762555.1 Cynodonichthys magdalenae | reverse complement strand
CCTCATGACCATAGGTAAGGGGTTGGAACATAGACAGACCAGTAAATCAAGAGCTTTGCCACAACCGACCGAAGTAACGCCCTCATTACTGAGAACGAGGCCCCAATCCGTCGATCCATCTCCCGCTCCATCCTATTATCACCCGTGAACAAGACACTCAGATACTTGAGCTCCTCCACTTGAGGCAGAGACTCCACCCTTTTCCAGTTGAGAACCATGGCCTCAGTCTGAGAGGAACTGACTTTTATCCCAGTTGCTTCACACTCAGCTGTGAGCCGCCCCAGTGCACGCTGAAGGTCCAACAGAACCACATCATCTGCATACAGCAGAGATGAGATCCTGTGGTTCCCAAACCAGATTCTCTACTCTCCACAACTGCGCCTTGAGATCTTGTCTATAAACAATACAAACTTTAAAAAAAATAAAAACATTTAAATTGATAATAAAATATTAGCTAAACACCACACAACAAGAAGAAAGATTATTTTGGAGCTGTGATTGATTGAAAGACCTAAAAGCAGTTCCATAGCAGTGACTTATCAAATGTTCAACTTTCATAGCAACAGTTAATCTGAGCCACTGGCCTGATATGTTTCAGTGTTGACACGCACACACACACTGTTAGGAAGAGAAAAAAAAGGAAGACTGGACGTCTTTATGGTGCAAGTTTAATTGTAAATTTAGGAAGCTTAACTAAAAAGAAATGTGTGAACCTCATCAGAATCACAAGTTCAGTTAACCCCAGTGAACACAGAATTTATCCTTAAACAGACAGAAAAGTTTGAAAAACTTGTGATTTTTGTAAGAAGTGTCATCACTATTTGAGCAACAGGAAGTCTAGATTTGGTGAGTGCTCCGTCAGCCACCCAGTTCAGTACCAGTAACCACTGACTCAGTGTGACCTCTTGATCCTCCCTGGTAAAATTCTAAATACTCTGACTCAAAGATTTCGAGTCAGAACACTGATTATCAGAAACCTCAAGCTACTATGGATAATTCAACACAATTTGACTAAGGCAGAATTTTGTAGCATTACCCCTACCAACACACATTTGCTTTCATCCTTAATCCGAAGTCACAAAGAGTAGCATTTAAAATGTCCCACAGTGGCATGGAACACCTCTTCATAAAGTCGACATGAGAAGTCGTAGATAAGCATGAGCACACAAAATGTAGGTGCAGGGCTTCAAAGTAAAGAGAGGGAGTGAAATGTGATTTCACCTGATTTCACAATTAGTTTAAATAGTGAACGGAGGCAGCTGTGTTTTGAATCTGTTGGCATTTTTACTAGAGGTGATCCCGTTGTTTTTAAATGCACACCACATTTATTTTCGGATGTTAAAATAAATCCCCCTCTGCTTACCACTTGCCACATGCAGACTCATCTACAGTGCACACATGCTGGGTTTTACTAGGGAACAACGCACTGCGCTAATGCCTCATTAGTGTCTTGTGATTCCTTCAGGCGGAGCTTATAGGGTTTGAATGTTTACTGACTTCCTTACCAACTGATTAAGACTAAATTGTCAACCAACATTGGGGGGCCAGAAGGTTTTCTGTAAAAATGACCAATAAAATAATTCATTGTCCGCTCATGTGCATTTTGCTGCATATTGTCAACTTGTTTGAAGCGCTGTGACAAATTGTGGACATATTATTGTAAACTAGAACCACACCCAGATATGAACCAATTGTGTTTGAGGCCCCAGGTTCAAAAACAGAAAAGAATACCTAGCATCTCCATAGCGGTATTGACCTATGCTATTTAAACCTTCTATTCTTCTTGTAATCTCCAGGGAGGCAACTACACCAAAGAAAGGCATTTGCACTTTATCAGATTTGACCTTTTTCATCCGTGATAGATGTGTGTTTGGTTGTGCAGACATTATTACGAGGCAGACGGGGGTCTGTGCACATGAGCACTCTGTTCAGTCACTTCCTTTGGTTGTGTGGGTTTGTGCCATTGTGTGTGAGTGTTTTACAGCCAAAAAGGAAGAGGAGTTATAGTGAGTCCACGCTTATAAATAAGACCTCTAATAACAAAACCACCCAGAAGTTTCTCAGAAAAACAAAATATCTTACCACATTGTTATCAGATCTTCAACCTGTGAGCAATCTTTTACAAGGATCACAATTTCTTAAACCAACAAAAAAAGACTTATTTAAGTTTGAAAAAGTCTAAAATTAGTACAGTTGTGCCTTTTTTTAAACTTAAGAGTGGTAACATGCCAATATAACGTGACAGCTAATAGACGGTTTTCACGTGTAGCTTATCCTGATGCATCAAAGTTGACATTAACGCTTGCAGCAACTCTGTCCAGTTGTTTGCTAGGACAGCTTTTGTGGCTGTGGACAGCTTTTAGCTGCTTTAAATCTGCAATCTTATCTCTACAGCTTTGGACCATAAGTAACCAACGCACCCACACACGCTCAGACAGTCACTTAGAAATTGCCCTGCCTGCTATATTTAGCACCATGCTACATTAGCACTTCACACTCCATTGAAAGTTTACGGTACAGCAAAGGTTTTGATAAGGCAGCTGACTTCTGTCCCTCGGGTTTGTACATGCACATAGACATACTGACATTACTTTGAGTATTTATTTTTGATTTCCTCTTGTGCTGCTTTTTATCTTCTTTTTCTCTCTGATGACTATTTCAGAAAGTTGTTAAAATTTCTCCCTTTGACACTTTCTTCTCTTTTCTTTAATACTCCTGTAGTCTTAACTTTTTTCCATGTGCTACAACATCCGAGGTATGTGAATTCAGCTAGCAGATGCAGACCATCTTGTGCTTTAAAATAGCCCACCTTCTATTTTCTAACTAACAGGTTTTGTCAATGTTTTTGAGCAGAAAGATTTTATTTACAAAGCAAAAAAACCACAGAAAATTTCACTCCCTCTTTACTAGCCCACACACAACACATGCTTCACCAACCTGTTGTTACACACACACACACACCTCCCAACTGCAGCCTGGAGCACAACACACAATCCCTGAGGGAGAGAGGAGGGGTCACAAGGAGGGGATAAACTCCCCCTCTCCTCAAAACCCTCCCAGCAACTCTCCAGGAGAGGAGGAAACTTAACTTTACACACTTTCTCTGCATCGACACATCCACATGACTCCAGATGGTGAACACCCACCACCTCAAACGTTTCTGTTCCCTTTTCGCCCGGGAGGATTGAACATACACACCGGCTGCGAAGGACGTCTTAAAGGAAACTTTCTTGCCCAGCTGGCTGCGGATTTATTGTACAGAGAAGCTGATGGTTCGTGAAGGAGACGGAAGAGAGAGAGAAAAAGAAAAGTCAAGCTTTCTTCCGCTCACGCTGTCTTTCTACAAAGTGAGGTCATCCAGTTCTGGGATTCATTGTGAAAAGACTGCTTTGGTCTGGACCTGATCATAGACCTCCAGATTAGGTCTCATCTTTCTGCCCGGAACAAAACATTTTTATCAGAATGTCTTTTTCTCCCTGGTCCTCTGTTTTCTTTGCATATCCTTGTCAAACAAATTGAAGCATTCAGCCAAGAGGTCGGGTTTTTTGTGGATTTAATGAAAAGCAGGTTATTTTTCCCCTTTGAGCTGTTCTAAAGACCGTGTGTTTCTCTTAAATCGCAGGTGTTTCAATGGCGTCAGCTGGAGAACCTCTACTTCAGAGAGAAGAAGTTTTCAGTGGAAGTTCATGACCCCAGAAGGTAAATTTATATTACAAACTAAAACTAATGTTAACTACTAAAACAGACGTTTCTATTGTTTCAGCACAAATTATTTTTTAATTGCTAGTTAGACTGTTGTCTCATACTAGTTCTTCATGTAGTTCTCAGGTATTATAGTTTATAACTTAATAGTATGCTAGTGAAAATGGTATGGATAACTCCTAGTGACCTTCACTGTAAATTCCCATCCTGCCAAAAAGTGAATATATTTAAAGTCATATTGTGCAGAGCAGAAAAAGACAACTTGCATTCTACTTTGGTTAAGGGCGGAAAGTTTGTCTTGGCAACATGGCAGGATATTAGGGATGTAAGTCAGATTTATCGTTCTTGCAATAATAAACATGTGTTTTTAATCACATACATATTCACATACACAAAAAGTAAACCGATAACTGATGGCTGCATGACAGACGATTTGCTGAGAAACTGACCTCTCTTGTGTTTATTTAACATAGCTATATATATATGGAGTGTTATTCTACAGGCACACAGAGGGAGGGAAAGGACAAAAAGAGACAGACAGGGTGAAACAGGGAGCAGTGGTGTTTTCTTTAAAGGAAGCTGTCATTAGAGGGAGCTGCTCTGCTGCTCCACTACACATAGCTGTTTAAAAAAGGATAAGTAAACAAATTGGAACATTGTGTGCGGCTATATGAAAAAGCATCTTTTTATCTTCGTTTCAGTAGACCTTTTGTATTCAGTATATTTAAAAAGACTTTGTTTCTGCTCATACAGTAGGGCGTCGGTAACAAGAAGGACATTTGGCCACAGTGGCATTGCTGTGCACACCTGGTACGCCTGTCCTGCCCTCATCAAGTCCATCTGGGCCATGGCTATCAGCCAACATCAGTTCTACCTGGACCGCAAGCAGAGCAAGGTCGGTCTTTCTCACAAAATATAAAATCAAAAGCAACAGCAGGTCTGGGTAAAAATAAACAACGGGTATGTTAAAGCTAATTAGGCAGCTTAAAAAAGGTTTGACAAACTTTCATTTTACTTATCCTCGCAGTCAAAGATCCATGCAGCGAGGAGTTTGAGTGAGATTGCCATAGACCTCACCGAAACGGGAACTCTGAAGACGTCCAAACTGGCCAACATGGGCAGCAAGGGCAAGATTATCAGTGGCAGCAGTGGAAGTCTTCTCTCCTCAGGTCAGTGTGAGTGTTTGTGGAAGGAGCATGCATGCTGTGTTGTCAGTGAGGAGTTTTGGAGAGACAGAAACAGCTGCTGCAGGAAAGAGACTACTCATTCTCTGTTGAATGCTCTCCCACATAATGTACACCCTCACCCCGCCCAGTGTCAGTCAGTACATACAGAATACCATTCCCCCCCTCTATGTCACACAGAATCATCCTCCAGAGGCCCCCCGCCTCCTAAATTTAGTGGGTGAGGGAATGGAAGGGCAGCTGTGGGTGTGCAGATTTCACCATGGCCTTTAAAACAATGCTTATCTGTGTTGAACAATCAATGAGTGTGACGACAAAATTAGAATTGAAAAGGAAACACTCTTTTTGTCCCAGACAGACATTTCAATTCTGAGAAGAAATACATGTGTAGTAAAATTATTGACTAGTGCTACAATTTTACAGAATTATGTTCTATTTCAGTCAGGATCTATTTTAAGACAACTGTAATCAGTATATTTAAACCTCTTATTTAAAATAAGAAAATGCTGCACAAAATCCTTTTATTTTCTTCTTTTCATTTTGTCTCACAGTTCCTCATCTCCACTTTCTGATAATCCTCAGTTTATTTCCTGTTTTATATCAGCTTGGCTTCGTCTTATCTGCACCAGTCATGTGTCGTTTTCACTTTTCTTTGTGCTTCATGGTCAAAAAAATAATGGTTTTCACTTAACTGCAGCATAAACATGTCACAGAAACTGTTACTAGTAGCATTTCTGCTTGACTGTTGGAAGCTGGGCTGAGCTTGTAAGGTTCTATTTCTTTTATTTGCCCTTCAACCTGAAAATTAGGTTTTTGCAAACGTTTGACTTCTATAGAAGGGTAAGCTCCAAACAGAAGTGTTTGTAGCTGTGTTGAGCTACACATAGTTCATTATTAGAATCTTTGAACTTCCATGTGGAGCATCTTGCAACACTAAAGCGCTGTTATTGGTTTCTCTGTGACCAAAGATTGTCAGCAGTGGTTACTTAAGGATTGTTTGTAAGTTCAACCACACAGTCAACCACAATGGGGAAGTAACAAAGAGAAACAGTCTGTGTGTGTGTGTGCGTGTGTGTGTGTGTGTGTGTTTATATGAATGTGTGTGTGTGGTGTTTTCAACAAAGCACATTACAAACAAGAGTGGCAGCATCTCAGGGTCTTGGAAATGTGCGTCACATACTTTGTCCTAAACTGCCCTATGCTCCAAACACTCGCCTGCTCGCACAAACACAGCACTAAAACTCTGTTTCCTTATCAAAATGTTCCATTCGCTTCATGTAAACATCCTGTAAAGCTAGCAGGTGCACACACAGTTTCTCCTTCCCTGAATCTGACTCACAAGTTTGCTCCAGACTCCTGGCCTTACGTGTTGTGTTGCTTGTGCCCTGCAGGCTCTCAGGAATCTGACAGCTCCCAAACTGCTAAGAAGGACATGTTGGCAGCTTTGAAAGCCAGGCAGGAAGCTCTGGAGGAAACTCTAAGACAGAGACTAGAGGAACTCAAGAGCATCTGTATCAGAGAGGCGGTACGAGAGGACTTTTACAACATGGCAAATATTTTGAAATGCTTTCTAGCCCTCTTGTTCTAATTTTAATGGCTTGTCTCCTCTCATATTTTCCAGGAACTAACAGGAAAGCTTCCCAAAGAATATCCTCTGGATCCGGGGGAAGAGCCACCCACAGTGAGGCGGAAGATTGGCACCGCCTTCAAACTGGATGAGCAAAAAATTCTTCCTAAAGGAGAGGTAAAAGCTCAACTCCTAGTTCTCCTTACTTTCAAATCTGTTATCCACACAAAAAAAAAGACAAAAGCACAATATTCACAATGAATACATTAAAAACTGCTGTGCTGTTTCACACAAATAAAGTTTAGTTACTAAGCTGAGAACGTTACTGTAAAAAACTTGCAGTCTGCGATATCTTGTACCTCAAAGAAGCTCTACTTATTTTCACTTCTTGCTGCCTTTTTGTGCCACGGGTAGATTTTCCAGCAGAGCCGAGCTTCTAAATTTAGTCTGGCAGCGTTTTCACCACAGGAAGTGGTGATAGTAGGATTGTACGTGCTTGTGAATGTGTGCGTATGTGTGTATCACTGAGGTTGTATGCTTTGCAAAGAATCCAGACACATAATATCACAAAAACCACTTTGCTTGCAGAAAGATGTTTCTTAATTTACGCTGAGCACCTTAAACTCTGCACACAGAAACAGAAGTCGCTCATGCAGGAGGTGCGCAGCCAGTGTTAGGGAAAGAGATTCCTCTGAACTGAGGTAGTCTAATATTAGGTCAACCCAAGGGAATACATCATCAACTGTCTTTGTGGGGCCAAATGAATTCACGTGTGTTTTCTCTCAGATGTGAGAGGACCAATAACCTTCTAGCTGTAAATAGTCTGCGTCATAGGTCATCCATAAATTATTTCCTTCCCTGTTATCACGTTCATGGAAGATAGTTTTGCATTCATGTTTTACTTGGTCAACCTGCTCTGCTCCGCAAATCTCAGTAGAACCGTAGTGTAGGAGGGGATGGATTGATGCTGGAACTTTAATCTTTGGGGACACGGTTTCCAAATAGAGACTGTCCGGTGGTGAGAAAATGCGCAGCCACTCCACAGATAAATGATTTCCGCAGCGTGTTTTGTCTGGCAAGTCTTGCTTTCCTTGTGTGTCTTACCAAATGTGAGGCATGGGAGAGTGAGTATGAGTTCGTGTCTGCAAGCTAGCCCTTGTTGTTCTTGGATTGGTCATTGCTCTCTGTAGCTACAACACTGAAGGGAACCAGTAACTTTGCACTATTTTTACCCGTATTTGTGTGCGATCACCAGGAAGAGGAGCTGGAGCGGTTGGAGCGGGAGTTCGCCATTCAGTCGCAGATCACGGAGGCAGCCAGGCGTCTTGCCAGTGATCCTCACGTGAGCAGCAAGAAGCTGAAGAAACAGCGGAAGACCTCTTATCTGAATGCACTGAAGAAGCTCCAGGAAATTGAGAACTCTATCAACGATTATCGGGTCCGCTCCGGCAAGAAGCCAACGCAGAGGGCATCGCTTATCATTGAAGGTACAGTTTTTACTACGGCTATTTCTATATGTGAGGATTTTATATGATGTGGAATTTTAACAGTGAACAGCAGTATTCTTCTAGGATACAGATTAAAGAGTAATAGTCTGCAATTTGATTTGTTTGGTTACAATAACATTTTATAAGTAACTGAATCTCAATTCTTGCTTTTTTTTTTTCCTTTTCCAGAAGCCAATATATGCTCTGAAGACAGCTCAATGTCTGATGCGCTCATTCTAGATGACGGTAAATAACTGTTTTTTGCTTTTTTTCTGAGATCATTTATGATTTTATTCAGTTTGAACCACTTCCTCTGACTTCTTTCAACGATTCTTTTTCAGATGATGCTCAAGTTACCGGTACCCCAACGTTTTCTCCCGTAGCTTCGCCTCATAAAGGCCTCCCTCCACGTCCACCGTCTCATAGCCGTCCTCCTCCTCCTCAGTCGCTGGACGGCCTGCGACACATGCACTACACACGCTCTGACTATGACAAGTCTCCCATCAAACCCAAAATGTGGAGCGAGTCATCACTGGATGAGCCCTATGAAAAAGTGAAGAAACGCTCATCTCACTCCAGGTATATGAAAGTTTATTTCGACTTCTTCACAAATGTTCATTTCCACCCAAATTGCACATCGAAGTTAAAGAAGAGGTGTCTTACAGTAGTTATTTTATTGACAATGAAACACTATACACCCTTTTACAAAAAGGCCGTGAGCTTTAATTATAAATGTAATTCTGTTTAGTCACAGGCGTTTTCCAAGTTCCGGCAGTGCCGAAGCAGGAGGTAGTAATTCTCTTCAGAGCAGCCCTAACAAGAACATGCCTCAGTGGAACTCTCAGTCCAGCATGCCCTCCACACCGGACCTGAGAACTAGAACTCCACACTATGTACATTCCACCAGGTCAGCCACTGATTTCATTCACTGTTTAACCAGAAAGCATTATCCACTCACTCAAATAAGGAATCATAGTTAAGTTAAAATGTTGTAAATGAAAGTGAAATGGTTCAGTTTTGGGTTTTTTTGGTTGTGTTTCTTCATACCACAGGTCAGTGGACATCAGTCCCACACGTCTGCACAGTCTCTCTCAGCACTTTAGGAACCGCAGCTCCAGCCTTGAGTCTCAGGGCAAACTGCTGGCGTCTGATTCAGACGCACACCCGCACACTCTGGGCAGTCCGGACTTCTTCCTCGGCCCGGGACGAGGCTCCAACGGCTCTGACCCTGTGGATGACTGTTCAGCCTGCACCAGCCACAGCAGCTCAGAGCATTACTGCCCCTCTGGTGGACCCCCGGGCAGTAATCCCAACTACTCTACTCTGGGAGAAGACTCACCCTCTAAAGCAAGGCAGAGGCAGAGACAAAGGCACAGGTGAGTGGAGGGCCTGCTAGTCTTATCTTTTCAATTGATTTGAAAAAAGTAGCATTAAACAAAAACACTGTGAGCTTAATGAGTGTATTCCTACTTCTTCTACAGGTCTGCAGGTAACTTAGGTTCCTCTAATTCTGGCTCTATGCCAAACCTGGCAGCTAAAAACGGCTCTGTTGGAGGCTCAAGTGGAGGTGGGACAGGAGGTGGGCACCACGGAGTCTACCTCCACAGCCAGAGCCAGCCCTCCTCCCAGTACCGCATCAAGGAGTACCCTCTGTACGTGGAAGGCAGCACCAATGCTGTGGTGGTACGCAGCCTGGAGAGTGACCAGGAGGGCCACTACAGCGTCAAAGCTCAGTTCAAGACCTCCAGCTCTTACACGGCTGGGGGGCTGTACAAGGAGGCCTGGGGCGGAGAGGAGGGAGGCGAGGGAAGTGGCCGGCTCACGCCATCACGATCTCAGATTGTACGGACTCCATCGTTAGGGAGAGAGGGTGGTGGAGGAGGGGGGAGGGTCGCAGTGTCTGAAGAGCTGCGGTGTTGGTACCAGAGGTCTTCAGGAAGCCTGAAGGAAAGGAGTCACTCAAATTCAGGATCCACATCTTCTGAGTCTGGGTCGCAGCAAGGAACTCTGGGACATGGTCGAGGGAGTAGAGTAGGAACACTCGCCAAGGGTTCACCAGGTAAAACCCCAACTATTCTCACTAAAATCTGTATTATATGAGTTCAACATCAGCTGATTCAAACATTGTAATGCTGTTACATGCTGTGTTAAAGTCACAGCCTGTGTGTAGTTTCAAATTAGGATCCTCCAATAAAAAGTCCTCAGAGCAAATGCGTTTAGAAAAACAACTTTGTGGAAGTGTTTGTACCATGGATTTCTCAGTGGAGATAAATCCGTTTACAAAACCAAAAATTTGTGATGAAATAAAATAATAAAATGTTTTATTAAATACACTCTTATGGAGCGCTATGATAAAGCTGTGACACAAAAGTGTTGACAGAGTTTCACCCTGGAAGGAAACAGCCTAAACAGAAAAGAGATTTAAACAATGGGAATCAGATCGAGCAAAGCTGAGAGTCCATTAGGACAACAAATAAAAGTGGGAAGCTAACATTAAGACAACAGCTAAAGGTAAAAAGCTACGTTTTATTTGATTTTGTATTTGTTTTTATTTTTGGATTTAGGTGTTGTAATTTTAATAATGTGACTAAAGCGCATCATGTTGCACCAATAAGGTTAGCTTAATTATTTGAGACTTTATTGACCCCTGAAGCAAGTACATTTTTGTCACACAGACCAGAGTCCTTAACTCTACATGTGAGAAATCATAGTTTTCTTTGACTAACCATCATTTCTCCTTTCAGCTGCGTCCCCTCACAGTCAGAGGAGCCTGACCCCATCCAGCGAGCACCCAGCCACACCCACACCCCCCTGCAGCCCACAGCACATCCTCAACTGGAAGAGTGGGTAAGTAACACACACACACAGCAGCAGAGGAGGGTACACTAAGACTTCATCTTTGCCTCTCAGCTTCCTGCCCCATTGATTGGTTCAAACCTCCGTCTTAACTCATGAGTTTTGATTGTCTGTTCTGATTGTGCCTGCTTTTGTTTCTTTTCATCACTGAACTCATCCTCGGTGTCTGTGTGTGACTTGGGGTTCTTTAGACTTACGTTGTATTTATGTTTCCAGTTTGTGTTTCTAATGTTTTACTTGTGTCTCTTTTCTGTTCTTTCATCTCACACAGCTGCTTGTTGATCTTTTTCTTCTGAACAAAATCGCTCACAATTTGACATTTCTTTCCCGTTTGTCTTTCTGTCTTTACTAACCCTCCTTTCCTTCTGTGTGTGTCCTCTCTCTTGGTTTAGAGGCACAGGAGACAGCTTCCCTACTGAGGACGTCTGTCAGTCTCCCCCTCAGCCCAGCTCTGATGCATAGAGGTACCGCCAGTGGTCTCAGACTCCTGTTGGTCTAAATTTATATTGTAGTTATGTTGGCAAAATATAGCTGCAGCGTAATAACATTTTGGCAGAAATTAAATAAACATATAGTATCTTAGTAAACAGGCTAATCTACATAAACACAACTGTTTCTGTAAACAGGAAGTGACAGTAAAGAGAAGTTTTATGTGGTGATGATGGAAAAGGTTCCTTTTTATATTTCTTACTCCGGTGTTGGTGAATGTGTTTCTTTCTGTGCCTGTTATTATGTCTGATCTTTGCATGTGTTCAGCTGTTCTGACTGATGCTTCACTGCAGTTCACTCTTCAGGATTAACTAATAAAAACACTTAACAAACCACTGTTGTGCAACATTTTTAACATAAAGGCTCAACCATTGATCTGTATTACTGGCCATTACTGTTCACTGAGTCATGTCAACAAAACGGTACAGTTTCAATGTAGGATGCACATCAATCTGTCACAAAAATATTCATTGTGCCCTTATTTCTTATCCGATTTCTATAAAATAAGGCTTAAATTAAAGCTGAGAAAATGGCCGAAAATTGCCAATGTTGTGGTATATAAAAATATGTATTTGCCCAAGAGATAAATCTATAGGCAGTCTTATATGTTTTTGTCAATGTATTTACTGTACAAGCCCCTTTCTGCCTCCATAAAACTAAGACTCATGTATGTCATTGAGATTCAATGAGAATTTAAACTTTCAGTCAAAATCTGAAACGATTGCTCTCAAAATAGGAAACTGAGGAATGGAATTACAAGCTCCACTTTATATATATATATATATATATATATATATATATATATATATATAATGTCTAATTCTGTATTTGTTTTCATGGTTCTTGATTCGCACCGAAGTGACTCAACATAAAATAAATGCAGTCGGCCCCTCAGCCGCTTAGGAAGCTTACTATGTACGGTGGAGGGAAAAAAGGTTACAGAGTTTTTTTTACTCTATTATATGTATATATAATCATAAACTTTGGGACATAACGTGTGCTGACTGGACAGAACATTGGTATCAGTAATATAGATTTACACAGTTCAGCCTAGTAGTAGTAAAGGTATAATTTACTGTTGTGCATCGTATTTACAACTTCCTACACTATTGTCTTAACATGACAACTATATGAATAGAAATATAATTTGTTGAAACAGCAAATTTGTCTTTGAGTGGATTTACCCGACATTAGGTTGTTAAAATCAAGCTAGCATAACTAACCTATTTCCTGCATTTGTTTTAAAAAATAAATTTTTTGACCTGTAAAATGTGATAACCTTTGATCTTGTTGTCATATTGTTAGCAATTTATGGCAAAACATTGCGTCCTCATTTGATATTCCTGGCATGACTGCTGCGTCTAACTTTTACGACCATCCACGGATGTTCAGAGTCAAGACTCAGTGCATAGAAATGGCACTTGTGCGGCACACGATAAGTCACATGATGTCCAATCCAGTAATACAGATCAATGGGCTCAACAGCATTTAGACGTCTTATTTTGAAAGTTGTCGAAACAAAATGTTGTAATCAGTGACACAGTTGTGTCTTCTTCTGCAGGTCTTTTAGTGACAGCTGTTTTCTCAGCAGCCCCCTGTGTTCAGAGCTGGCAGATGTGCAGTGGTACGGAAAAGACAAGGCCCAACCTGGGACACTGGTCTGAGACCTTCCTGCAGGGCCGAGAAGTATCCCTTTGTTCTCTCCTACGACCTCCCATCTGTTCTTCACTACAACCCATCAGCAACCAATAACCTCATCCTCGTCCTACAACCACCCCAGACTCGGCTGAAAAGGAGTTGTCTCCTTAAATCTTCCCACTTTCTTCTTTACGCCCCGTCTATCACAGCTCAGCCAAATAGGGACGCATTTGCTGGGTTTTGATAAGGGCTTGTTTCCCAGGACAGACTGAGAAGTGCCGCCTCAGCACGACGGAGGCCTGTCCTTCTTCACCTTCTGGAGCACACAAGCAATGGGCCAAAGGGTCAAGAGCAAGGAAAGACAGAGCACAGAACATCACAAACGCTTTTCACACTCAACAAACCCAACATGGATCAGCCCAGGACTCCCCCCCCCCCCACTGCTTCCTGTTATCACTGCGGCGCACTGCCACCCGGTCAGACGATACACACTGGATTTGAGCCACCAGTTTAAAGACAAAAAAAACTTTTTTTAGGAGCACATGAACTATGTTGCATTTCATTATCCCCGTTCACGTTGTTTTATGTTTTTCTAATTTCCTAATTTATATTTCTAAAAAAAGAGAAGATTTCGGATTTAACACTGTTTAACCCACCTCCAAACACAGCTGCTGGATCAACTGGTCACATCACGGTTCTTTGGGCAGGTGCCTCAGCAGAGACATCATTGGTCGGCAATATGTGAGCGAATCCCAGTGACATCAGGTGGCATTCTGGGACATGATCTGACACAGATGAGGGCTATAGCAATAACGAACACTGTACAAGGTTATGAACTGGTTTGAATCTACAGAGTGAAACTGAAACTGGCATTTCTGGTTCTCAGCACCGGGATGATTGAAGTTAAGGATCTTAAAACACCACTGGCAGAATTTGGAGATTAGGCATCGGCCTGCAGGTTTTTATTTTTTCTGACTTCATTGAAAAAAAAAATTATAATTTTTGCAAAACAGTTTGTCTGGCCACATGATCGTCAGTTATAAATCAGGGTTGTGTGGAGGTCAGCCCTGTTACAGATACTGCAGTCAGAGATACTTTCATTTCGTCTTATCTCTTTTTTTAATCTCTGACAGTGAACAACTGTTAAAAATCTGTTGGCATACTTTGCAGATTCGTGTTGAAGCTGCTCAGTGATGAGCAACTGTCAAAAACAGTTTTTACTGGGAGGTTTGTCCCTCCACTCATGGTCCCAGACTGGTTCTTACCTTGCTGAGTCAGGCCCCTTACAGCACTGTGTTTTCCCATCTGAACCCAAATTATTACTTCTAAACATCTTGGTGCTTTGCAAATGTACTGTAATTCACCACTGAACCTATTGCAGTCATACGTACTCCTAATCATGACTGTCGAAAAAGCCATTTTTAAAAAAAAAGCAGCATCCAGGAGACGATGTTTGTTTCATTTTCCATCGATTTAAATCCAGTTTGTTGAAACATCCTTTCATATGAAAGCACAACATGTCGTGTATTCGTGGGCTGGACCTGCAGTTTCTGTGTTCCTGTGTCAGTGTAAACTTTAACTGTTAATATAACTTTTTTGGGTCGTGGTCAGGTTGACAAAAAGTCCTGATATGAGGGGAAAAAAAAAAAAAAGAAAAAACTAAAAATAATTTTTCAGACATCCCAATCAAAAATCCAGAACAGGGTTTAAAAAGCACACCTGACTTTGAATGAAGAAGTTTTTTATTTGTTTTTAATTTTTTTGTCGTTTCTTGTTTTTAAAGTCTTAACCGTTTTTTCATCTGTTTGTAATTATTCAAGTAATTTAAATAATAAATTAAAAATTGCATTGACAGAGAATTTTAAATCTGGATGATGAGACAGTGGTACACATCTCACCCTGTCCACCAATAACTGATGTTTTCTTTACCATAAGTAGTTTCTACATTGTGTTCCAAAAAAAAAGGTATAGTTTTGGTTGCATGTATGAGTCATCCTTGGTTAATTCTGATAAAAAATATGCAAGACTGGAACCAGCAATCACTGGGTTCTATCTGATTAGATTTCATCATGATTCTGCTTTCAAACTTGAGTGTTTTTGTGCATTTGTGTCCTGAAGTCCCAAGCCCATGCATGCCCTGCAAATCCTCTAACAAATGACCCAAAGACAGCACAACATCCAACTTTTTCCTGCTGAAATCAGTTCCCTTTGCACCAAAGTGTTGTCTGCCACCTAATTCTCTGCCCTAGCTCTAATCTCTGACCTTTGAGACCGTTGTGAACAAGAGTGATGTTCTTCTGTAGACCTACGCAGCACTTTCCTGTTCCAAGATGAGGTTTTTTTAGTAATACTCCAGGAGAAAGGAGGTACCTGTATTTTATCAGTTTTTTCCTGTACGTACGGAGGGTAACACTCCCATTTGTTGTTTTAACAACACTACATTTTATATGGACCAGTATTGTCTTTTCTTTTAGTTCCAACATCTAAAACAACCTTTTTCAGGTGCTACAAAATGACCAGTAACTGCATCGACACTTCTTCATTCTTCCCAATAGGTTCAGTATCAGATGTGCAAAATGAAGCTTATTTTAACAGTCCAACAGTCGGTCACTTCCTCCAGACTATAGAGCATGTAACTTGATTTTCTCAGTTCTCTTCAGCTGTAACTAAACATTAAATGAGTTGTAGAAAAAAATTAAAATGTGGAGTTGATTAAAAGATTCGGAACTCCGCAGTTAATTTATTCTTTTTTTTCTATTAAGAATTTGTATAGTAACTTTACATTTTGCAAAACTGTGTTGTTGGAAATCAATGATGAACTTTCAAGATGAGAAGCCGTGCTGGGTCTTGAGAGTAAGAAAAATAAATTATTGATGAATGTTCTCAAGACGGTGCCTTTGTCTTGCCTTATTGTTCTTCTTGTCCTCACTTCCTTACCAGCTGCCTGGTGGTGGTGGTGGGGGGTATGGGTGGGTAAAACCCTGTAAGTCATTCAGGTTAAGGGTCATCGTGTCGGACTCATCACGAGGAATCATAACATGTAATGACCACTCCCGCTCCTCCAGACACTCACTCTCATGTCATCACATCCTGACCTCAGTCCAAGTCAAAGGAAAGAGGATTTCCTTTGGAGTTAAAGGAATGAACAATCCAAACATGAAAGAAGTGACTCAACAGTTCACAAGCTTAAAGTCATTTTTGAAACCTGTTTTTTAGAGCTTGTGTTTCCTCACTCAACAACTTAAATTCCTTCCTTGTAATACTAGCAGCATTTATGGAAATTAGACCATATAGCTTGTACAACTATGTACCCTGAAACTGGGGGGACAGACAAAAGTACACAACAGGAGAGATTTTATGCTTTTTTATCTAAATAGTCATAAATCTGTGTATGAGAGGACACTGCAGTTTTGGTTTTGTTCTACAGTTCTGTGGCCTTTTCTGAATTAATATCATGTTCCTCTTTGTTCTTCATGTGTTCCCATAGCAGCTCTCCCAACCAGGCAACAGCTGGAAGCTGTTAGCTCGACAGGCCGTGAGAAAGTTGCTGCACTCTGATTTTTTTGTTCTTTTTCACTTGCACAAGTCTGTTAGCTTGTTGCTTTGCTCGTATGTCTGTTTGCAACACAGCTGTATAACCTTGTTTAATTATTGCTCGCCACCAAAGGTAGATGATAATGTTCCTGCTTGTGTTTGAGTGTCTGTTAGCAAAATATCTCACAAATCACTGGAGAAATTTTAAGGAAGTGTTCAGATTTATTTTATATTCTAAATGTAGAACAGGTTTAAAGGTTTGTTCATCAAAGTTAGGTGAAGATGCCAATCTCATTTGTTCATTAAGGATTTGAACAGAACTGAGGTTCATTTATGAGTTTTTATTTACACTCAGTGACATTTAGAGATATCAAATATAGTATTTATACTGTACTCATCAAGTCATAAAGGTTCCTCCTCAATAAATTAGAATGAAGTCCAGTTTTAAACAATGGCATTAAATTTAATTACAAAACTGGACTACATCCTGAACAACGCTTGACAATGCTGCCCTCTAGTGTCCATTAAAAGCAACTTCTGAGAAAATAGCTAAAGGAAAGCAAATTATGTGAAACATTTTCAAAAAAAAAAAAAAAAAACAACCTACACCATTTTTTAAAATAGATTTTCTAACCTAAGCGTGTCAATTTCATTTTAAAAATTAAGTTTTTTAAAGTTATTATGGCGTTAAGTTGTTTGTTTGCAATCTGTTCTTGCTGTGGCTTCATGATTGTTGTCCTTTGGGGATTTGTGATTGTTCTTGAGAAATAGTGACGCAGAGTCTTCTGTCCTAGAGGCGTGATAAGATTTAATCCATTTTTATATCAGGGTTGCACAAGCAGTCCTTAAAATGTCTCTGTCAACATTAGTAGTTTAGTTTTCAGATGATATGTAGGTGGGAGAGATCCAAGCAGTTTTCATGTAATTAGGTTTCACAATTCACTTCCTGTTCCAACAGAAGCCCATTAGTGTCCTCAGGATCCTGTAAAAAATACATTAAAAGCTTTTTAAAATCCAGACGTTTTTGATCAGTAACCCTTTAAACACTGCTCTATTTTATTTGAATAAAATGACCTATTAATGATTTTAAACATTTTTTTTTACAAATAAAAGTATTTTTGACAAACAAATAAACGCATTCCGTCAATACATCTTTAATCTAATCAGTGTTTTAACATTCAGGATGTTTTCCGTTCTGCAGGAGATACAACAACTTGGAGCTACAAGGACAGCAGATTAATCTGAACGTGTTTGAGCTGAAACAGGAAACAACAAAGTTCAACATGCTGTTGTTAGTGTTTAAACTTTCTTTAATACTTGTATTTTGATGCATTTCTGATCCATTTAAATATTACATATTACGTATAAATAAATATATAAACAATTTGAGTATTTTGACACTTATGTTTTAACTATAACAATTCATTTTTAATCATCAAACATCCTAAATATATATTTAAATATACTTTGTTTAATTAGGATTTTTGCATTTTTCTAATAACAGGCCCAATCAAGTGGTTCCCAAACATTTAAGCTTTTGACCCACAAAATGCTAGAATCAGAGAGCTGTGCCCCCAACTATTTTTGGGTGATAAACATTATCAGGTAAAATTAACAAGCATATAGTAACAATATTCATTATACTACTTTCATTTATTTTTAAACAAACTGTCATGATCTGTGACTTTTTGCTTTAACTTTCTAGTGTTTCTCTGTTCCCCTGTGTGTCTCTACCCTGCTGTTTTGCCTCCAGCCTCGCTCTTGCTCACTTGTTTCTCCTCGTGTCTCCTCCAGGTGTTTCTTGTTGTCTCACTAAGTTCTCCCTTTTTATTTGGTCTCTTGTCCTCAGTCTGTGTCTGATCATTGTGTTTTTCCACCCAGCCAGTGTGGTGTCCTCATGTTCCTTGTTCTCCTGAGTAGTTTGTGAGTATTTTTGAGCTGCCCTTTTTGTTTAATAAAGATTTTTTTAACCTTTTGCCTGCGCCCTGGGTCATTCTCCTGCCGACACTTAACACTAACCTCCCTCTTTTGTTACAATTAAGGCACAAAAAAATGTTCTTAGTAGTCATTTTGAAACTTGTTTATTTTCTGACCCCTCAATGTTTCGGGTCAATGGCACAGGCGGTTTAGGCTAATGCTAAGGGCTTTCCATCTAGGGGCGCCACAAACAGGGTACGAATTTAGATTTAGTCTGTTGAAAACTCCCTGATTACTCAGGTTTATGAATGTAACGAGTCATGTGGGTTTCTAGGCCTGCTTTACATGACATTTATTACTACATTTGTTACAACTATTTTGGTGTGTGTGTGTATGAACGTTGGCAGTGAGATTTAGAAAATTGCACAAGGGGCACCACCTGAAATCTTGCTTAGGGCGGCAAATTGGCTGGGGCCGGCCCTGCACAATGGGGTCCAGACCCCAACTGTGGGAAACACTGCATTAAACTGTATGTATACCTGTGAGACTTGACAGTAGGCCTGGATCTGGGGAGAGCTGTAGCGGCGCAGACCTCGCCACGACAGGAAAAGTATGTAGATTGAACCCAGGAGACACAGGACGTTGAACAGTATGGACGTGGCGTTTGCGATATGTGAGCCAGCTCTCTGAGCAGACGAAAACTGGGAGAGGAAGAAGATGTGACAGTATTCCACCATCATATATATATATAAATGTAAATAATTAAAAGTGTTTTTGATGACAGAGAACGTACCTCTTGGTATGATCTGAGTGCTGCGGGTGGCACAGGTACAAGAGCGTTGGCCAGCAGAGCAGAAAAGCCAAACAACAGGGTGAAAACGTTCAGAACCATTAGAGAGATGATCTGTTGGTTGGTAATATGAATGTTAGATGAGCAGATAAGCAGAAATAACTGTTAGAAATTACTGTTTACCTTTAATCTACTAGCTTTCCTCTGAACCTCTATGGCCAAACACCCAGCAGCCATATACTGTAACAACATCCACAGTTAGGACACACTGTTTAACTTCCTCTGCTGTAAAATGAAAGAGCTCAAGGTGTAGAGCACTCACAAATAAGCTTGACCATACTGGAGTCATCTTGGAGACAGAGTAGTTGTACTTCAGACACGCATGGCTCACTGTTGTTAGCGTGCAAGCCAAAGCACTGAGGACTTGAACCACCTGGAAGTGGGAAAAAATCAAGGAATGAAGAAAAATCTTAATGTTTTTTAAAAAATAATCATTTATAGTGAACCAAAACAAATGCAACAGCTCACCCCAGCAACTAAAAGCCTTGTGTTGACCACAGACCCAAACCAACGGTGAATCCTGGCGTTGTTCAGCTCCCCATTACTGGAGTCCAGGCTGGTGGGGTTGGGGGGACGGGTCTCCTTGAAAAACACTTGGTACAGCCCCTCCTGAAACATGTTCTGCGTCGTCTGTTGGGGACGAGTGTTATTGATTTGAAAAGAAAAAGCTTCCATAAGATTAGCGAGAAAGAACCCACAGCATTTACACTTTCAATTTAAAATGTCCAAAGATTTTCTGTCTCACCTTTCCTTGATGTGTCGACTCCATTTACTCATGGATTTTTGTGCCAAATGAAAAAGTAAACAAAATAAGAAATAAGAAACATCCAGCAGTTTATATCATTGCTTTTATACCTGGAGTGTAGTGAAGCGCTGCAGATCTACAGGGTCAAAGTTCACCTGAGTTGGACAACAGGGAGTGGTTAAAGTTCAGTCTGAAGGAGGAGATTCAGAGAGATGACTGCCTGTGAGTCAGATGCTTATCAGTCTGTGGGGAGGAGTTACTGAAGCATCAAACCACTGGTTGCATTTTCTATTTTAACATTTTACCTGCTGTTAAACTCGTTTTCACAGAGAGCCACATGAGCGTTATGGTGGCCCGCTAAGGGCCAGTTGTCTTTAACTTTGACTAAACATAAAACATCACGTTCCATGTCTCATTGCTGCTGTTTTGAATTCTGATCTCTTCCACTTTCCGACAGGGAATTCCCACTAGAGGGGTGTTTAAATTTACGACTTGTAAGTTTGAAATTCCCATTTCCCAGTACAACTGGGACTCCAGCTGGGCAAAATCAGCTAGCAAAAAATGCAGCTAAATGTAGGTTTATTCAATCAGTTTCATCTGCTGCTGGCTACTTTTGAACCCTGTGAACTTTCACCTAGTGGTAGGATGCCATCAAAAAATATTGACATGCATTATGAGAGATATAATTTATGGTCAAAGCAGCTTATATTGAGACATTAATAAAGGGCTATTCAACTAAAGTGCTCAGGGGGCCCATTTAACATCAATGGTTCAGGGGCCGGACAAATATTACTATCGTTAACCCTTAAATTGGCCAGTTGGAAGTCACCCACTTGCCAAATGTGGCCTGCTGGCCTTGAGTTTGACACGTGTGGTCTACAGCTTCTAGTTAGCCCAAAAAAAAGTAAGTTGTGCAGCCACATTTACAAATGACAAATGTATCCATGAGAGTTAACTGACATTCAAACTTAACATGTACAAACATATTTTAATATTAAAAAATATATATTAAAATAAAATTTGATAATGCCCACTGCAGATAACAACCCTAATGAAGTCACAACACAACTTTAATTTATATTCTCCAAACTATGGCATTTTCACCAATTCTTGTTCAAACTTTCCTTTGTACAGACTTTATTTTGGTATTCACAAATATCAGAACATTGTGTTGGATATTGTGAATATAAACCAAATAAGATTGTGTGCTTGCTGTGTTTAACATTTTGCTGATTGTCATCTGAAAACAACAAAAAAAAGTCTATTAGATCCAATTTAGTCCTAAAAGTAGTTAAGCTGAAATGAATCAAATAATTCCTGCAGTATCTGGTGTGGAATGCATAATCATATATTTTTATTGTCATCATGTAATTAACAAAATAACACAAAACAACTGGAAAGTTGTGAATATTTATGCATCATATTAAAACAGTTTGGTAAAAACCCAGAGGGTGGCAGAAAGAGGTCACAGCATTTGTAAGATCTCAGCCAGATGGGCCCAGATTTAGAGCATCTATAAATATGTGTGGGGTCATCTCAGACCCACTCTGTTTTTCCTGGCAATATATCATCATCATCATCATCCTCTCTGTTCCACGTATACAAATCTGCCAGTCTGCTGAAGCGTGGTCCCCACCGACTCAGCCTCTGAAGGTCCTGCTCTTCATCCGACTCTGAGGAGTTGATGGAGCTGAGAGACTCGGCCTCAGAGCCTCGGCCTTCAAAGTCAAACACCAGGAGAGAGTCGTAAGGAGGAGCTGTGGGGTCACTGTTGGCAGCTCGCAGGTTCTAGATTAAAAGATATGCAGACAAAATCAGTGAAGATGTTTAAGCAACTAAATTGTAGGGCAAAGGTGTTGTTCATCATTTTTTATGATTACTCACATCTTTAATAAATTTGACAACGTCCTCGTTGGCTTGGATTTGTCGGCAGTACACTGGTCGGCCCTGGATGGTTGGAAAAACATCGGTGCTGAAGACTTCAGGACGATTATCAAGTCCTCTGTGGAGCCGGCTCAGGTCGTAGTCCTACAGATAAATAAAAAGGATCTTTTTTTTCCCCAGTGAGTCTACATCTGGTTATTCTCCTGTCTGCCGGGGACAAAGCAGTCACCAGAAAGGTTCAGTTGTAAACAGTAAGGAATAAAGGAAGAGACACTTAAATGAGTAGAAATTTAAATATTTTTGCCTTTCACTGATTTTAATATCAGATTATTTTCTTCTTCAACAAACGGATGGCCTATTTGTTGGTTATTTTTTTATTCACAACTGTAGCATGCAGTGTCTCGCTTTTTATTTAAAAATTAAACAGCTAGTAGTCCTTGTAGGAATGCATTAAAACAGAAACTAATAGAAAATAATCACTTTCCACCACTACCTGGTCGTCTTCACCTCCTCCCTCCTCGTTGTAGCAGAAGATGGTGTCTCTGGGTAAAGCTTCAAGAAGAGGACCGCCCTTCTCCACCCTCCTCCTCTTCCTCCTCCTCAGCAACAACAGAAGCATCAGGAGCAGCACTGTAATCAAATAAAAAAAAAAGTGACTCAGTACAGGATGAGAGAAATGAGATTAGAATGAACCGGTTAGTGTACGCACACAGTCCACCAAAAACAACTCCCAGGACTGAGGCTGCAACAGAAGGATTGTGTTGATGGGGGTCAGAACGTGGGATGAAGCAGGTAGAAAAGGCCCCTTGACACTGACACACCTCCACGCTCAGTGTGCTGTCCTGGTGAAGCATGTCAGCATCATAAATACGCATCAGCACGGTGTAGTCCCCTGGAGGTAAGTCTCGTTTGGGGGCGAGAAATAATACGTCACCTGGACATGAAACAATAGGAAAGTTTGACATGTTAAACTTAATGTATTGATTGTTATTTATTTGTCAAAACTTAAACCAGTTGAGCCAGCAAGTAGCCTTGTAGAGTAACTAAACAACTTTTTTATTTTGTCATGTCCATGATGGCTGTAAGCTACGTTACTTGAGGAGTTGATGCTGACAGTCCAGGTCATCCTGTGACTTCCTATAAGCTCCACAGTAAACGGCCCAGCATGACCCGGTCCATCCAGGTCCAGGATATCCAGGCGGGCAGGAAAAGGGTCTTTATTACACAGACTGACTTTCCTCTGCTTGATCCAGGGATGATTGTCGTTCACATCCAGTAAAGTCACAACCAGAGTACCTGTGCTTGTAGCTGGAATGACATCTAAAAGGAAATGAGAGGAGTTTCTCTCTCTCTCTCAGGTGTATAAAGTTGTCAAATTTTACCAAATGTGTTATTTTACCATCGTCATAAGCCAAAACCAGAACTGTGTATTTGTTGTCTTTAGTGAAGTGTGATTCTCTGTCCATATTGCTGATGACTTTGACCAGTCCTGTGCTGGAGTTGGCGCTCAGCCACCTGGCGGTGTCGTTGTGCAGTTTAAATCTGAGAACAAACAATACATGAGCAGGACTGACATGAATACTGTGCCTTTAACAAAATGTATCCATGAGCAAACTCACATCAGTTCATCTCCCAGTTTTTTTTTCTTTACCTAACAGTCTGTTTCCTAACAGTGTCTGGGTTCTTTGCTTTGAGCTGAACGACAGAAGAGTTGGTTTTCACGTCCTCTGACACGGTGACCTGCAGCTGAGACGGACTGAAAACTGGAGGCTCGTTTTTGTCCACAACCACGACCGTGACGGTGGCTGTGGACGTGGACACGGGGCCAGAAAAAGGCACTTCATTTGTTACAACTACCAACAGCTTGAAGAGAGGTGACCTCTCAAAATCCAGCTCCTTGAAAAAAAATAAAAGACACAGCTGGCACGACACACTCATATAAAAACACATTTATTGCAGAATATCCAGATTGATTCAAACCTTTGCTGTTTGAATAATTCCCTCCATTTTATCTGCTCCTGTAGTGATGTTAAACTCTCCCCCTTCATTGCCTTTGATTATTGAATATTTGGTGTTGGCGTTTGGAGATCCTAACTCATCCTTGTCAGTTGCTTTGAGTCTTGCTACCTCTACTCCAATTTCATTCTCATGGATGGATGTCGACTTCTGGTTGAAAAATGAAAAAACCTGTTAAATATAAACAAAGACTGACGCATGAAATAAGATGTGTGACTCACGTATATCACAGTGAACTGTGGCGCATTATCGTTGCGGTCAGTAATGAGAATCAGAACAGAGCAGGTGGTGGTTCGGCCTTCACCCACCATATCACCAGCCTCTATGGTCAGCTTATACTCTGCGTGAGTCTGATGCAGGACAATAAATGTTAACGAACGTTTAGAAAAAGAAACGTTACATTCATGTTAGTGACATCACCTCTCTGTCCAGTCCTTTCCCCTTCAGTTGGATCATTCCACTCACTGAGTTGATGGCAAACATGTTCTCTGTTGGGATTTTAGGCACCTGAGATTTTATCCGATACCTGATGATGGCGTTGTTTGTGTCCGGATCATCCTTATCCACGGCCGTTACCTTTATGATGGGCTCGTCTGTTGAAGAAAATGAGAACTTTTTGTCTTTTATTTTTGACATTTTAAAATGTTATCTCGAAGCGACTGCTCACCAGCATCAGCGCTTTCGCTCACTCTGCCGGTAAAGACCTTCTGGGTGAATTCTGGAGGGTTGTCGTTCTGATCGATAATATTAATGACAAGCTCCATGGGCTCTTCTGCCTTTACCCCCTGACGCGTGGGCCCACAGCTGGAACAAACAGCACATTCATTTGTATTTGAATCATTAGATGTCAGAAACTGAACATGATGAAATATTAAAAGTGAACCATTACTGGCTCACCCTGTTTTTGTCTTTTTTCTCCCTGTCCAGTTCCTGGGTCACATATACCACACCAGATCGCTCATCTACAGTGAAAACACCCTCAGGAGACTCGTCTGCACCCGATCCATTGATCTTGTATGTTATGGCTATCCTGTCTGCATTGCTGGATTTGAGCTAAATGAAAAATAAAATATATTATTTGAAGTCAAAGAGGCTCAGGTCAATAAAAGCATTTGATTTTCCTAGATATTTACCTTCACCACAAGTTTTGGGAATGGCCCTCTGTCATTTTCTGGAAAGTTAACAGGCAGAATGATCCAATCTCTTTATTCGTTTCAAACCGTCACTCACAAGAGGAAATTTAACCAAACAGAGGAGATTTTCAGCTTCACCCTGTCTCAGTCCACACATTATATTGAGTTAGAGGCAGTTTTTATGTTTAAACATAAAAAGCTTTTAAATATACCTTAAGATGGTTTGTGCTCAGGGTTTTGTGATTGGTGCAATTGTGTCTAACGTCCAAGCATGTTACTTGTTTCTTCGCAGCAACCAGAAAGATACATTTCTGATGGATAAACATGATTTATATATTATACAAATATTTGTTCTTCGACTATGAAAAAAAGTATTCTGTATAAAACTTTAAGACAACTTTAAGAAAGATTGAATTTTTGGTCAAATGGGGCATTCAGTTTAAAAAAAACATACAGTATTATCTGTGCTTTACTGACTGGGATTAATACCAAAAAGATGAGTAGGATAATAAAGAAAGAGGACTTTATTAAATTAAAACAAAATTTAAAAAAAAACATGCTTTGGAGCGCAGTGAAAAGGTCATGTTTGTCACATTGTGCACTTCATGAGCCGTTGCACCTACTTCTTTGTTCTGTTGCCAAAACACAAGAGTCATTAAAACAGACGGCAAGACCAAACTTGAAATGTTGATTTTTGGTATTTAATTATTTAATGTCATCAACACATGTTAACTACAAAGAATAATGTATGAACCAAAGCTTCAAGACCCAAGACTAAAACACTTTACTGCATCCAAAAGGTTTTAAAATGACCAACAAGTTTTCTCACATGAATACAGTTCAATGAGTCTTTTTGTAATGCAAATTATTATACATATTAAGAAATTGATTCTCATGCTAAATATTAAGAATATCACACAAATGGTGGTCTGTGTTTCTAAATCTTGAGTTTGAGCTATAATAAAAATGAATTAACAACCCTAATAAGTAAATATGCTTAAATTGTAACACTAAAGCTTTTTTAAATAGAGGATAAATAGAGAATTAAAGTTTCACAGTCAAGAATTTTTATAAGTATTAAACTCAATTTAGCTGAATTGGAGAAAAGATCAATTTTAATTATTGACAAAAACAAAAGTAAAATGTTAAAAACACTAACCTGAAGTAGGCAGAACAAAAACATTCCCCTCAAGCTCCTGCTGCTGCCTGTCATGTCTCCCAGCAGATCTCTGCCAACTCTCTGGACTGGATCTGCCGCTTCGATCAAGTGACAAAACACCAAGTTTGTGATCTTTATTAAACGTCCTTAAAGAGTGTTTTCCCATCTACAAAGTTCCCATGTCTGTCTGTTCATTAACCTCTTTTTAGCTCATTACTTAATTACAATCCTGTAATAGTAAAAAATACTCAGTTTGATTTTATCAGCTAAAGGTTTAGAAACAACTGAAACTGCAGATATACAGGTGAGCTCATGCAGGTGAGGCTTCTGCTCTCCTATTTCAAAACATAAGGTTTCTGTGATGTTTTTTTAAAACATTTAAAACTAAATAAGTGCGATTTGATTTTTTTATCACTGTTAGCATTGCTTAAAATCTATAATTCCAATATGATTTGTGTTTGCAGAATAAGTAAAACTAGTTTTAGGCTTATCCCCGAAGACAAATAAACATGTTTACAAAACACAGGAACAAACTGGCTCCCATAACACTCAGAAGTCATTACGTTAGAAGTTCATTTTGAAAACTCTTTCTCCCATAGCTTCACTCGGTTTCCCACGTTTGGTTGTTTGAGCACAAAACTTTGTTTTGCAGTAATAAACTGTAAAACCAAATATTTCCCCCTGTGTATAGATGACAAAAACAAACATAATTTCTCTGTTGTTTATTAGAAAACATTTCAGCACTTTTTCCCCATAAGGAAAGGGGCAATTAAAAAACATTTAAAAGACATGTAAATTAATTAGATTAACAACATATGTTTAAAGATAAACTTTCTATTTTACTTAAATATAATGTCAATAGGAATAAAGGCACAGATGGATTGTCTATTGAGGATAAACAAAATACTGATAAGGAACAAAGTGCATTAATAATGAACTCATTTCTTCACAAAGACTTGATTTTTTTCAATATAATTTAATGAATATTCAACCTGTGGTAAACCTAATAGTCTGATTAAAAGACTATCTTCAGATAATATGACACTGTAAACCGTCCTAAAATATCAGTTAATCACTTCATGTAACAGAACATTCAGCCAGAAAGAAAAACACTGACAATGATCTGAACCAAACTAAATGTTAGGAATGTCTTTCTTGGTGTGGCTTCTGAACAAAACGTGTGTTAACTGTGGTGAGGCCTAGCCAGGTCATAATTCAGATACACCACTGTAACTGTGATATCGTCCCTGTACATACGAGCCAAGTCTTCCGGCAAAGCCAGCATGGAGGCCAGCCTCTCCTGAGACAGCTCTCCATAATCCCCGGTGCCCAGGGCGTGCCTGATGAGGTGCGTGGCAGCGTTGGTGTCCAGAGCTGGGGAGGCACGGGCTCGCCGTTTAAGCAAGAGTTCATGCATCTGACCCAATTTCAGCTGCCGCTCAGATGGAGATACTGGAGCCTGGAAAAAAATAAATAAATAAAAAGTAGTTAGATGATGTTTTTAAGAATATCTTTACATGATCAAAGGTATGGTTCAGTATGAAACGTTTGTGTTTAGTGCAGTGATGGAAACAGCTCCACTAATCTGCTAATAGCAGAACTACCTTCTCATTTACAAAATTAACTTTTGTTTTGCTAACTTTGGAAACCATCAGTGGGCAGATTAGCTTTCGCTAAGTTAGGTTCCGCTAATTTTAAGTCCTCTAAAAAAAGTGCAAAACTTCTACTTTTATGGCATTTATCTCTAATTAAATAAAAACTATTCACTCCTACAAACAGTGCTGTACATCTCAGGAACTGTGTGTGCCTGTACCTTCTTAAGCAGCTAAACTTCAAACTAAGTGCGTGCAGAAAAAAAAGAGTAACAATATTTAAATAACAAGTACAAAAATTGACTACTATACTATACTATAAAATATGGTGGAGAGAGTATTTGCTAATCAAACACTATTTATAAAATTACAAACTCGATCAAAGAAATGCTATTATTTTGAAAGGGTTAAACTGGAAGTATCACAAGTAAGACACAGCTATAACTATGGTTTGGATTGGTAAATCTGACACTAATGATCCCATGAACCCTGGTTAGCAGTTATCAATAGCTTCCACTAATTTTTATCTGTTTTGCATTTTAGCCTTAGCAGAGCTAACATTCTTGTTTAGCAAATTAGTGGTTAGTGAACATTTAGGCTAGCTGTGCCCACCACTCGTTTAGTGTATACAAACCTGTAAGTGAATTCCGCTCATGTGCTCCCCAACGAGTCGAACTGCCTCCTCACTTTCCAGTTCATCCCACAACCCGTCAGTCCCGAGTATCAGGAAGCGGTCCTGGGGTCTCAGCTTGTGGTAGGTTATCTCAGGTGCCACATCCAGATAGGGTGGTGTAAGGTAGTTAGGGGGCGTGTACTGATACAAGTTGAGAGAGTCCAGGTCCACTCCAGATTCCATGCTGGCTAAAATGCTCTGCTGCAGCTCGTGGCTCCATTTGAACCTCACATCGCCAAATGCACGCAGGGGCATCAGAACCTGGAAACAAGTTAAAGGGTTAAACCAACTGAATTAAAAAAAAAATTTATATAATCAACTTGCTTTACAGGCCTGAGACAGTTACTCACCCCCAGCAGTCTGTCATCTGTAACCACAGTATTTCCCTCTGAAGGTGGGTGCTGGGCTTTGATTCGTTCCACCTCAGCCTGATTCTGCGAGTTATGGTCTAGAGAAAGAGGCAAAGCGCTCCACGAGCCGTCCTCGTTCTGCACTCCTAAAACTGCGCGGCAGTCGCCAGAGTTTGCCACGTGGATCCCATCGATGCCGACATGAGCTACACAGGCGGTGCACCCAGCAAATGCAACCTGAAGATATAACGATGCATGCACTATTAAAACTGCGTGACCTCTGACACACTGAGACACAAAAGACATGATGCATGTCATTACCTGGATGGCTGTACTTTTCATCAGGTCATTGGAAAGAGGGACTTGAGCCTCCAAGGAGATGTCAGTGTCAAGTCGTTTGAAAGCGGAATCCAGAGCATCCTGAGGACTGGAAGTAAATACAGAGGAGTTTGGTTCTGTGTTGATCTCCTAAACTCTAAACTTCTATTCAGAAAGTCACAAATTTGAACCTACCTTAGGCCTGCATCATGCTCCTCACTGTCCAGTAATTCCTGCCAGAAGACTCTGAGGTGGTTTATATACATAGAGGCAGAGTCTCGATAGTTAAAATCTGCATGATGTTTATACCATTGTAAAATGGGAGGAACGGGTCTGCTGAGCTCCATGCACTTCTCAAGCTCTCCCAGGCTTTGCTTTGGCATCATAGCAACTGCTATGTAATACAGCAGCCGCTCACTGACAGCCTGGGCACATGCCCAACCCCCATGGCCATCAAATACTCCAAAGAGCATGCCCTTTGACTGGAGATAGAAGGAGGAAAAGGGTGTTAGTGAAATAAAAAGGCTATAACATGTAGCCAGAGCAAAAGAAGCGTACTTGCAAGCAGGTGGCTGCGCTGCGACGGTCCTCATTAGGAGTATTAGCAGGTAACTGGTTGCTTTCAAACTTCCTCACAGCACTAAGTGCCCTGCCATCAAACTCTGGCACACTAACGGTCTAAAACAGAGTTAAATCAGATTATTTATCCTCTATTTGAGGAACTAGATTTGTTACTGTATGTTCTACAATTAAATGTTAGAGTTTTGTACTGTCAGCTGAAACAGCTCTGTTAAATCCATCACCTGTTCGTTGCTTCTAAGAATGCTGTTGATCTGCACTTGGCCCTGCTGAAAGTCTAGATCCTGCCGTGTTGAATAATGTCGCCAACTTTGAAACCTGGATCCAGATTCTTCACCAGAGCAGCACCTGCGGTATGATCCGGAGGGAATCCACGATGACAGGTGGCAATGATGAGCTGCCTGAAAGAGAGAAGGAGGAAACAATGAGCAATTAAAGTGATGTATGCAAGATGAATGGATGTGAAAAACAAAGTAGTTTGATCAGTATACAAACCTGGAATGGAACTGAGTAAACTATTAGTCTGTAACTGCAGGCTTTCTGGAGAATGCTGGCGTACACACGTCCATACATCGCTACTGTAGCGCTGTCGTTCAAGCGTGTTCTCCTGTCTACTCAGAGGTAAGAAAATGAAAATGATTTTTTTCCCAAGTAGTACTCACAATATATTACACGCTATCGCAAAATGAAAATAATAATAGTAAAACAACTAAGTTGTTTATTAGCCAGCTTCAAAGTAGCTCTGCAGTTTACCAAAAGCTGCGTGGTAATAAATGTCGTGTACGCCTGCAGTGCACACAACACGAGTTTAAACAGATTTGACGTTGCTAGCATGCTAGTTCCAGCTAATCTCTGTGAACGCTTCGTAAATCCTAAAACTCTATATCCAAACTAAACATTTAGAAACACATAACGCATAGCATACATTAAATACCTTATAGCAAAGTGGAAAGCGTACAAACCTTTATTTACGAACGACTCAAAGTCCGTCCAAAACATACACCATTACAGTAAACATGACAGCTACGTCCAGTTGCGTGTGGCGTCACCAGCAGACAGACGTTCCACTCCCCTCAGGTCAGAGAGAAAACCACTGAACAGGACAAAATGTTCAAATCACTGTTAGTCACATAAACAGAAAAAAATTGGCTGCAACCCTGGTTTAATTTTAGTCTAGCATTTTACTAAACAATAATTTAATTTTAGATGAAACTCATACAGTAATAATTTAAGCCATCTGGTAATACATTTTAAAAATGTATCAGATTATTACGTACACAAAGCTTTACATTAAATTGATCCATAGTACATACACGTCCAATTTAATATTTGGAAACAATGCTATTCAATAAAAGGTAATATATCATCATTTTATCTTTAGGACATCACAAGAACAATAAAAAATAACTCATTCTATTCATTTCTATAACAAACAACTTTAAATCGATCTGATAATTTATTGATCATGTCTTCAAAATATGTTATATTTCTGAAAGTTTAACCAAGCAGCCAGTGGCTGCACATCATTTGTTAATCGGTTGACAAAGCGGCGCGCGCCGTGTATGCGGAGTTTGCACGCCATTTCAATCCCATCTATATCAAAAACTATTAAAACTATATTATAATACGTCAGTGTTATGTGTCGATGAACGTTCCTTTAATTTATTCTTTGCTTCCGCTTAGATCCAGTGGCAAAAAACTCTTACCGCCGTCAAACGAGCGGGAAACTCCTCTCTTGCTGTTTGTCATTACTTGTAGCCGCGTCATAGACCGGTAAACTCAAAAGGAGTAGATCCAGTGCAAACTGGTTTCCATAGAAACGCAAAGTTCCAAAGTTCTGCAGGCCGAAGAACGAGTCATCTAAAACCAGCTTGTGCTTTTTATTTACCAAATTTATTCAGTTTCACATGGGTAGTACATTTGAAAGTTGTTTAGAAATGAGCGTAGAGAGAAACTGCGCTTTGAGTGTGTGAATGTCATAACCTATGCTTTGTTTTCACAAACTTATTTCACATTAAGCTAGCGCTAACATATTACGTCGTAGGTTGACAAGGCCTGACTTAAGGAACACAATATTTCGCCTTAACATTTTGCCTACCATGTAATTTGTGATATTTTAAACACATCCTTGTAAAAGTGTCAAATGGATAGAAAGAGTACTTGCAGCAACAGCCGTAATAGTAAGTGACGTCGCTAGTTTTGCGGATATACATACATGAATGATTACATCAACATTTATATATTATTGTATGCACATGTATATCTCACACGTGTTCAATTTAAATTCTCTTTTAGCAACAAAGACAGATCTCAGTTTGCTTCTGGAGTGTCTGAAGTTTCAGATGAAATGTCCAGATCTACAAAAACAAGCTCTGACCACCATACATTCAATCTGTGAACAGAGAGGTAACTGTGAAAATACCTAAAATTAAAAATTCTTAAAACTACAGCACTTTAAAGTAATTTGTTTCTCTACAAAAAGGTGAAAAAACAAAACTTAATTTAGATATTAAGTATTGTATCTCAACGTGTTACATAACCACAGTTTGTTTTATTTCAGAAGATAACGTGGACCTGCTGAGAGAACTTGGCGGTGTGACGTTTCTGTATAACCTTTCCAAATCCAGCATTGTTCATCCCGACGTGAAGGAGACTGCTCTCTTTACACTTGGCACATTGGCTGAGGCTAATGGTGGGTACATGTGTTTCAAAGGTTATAAATCTATCAGACACATTTTGAACAAGCTGCAAAAGTTTTCTTCTTTGTCATCCATGAAACTCAGTATAAATTCTCGAAAATACAGCTACGTATTAAGCTAATGTCTTTTATATGTATTTTTTGAATGCTAGTGTACTGCAAGAATTCGATGTGCAGAAAAGAGATCTTTACAGACATCGCTGCCCTGCTGATGAAAGAAAACACGTCACTGACACATAAAAGGGTGTCTGTCTATTTGCTATTTGCTCTGGTTGTCAACAACAGTAAGATCATAACCTTTTAACTAATTAAATTTTTAAAAATAAATTCTTTCTAAAAGACAGCTTTTTTTCTTTGTTCTTGTTTAATTTGAAGCTAATGAGAGATGTCACAAATGTTGGGACAAACTTTAGCAGAAAGAAATAATATAAATCTATAAGTTGGGTGTATGTGTGGTGTTGCAGAATCAGGACAAACGTTAGCTAAATCCACTGGCTGCCTGGAAATTCTGCTGGATCTTTTCAGGTACTTTGCAGTTGCCAAATAAATAAGATTATTATACTAACGTGTTTTTAAAATACACAAATATGGTTATTATGTTTTTCAGGATCACTTTCCCACTGTCCAAAACAGACAATTTCAGAACTGTTAGTCAAAGCTACCAACTTTGGTCATCTGTGTCCAGTGCTTTGTGCGGATGTGTCAACAATCCACAGAATGGCAATACTGTCTTTTGTTTTGTACTACATTTTTTTTTGGAGTGAGTACAGACACTGTTTTATTTAGTTACGTCTTTCTTTTGTTTTGAAGAAGAGGGTCAGCATATTTGTGTGGCAGCTTTTCCCATTATGAAAGTCTGGCTCCAGCAGACTTCTCTACACTGCACTGAAGTATTTCAACCTATATGCTCATTTATTGCAATGGCAGTTGCCAACAACTGTAAGTGAATGTTTTTTAATTTTAACCAAAACAATGGTTCATTAGAACATAAATGCAAATGCAATTGAATTTTTAAATCCTGGCTGTTTAATTTTCCTACACTTTCTTGTTTTTGCAGCAAGCGTTCAGGAGAGTTTTTTTGCCTGCAGAGGTTTGGAAACTCTTACACTCGTGCTGGTTCATGCTGCCTCTGCTGCTGACACAAGCCTATTGTCCTGCAAGTTGTCAATTATTTTAGCCAAAACCTTGTCAGCTTGCATCACTGATAACTGTACGCCTTGTTCTTGAACACATGCATTTACAACCAACAACATGTCTCTATATTCTAATGGGTTTTCTTGTTTTCAGTGGTTCTGGCGTCAGCTTTGGCTCAGTACAGCATAGTGTCCTCACTTTTCTCTCTGCTGATGAGCTCCCACATGGAACCCGATAACAGACTGCCCGTTTTAATTTGCATTGGTCAGTGCACTTTGGCCTCAGGTAAGACTGGACAGTAGAGTTGTTTTTATTTTTGATATGTAGTCAAGGTTTTATTTGGTTGTTTTTTATGTCACGTGTTTCTTACAAATGTGTCTGTATCTGTGTTTGTAGAAGAGCACCAGACCCAGCTGGTGCAATGCGGAGGCCTGCCAGCAGTAATAACTTTTCTTACAGAGGACATAAGTGAGGAAGTTAGGAAGGCTGCTACTTTCATCTTGCAAACTTGCAAAAAGGCCAGTGAGTAAAAATTGTTGGTCCTTAAATGTTTATTCCGTGACACTAGGATTTTTAATTTTTGGTCACCATATAAACGAGGCTCTTGATTTTCTACAATAAAAAAAGGTTAGCTGTTCATCCATCCATCAGCACTTTTAGTTTTTGTTAAAAGCAAATGAGAAAAAAAGTGTTGATACCTAACTGCCAATACTTTTTTTTTTTAGATTTTTCTGCTTTTCTGACTGAAAATTCACTGACTTAAACAAAAGGATACAGTAGCTCTCATAGAGTTTTCTATTTGTTTTTGAAGCCATATGCGTTGGAATGCATGGTTTGATAGGAAACCAGGCTGAAAATGAGGAACCCCTTGCAAACATTGAAAGCTTTAGAGCTGGAGCCAAAGAAATGTTGCAAAGGATTAAATTGCTGGAGAAAAATCACCTGAAGGTTGTATGTACACACGTATACACACACAACACACTCTCAGAGCACAGTTGTTCCAGTGTACTATATTGATTACGTGTGATTATGTTTATTAGGAAGCAGAAGATGAGCAAGAAGACATAAATGCTTCAGATTTACCTGAAGGTCAAAGTCCATCATCTGAGTTCTCATTTTTACCTCTACCACCACAGAGAAGGGAGGGCATCAAAGCCAAGCTATCACAGAAGCCTGTACAAAAAGGCAGTATTAACCATCCCATCGATCTGAGCATGATTGAGAAAACCAATAAAAGTGAAATGAAAGAAATCCCTTCTAGTTTGAAACTTCTGGCAGAGAAAACTAAAACCAGTAGAGGCGATGTGATGTTTCCAGTGAACAGGGGAGGAGCCCTCATGTCTTCTCATGTTTGGCCACTAGAGAGCAGCAGCGAGTCACATATGGCAAACAAGTAAGTGATGTCCATCAGATTTGGTTATTTATCAGGAAAAAGAGAAAATGTGTGCTTAATTACCACTTTCTTGTTTTTGTTTAGTCAGCTGTTTAGAAAAGCTTTACCATCGTGGCAAACAAACATGAAAAAGATCATACATCCGGATGGTAAGTGGAGTAGCTTCATGCCTTCATCACTTGATTGCTTTAGCATTATTCATAGTTTCTTACAAACTTTTTGATTTGTATGTTGTTGTTTTTTTAGACTTTCAGGACAGTGAGTTAAGTCAGGTGGAGAAGATACCAGAGGAAGAACATTCTGTCTCTCATATCCGGTGTGCAGGTAGGGGATTGTAAAGCTGCCTCACAGTAAAATATATTCATTTTCTGTGTTAGCGAATGTTTACTGGCAGATAAAAACACTGCAATGTATCATACATGATGTTTTTTATTGCACATTTAAAAAGAGGAACATATCTTTTTCATTCCTATTCTTTTGGCAATATAATCTGAGAAGCTCGTTTTTGCTTCATAATACACGTCATAACTTGTGTGTAAAGTTGTCAGTGTAATCTGTTATCTTAAACACATTTTACTTGTCAGTTTGTTGACGTGTTCCAGCTTTCTTTGGAAGTCATAAGAAGGAAAATAAAATGGCGCTTTTTGTTTATAAATTCAGACTGAAACCGTTTCAATAAATTAATGCACACGTGTTGTTTAAGTTTGGCAACTGTACAACTGTTCTTTCACTTTTTCAGGTTGTGTGTTATCTTTTGAAGAAGTGACCAGTCGCACTTTTGCATCTCTCCAAAGCTCTTGCTCCAACAGCTGTGATATGCACAGAGTCCTCCAACAGGCCAATGAGCGATACAGGAAGCATCGTCTTAACTTTACGCTGATGAAAAAGCATCAGAATGTCGTCGTGGAGAACAGACACACAAACTCACAGAGAGTTTCACCAATAAAGTCACAGAGAAGCTGTGAAAACTGGAGTAGTAAGAAGTTTTACTGTTTGAATATGATATTGATATTTTATCAACATTGGGGCATTTGGTATTGAATATTATTTATGCGGGCTGCATTTCAGACCTTGTTTATAATGTTTAATATATCAGTTTGTACTAAAGCATGATTCATAACTGATACTGTCACTGCTTGACAATTTTATACGTCTTGGGCCTCATTCCAATCCGCCATTTTGTTCCGTTTATGGATCATTTATTTTACTTTTGAATGATTTCATAACCATGATTTTCAGTATCTAAATAGAAAACACTGATTACAATTCAAGTACTTTGTTAAATTGTTTGATTTCTAACAGCAGGAAATGACAAGATCCTTCTGCCACAACCCTTCTTGTGGAAGCACAAAGGTAAGATCTACACAGAAAAAAACATTCATTCCATTAATCTGGAAGCACTGCATGGAATCAGTAAATCCACATATGACAAATTACCAGTTAACATGAATGAAAATAAATAAACAAGTTCAAATAAAACAAGGAAACAGGAATAAATCATTTGCTTAGCAGCAGGGCTTTATGTCGTGGTCATTATTATTCCAGCGGTGGGTTTTCTGAAGCTGTAATCATTGGAGTCACTCAATCAGTTTAAAGTTTTTGAAATTAAACTTAAATCTGTTGAAAACGTGATTCAAACGAGGATCACATGTTTACTTTTCCAGTTAATTCAACACCAGTTTCCAGAAAAATGATTCCTGATTTCACATCTGTAACTATTTCTAATTCAATAAGTCTGACTGCTCCATAAGAATGTGTGCTCAGTTTGCCAGACTTACAAATGAACTTACTGCTCGTGTGATTAAATTATGTAGATATGATTTTAGACCTTTGAAGACTAAGGTTGTTGTTGTTGTTTTGTAAATCATTCATCATCGAAGTTTGGGAGATGATCTGAATAACAGCTGTTTCCTGTTGTTTTTAACTGAACACAATATCTGACATACTATATATATATATATATATATAATATTTATGTGTATTTTGGATTGTACCTTTTGTCTAGGCATCAATCTGACCCCGCTGTGTAGGAGAACTGAAAAGGAGACGTTTACCTGTGAGAGAAGAATTGGTAAAACTACTATTATTTCACTTGCCAATCATACGCACCATAAAAATGTGCCACATTCAACAGCTTTGATTGTTTTATTTTAGGGCCTTCCTTAACGCCCCTTAAAAGAAGCCACCGGCACAAAGACGGGACTGATTTGGGTATTTGCATAATGTGTGTGTGAATGTTATGATTGAGGGTCTGCGGTGGGAGCTGTCCTCCGCAATGTCATTTTGGCAGCAGACAAACGGAAGAAAGAATGTTGAGCTGCAGCCAGCATTCTCGCAGAGCAGGGCAGAGCTGGTTCAGAGCTGGTTCAGAGCCCCACAGCTGTATTACGCTTTTTTCACACTCCGCCGCTGTGCAGATGTTTGTGTGTGACATGAAGTTAGAATCATTTCGTCTAATGTGTTAGAAACATAAGTAGACTGTACAAACACAGAAATGATGATGTACTTATACTATAATGTAATTAGATGTTTGTTTGTTATGTTTTTTCAGATTTTTCTTCTTTCATATCTTTAGATGCCTTCTGTGGCGTAAAAGCTGCAGGCTGGCTGTTTTATTGTACACTGCACTGTAATAATATGAATTATTGTTTGTTTTAGCGCTCAGTCAAATGCTTTTTCCAGCACACACATTCAATGTCCCACTTTTGTCCTATTACACAACAGGCTTTTTTTTCAGCATTTTCCATTTTGCAGTGTTTTTCATTGTAGATTTTTTAATATTTTGAATTTCTGTCATCAGTAATTTTTCATCTGTTTTTTTCCATTAACTAGTCCTTTAACTATAGTGATCAACTTTGTTAAATGTTTTAAATAGAGAGAAGAGGAAGGAGCCCCATTATTGATCAGTCAAAGATGAGCACAGACTCTTGTTCCTCTGTAAGACTTTGTTATGGAGAGATAGACTGAGATTTGTCAATGTTATGTTGAAATTGTGTCTTTATTTTATACATTTTTTTTTTCTGTGTTGATAGAGAAAAAAGAGACAGAACTTCAGCCATGAGGAGATTCATTACCTTCTGTCTGGAGTGAAGAAATACGGGTCCTCCTGGAACTCTATCTTGTGGTCCTATCCCTTCCAACCTGGACGCACCAATGTTGATCTGGCCATGAAATACAGGAGGCTGCAGGCAAAACAAAAATGTTAAAGTGTGACTATTTTTAAGATGTGTCTGATTACATCGAGATGATCGTTATTGTTCTGCTTTTCTGTCAGAAATGAAAATTCAAAGATGGTTACTCTGGTATGCTCCTAGCCCTGAAATCTTGGGCCAGCCTAATGACCCTGACCCTTTAAAAAAAGTTGTTTTTTTTCAAAAGTTTTGTTCTGTTCCTTTAAATATTGACTGATTAGAATCAGTTAAAACACTACATTTTTCATAAAACAATATTTTATTGAACTGTTAGTGTTTTTTGGTGTAAAATAACTCACTTTAAGCTTTGAAAATATTTTCTTTACCAAATTTGTTTTTAAGAGATTTTCAGAAAATATGTTTGCTGTTAATTTATTAATATTTATTATAAATTAATATAAATATAAAAAGTTTATTTCAGAGTAGAAAACCTGTCAGGTAAAGATATTGTATTTATTTGTAGATGTTTTCTGTTGGAATAAAAGTTCAATGGAATAAATTAGAAAATGTTTGCAGTTTTTATCGTGATGACTTGCATGTGTGGGGTTTATATTTACAACCTTTGAGAAAGGTACATGTTCAAGTATTATTCCTGTTTTGTTGTATAGAATATTTTTAAAGTTTCCATTCTATTTCCTTTTCAGCAAAGCAGAAGAGGAGGTTTTTTTTTTTTTTTGCACTTATGCTTGGGTCCTTAAAAATCCTCTTTTCTATTAGACACATGATCCAACGGAAGCAAATGCCAAGTTCTGTTTTCTTTGTGTCTGTGCTTCGGCCATCACAGTTCAGAGAGAGGCAGGAAATCAACAAGGGGAGAGGGGACTCGAGTCCAGCACTTTTTGTTTATTGAGCCAAAAGGCTTTGGTATGACAGGAATCACAAATAGTACAAGTTATGCTGTTTATCTATTCTCTGCGTGCATCAAGAAGCAGCTCAGTCTGCAAACTGTATCCTTTACTAGAGCTGAGCTGGACTGAGATCACTGTCTAAAGAATGCCTCTCCCACTCTTTGGGGACTCATCGGTATTCTGTCAAAACCACGGGATTTACCCATTTGCCATGCTCTGACTCAGGAGCTGTTAAAGTTAGGTGTGCCTGGACAATATTTTTTATCATATTCCTATAGCCTGTAATATAAAACACCTTCTTTGCATGTTTCAGAAATCAGTAGTAATGTTTTATTTTTTTATTGTTTCACTTTTCGTTGAGGCTTCTCTTACTATAATTCCCTGCCTGCTTGTTTAAGATGTTGGGATAGCGGAGCAGTGAGGGCAGGGGGAATGTGGTGGGAGAGGCATCTGAGGAGCAGATTTCTCATGGACTGAAACGCAGACCCACTAAAGACTTTTGACCCAGGCCCCCCGAAAACCTCTTTCCTCTGGAAAGAATGTGGCCCAGTCCTCCGCCCCCCTCCTCACATCTTCTCTCCCATGAGGTGATGAAAAACTACCATTTTTCTTACATGATGTTCAAACTGCAGTTTCATTACCATGTCTGAGCTATAGAAGTACTAGATATATGCTGTTATGAACAGTTTAAATAAGTTTATGTTACTGTTTGGCTTTTTAATAACTATTTTACTCATTCCTGTATGATCATCTTTGCTATTTTCCTTATTGTTTGACTCCTCATCAATTCTTAGATTTCCAGTTCTTTAAGTTAAAAAAAAAAACCATAACATAGATATACTATTTTTATTTTCACAAGCAAGCCACATCTTCAAACAAAAGCGACCAATGTCCAAACATTGTGTCAATACATAAATAGTTTTTGGCATTTCTTCTGTTATATTTTAGAATGTACACACATCTGACATCTTTGGCTTCAATTTCTGTCTCATATCTGATGTTTGAATTAGTGTCAGTGCTGTACAGCACTGTCTCCTTTGTACATGATAAATTTGTTGAGTTTGCTCAGAGGAAAATCTCTGTTGTCTGACGATATACTTAAACACGTAGTTCGTGTGCTTTTGGATCCTATTTACACACTTTCTGGATACAAACTGCTTAAATTTAAGGGAAACAAAACCTCAGTTTAAGCTTTAGGCTTTAGACTAGTTTGTTTTGTAGCAAAGAAATTTGTATTTGTTTTATTTGGGACACTTAGGGTGACATCATTTCTTATTTGTTCAGTATAGTGTTGAAGGTTGAACAAAATCCTCTTCATTGGCTTCACATCAGCTCGATGGATGTGCTCACGTCTGTGATGGGCGTGTCTTCTGGGATCTTGACTTCACCCTGAATGAGGTCATTCAGAAGGTCATTTCCTTTAAGCTCTAAGTTTTGCAGGACATCACGAACATTTTCCTCATCGACATCATTCTCAGGCATCTTCATGCACCCTACAGCCTCCTCCTTTTCCAGAAATTCGGATGTTTCTGTGAACTTTGCTGGCTCCAGCGTGAAGCCTCCAACAGGCTCGACCCTCCCTCCGTGTTGCTCAGCTGCTGAGATGTTAGATAACTCAGAGACAGGGGTGGAAGCTGGTGCGGAAGCTATATCAGGAGCACTCAAGTCGATCAAAGGGGGTGAAGAGAAGAATGACACAGGGAGAGGTTCTTGGTTGAGCAGGTCCGTGTACTGCTCCAGAGGTTCGGCTGTGGTTGGCTCTGAGATGGGCTCATCTAGCTCTTGGTGTGAGGGAGGCTCTGGTTCAAGAACAGGCTCTGGTTCTGGTTTTGGAGCAAGCTGAGCTTCAGTAACAGGCTGTGCAAACCCTTCTGGTTCTGGAGGTTTGATGGTCGAAATGAGAGGTTCAGTCTGGACCGGAGGTGGAGTTTCCTTCTCAGTCAACTCTGATTCTGCATCATTCTGTGGGGCTGAGGCAACCAGACTCTGTACCTCTTTAATCCCTGATTCATCTTTGGGTGAATAGGCCTCTGACTCACTGGCCTTCAGCTTCCCGGTCTCAACAGCCTCCTGAGTCTGTGTTATCTCAGATTTCTCCTCTTGGTCAGTTGTTGGTTCTGCTTCAGTTTTTTCTTCAGTGACCACAGTTCCAGCACTGCTGGCTGGGGCATCTCTCCTTCTGCTGAACCTGTTTCCCATGATCAACCTGTGCAGTGGGACAAAATAAGAATTTAATATTTATAACATTAATAGTAAATACAAATTTTAACTCCCTTTAAAAAATAATTTACACGGCATTTCTGTTCGTGACTTTGCAGTTTAATTGATTATGGTTTGGCTGGTGCAAATTGCTCAGGGTTATAAAGACCAAATGCAAACAGAAAGACTCTTGAAGTCATCAGGATTTAATTAAGTAGTTGAGCAGAAATTTTCCATGGTCCATGATCTCCTTCCTGCACAGCATCTACAGCTTCAGGAGACAGGCCTAAAGTGAATTTTAGACACTTAAACTGACATTTTTTTTCTTGATTATCCAAGAAAATGTATTTAAAATGTTAAATAATGCAGATAATTAGGATTTACAGACTCCTTATGTTTCAAGTTTTCTCCTTTTTGAACTGCACAATAAGTACTCCCTCCTAAGATGCTTTCACTAAGAATTAATTCCATGTATTATTGTTGGTTATTATTTGCTGGTTTAAACAAAACCAACACACACATACACAAAAATAAAAATAAAAAAACACTTTCTGACGACCCCGCCTCCCGTTCGTGCTGGAAAAGTTGAATCTCTCCAAAGTGCGCAGCAGTTAAAACATCTAACTTCAAGGTTTAATTTAAAAGTTATAAAGCGGAATCTTCACCCACCTTTACAGCCTCTTTGAGTTGTAGTCGAAGCAGATTTTTTTTTTTTTTTTTTTTTTAAGAATCGCAGATGATCTCTCAACTTGGAGGAGCCCTGTGCGTCAAAGTGCCTGTTGTAGCGCGCGTCCGGCGGGGCCGAGCCTGCAGCGCACCGTGCGCGTTCGCGATCTGCGCGCACGAGCACGCAGAAACTAAAGCTTATGTTGAGCTGGTTCTGTCAGTTGAATGAAACAGTAAGATGTCATGAAATAGGCTGTGTTTCAGGGATTGTCTGGACCTGATCATGCAGCCTTCCTCTGGGGGCCATAATGTAAAGAACCTTTGTGTTAATTTTGTTCACCACCACTCCTACATTTAAATACATACTTACAATAATGAATAGAAATGTGTTTTTGTAAAATGAACATGAAATCTAAATTTTATTTACAAAGAATGAGATAAACATAAATGTTTGTGCAACTAGAGACAGAAAGGAATCATTCATCATTACAGCTGAGTTACACTATTGCATGATTAGTAAATTAAATATTTCCTTTGGATTATATTTTTTTACAAACAAACTATCTTTCCAGAAAAAAAATTAAAGTTAGGGGATGTTTTTGAATGAGGACACAGCCAGAGATTCTGGAGCACGATAACAGAAAATACAGTTTCTGCTGGATAGATCTTGTGTATGAGTTTAAAAATGTTTTGGCAAAAGTCACATCATCCACAGATTGATTGATTCCAGCTCGGATGTAACCGTTATGTTGTTGCAAGAAAGTGAGTTAAGACACAATTCCCTTACATTGGTTTGTATAGAGTTGGAGCCTGACGGCAACTAATCCTTGGATTCTGCCTGAATTACATGCAGATTTCTGAAGAAATGCCACCAAAAAATTTTGCATATTCTCCAGGAGAAACGGGAATATTAGTTATAGACAAACAATGGTACAAAGCTGACCTACCAGAACAAGAAATAATGATGAAAGGAGATAGTTTGCTTGTTCATGAGAGACCAGAACAAAAAAGCCTGATGGTGAAAATCAACTAGTTTGTCAGGGAGTTTCTGGACAATGAAATTACAAAAAAGAAAAAAAAATTGCCCATTGTGAACTCGATGTGACCTAGCTCCCGTTAGTCACCTGATTTTAAACACCGTCTCGTGACACTTCCTCTTTACGTGCTCGAAACAGAGTCAACTCAGTGTGTCCTTTCTGAGCTGCTGACTTTCTCTCTTTTCACAAATTAAAGTAAACAAAACAAAATGAATTAAGACACTTTTAATCAATCTTAGTCCCAGATCAGTATTTATTAGTTTTTTGTTTTACGCCCCATAAAGTTGGCAAGTTTAACACTGATAACAAGATTACATGTAAAATTGCCTCATTTTGCATTTGAAGTGAGGTCAAGTGTTTATGTATAAATATAGTAGTCATGTTAGGAAGTAAACTTGTTGATGCGCTGATCTGTGTTTAAACCTGTGACTTGGTGGCTTCATGTTTAAAATGTCAATGACAAAGTGAAGTGATGCAGAAATAATACGTTTATTAGAAGTAATACTTGTTTTTACAAGAGCAAGTGTTTAAACTTACCATTTTTGGATTTCAAATGATTTTTGCTCTTACTTCTGTTACCAGTTATATTTACAGATCAAGAGTCACGTGAGTGCAGAGACTTCCTGTCATGGCATCAAGAAAACTGATGCTGGTCGGCATCTCTACTGTTTTACACCAGTCTTATGTGAGCTGGAAACACACGACCCTCTGGTTTTATTTGTGCGTCATCGTGCAGATACAGCTGGGAATCACAACTCTGCTGACCTTACTTACAGAGAAACATTTACCATCTGACTGGAAATAAATGGATTCAGATGCCACCTGCTAAAATATATACTTTTTTTTTTACAACAAACTGTTTGGTTTACCCCTTTCGTATATAATCAGCTCAACAAAGTGTATTGTCTCTGTTGCTGTAACAAAGTATAAACAAACTGCTACAAGCTAATGTCAAGTAGGAAAAACTGATTCACCAGAAAATAAACAATTCCACCCTTTCCCTCTTGATTTATACTTTTGTTTAACTTTAGAGCAACAGGGTGGAACTGTGCAACAAACGTAACGCATTCAGTTGCTGTTCATAGTTGCCAAGTTTTTTTTGTGTTCTGTATATCAGCTGTATGAAAAGGTTTAATGAACATATTTGATGACTTAGTGTGATATTAAAGTTTTAGTTTAATATCTATGGAGTGTTTGTTTTTGATTTTTATAAGAAGAAGACATACAGTAGTTGAAAGACTCCTGTCTCAGTATTTTTAAAAGAAATGCTTATTTTTCACCAACTAGTAGTCAAAAAAGATTGTGTTTAGTTCAAAATAATGACTGACCACTCATAAATTTGAAATTTGTGCTGCACTATCACAAAACTACAAAGTCCCAATTTCAGTGGCGTTTGATCAAGTGAAAAAAATGTCTCGAACAAGCTGTATAGCATCGTCCTCCTCTGTTGCATCTTCTGCTGTCTGCTTTTCTTTTAGATCTCCCTCATCAGTGTTTAGAAGTCCATGATCATCCTGAGCTGCTCCTGATCTCGTCTCTGACTCAAGACGCTTTGGGCTCCGGGTGTATGGCAGTGTTTCAACCTCTGTAATGTCCAAGTCTGTTTCTGAAACGTATGTTGCTTCCAGGTCAGTAGGACGGTCCGAGGACTCACCCTCCAAAGGCTTTGCTGTCATTGGTGAAATACAGGGTTTTGCTTTGGTTGCTGAGGGATCCTTTGCTTCTTTTTCAAACTGTGTGTGGAAAAAAAAACATATGTTTAAGGGAAAATTTCAAGAAGCTACACAAACTTTGCATATTCAATAAAATGCAAGTGAGTGAGTTTTTATTTTGAGTTTTTCAGCATTTTACAATGTAAGCATGCATATTATTTAAACATTTACTATACTTTTACTATACCTATCCTATACATAAGTATAAAATCATCAATAAAACTGATGAAACAACTCCAACTTCCACGGTCTAAATCTGAAGCCACAATTTTCCTTTCTTTATATGTTGCCATATTATATTTTTGGAACCAGTCTGCACATTAGAGATTCAGTGTGAGTGTCCTTTGCACACCCTAAGCAAACTAATGGACTGTTAGTGTAACATGACACTTAATAAAGCCTAAAATGGCTCAATAAAACACAAATATAAACAAACATACAACAGCAAGGTAAGAACGACGTAGTTGAACAAAAAAAACAACATGATCTAAAGTGTATTTTTATATACATATTTTTTTACTCGAGAAAATGTCCCATTTGTTCGCCCACTAGGGGGCGATCGTCCTTTGCTTTGTCTCTTTACGTTTTTCCATATGCTTCTGGTTAGATTATTGATATACAAATGCACAAAACAACCTATACATCGGGTTTTCGATGGTATATATTGTCCATATATTTTTTAGTATGGAGTTTTAACAAATGAATAGTGATAAACAGTGCCACCTGCTGGTCAAGCGGTGACGTGACATCCTCACAGAAACAACAGTCGGTAAGATATGAAACAGCCGCTTCCACCAGCTCCGCTTCGTTCATACAGTAGAAAGCAGCTCTGAAGACATATTAGTGCGTTATTGTTAATGTAAAAGAATTCTAGGAGCTCCAACTGATTTAGAAAATGTCAAGACTTATTTTAATTAATAAGTATATTACCTTGCAGCTTTCCTTTTTCTCTTAGTCTTCAATTGCATCTTTTCTTTGACTTTAACCTCCTTTTTCGCCATCCACGGTGGAAGTGTTCTTTGTTTTTCTGACATTTTTTTGTTCTTTTGTGTAAAAAAGCTCACATTCCACACTAACAGCAAGAATAATTTTACGAAAAGGGAAACCGGAAAAAGCGTGTTATGATTAAGTCACGTGACCAAAGAGATTCTTTAGCGCCCCCAGTGGATTGTTTAGTTTCTGTGAATAAACACCAGCAGCAAAATGAACTTCAGGGTAAACAATTAAAAAATGCTGTTGAAATCATTTTGACGTCCTTTAGATGGCATTAGAGCTCTTTAATGTTTGCTTTTTTAAAATTATAATAAACTCAGTAGACAAACTAACAAGCTCTGTTTAAAAATTCACTTGACTGACAGTATTTTACTTCATGTGTTGATTTCTTGCTAGTTCAGCATTTGTCATTTTATATAAATGAAATAATTAAACTTATTAGGAAAAATAAATCAGTACAAAAAAGATAATTTAAACTATAAATGAGAGGTATCTATCTTTATTTGTTCACTAGCATCAAATAAAAAGGGAAGTATTGTCAAAATTCACAAAATGCGGAAACATCCTGTAGAACAAAGTTAATAAATTTGAAAGAAACATAATATTTGCTAAAATGTATTCATTTTTTAAAAATAATATAGTCTCAATAAATGAGCATTTAGAGTTAAAAACCAAGTTGACTTTTGGATTCACTCATCTGCATCTTTTTGCTTTTAAGTTTTGTTTCAGGGGCGGCACGAAACACAGTTGTCACCTCTCAGCGAGGCCTGAGGGTCATCTCCTGGCCTTCAGAGTCTGCATGTTCTCCCTGTGCACAAGTGAGTTTTCTCTCTGGTGCTCAGGTTTCCTCCTGCAGACCAAAACCACAGGTTAGGTAAACTGGTAGTTCTGTCTCTGGGTGTGTGTGAGTGGTTGTTTGTCTCCATATGTCCCTGTGATGGACTTGTGACTCCGTCTCCCACACAGCGACTGCTGGAGATTGGTACCAGCCCTGGGAGGATGAGTAGGTAAAGAAAATTGAAACAGAAAGAAAAACTCATCTAAAATTTCCACTCACATTTTTCAGGCATTAAACACCGTCTGCTATGTTTACACGCAGAACTGCAGGCGTGTTGATGCCTGTGTGTCTTGTTTTTCTTTAATACTGGAGATAATCTCTCCAAGTCTTGTTGGATGACACTTTCTTTTTTCTCTCTTTTATTTAATCATCTCCTTCAATCATTTTGCTCATAACAACCTCGTATCACACTTTCATTTTCTGTCACAAAGCTGCTATTTTATACTCAGTCCTTTTAATTATCTCTCTTAAGCTTCTTCTTGCAATGGCTCAGGCCTTGATTGCAAAGAGCAGCTTTGTTTTATTTGACTAAATTAAAAAAAAGGGGGTGAAAAAAGTAAAAAAAAAAAAAAAACAACAAAAACCAACATGCTTCGCACACAATGACATTTCTCCCAGCTCTCGAGTTCAGTGCATTTTAGGAATAACAAATAATCAGGGACTTGAACTGAAAGATAAATAAAGTCCTCCAAATCTCTCATGACATTTTTCTTATTTACAGCAGATGTCAGGAAGAGTTTTTACAAAAAACTGTACCACTGACCCAAATCTGCTCGTAACATGCTTTTTGTAACTTATTAAAAGGCTACAAATACATGAGTACTTAAGAAAAGAATTCTTTGAAATCAATGCAAAGCTATTAATCCCATCAAAACAGCAAATGATGATTTTTATTTTTAGCTGATTGCTATCCCTTTTAATTTTCTTATGTTTAAAACATCCATAAACAATAAATACATAAAAACAACCTCTGCGTTGAACGCAGCATATAGCATAAGACTTATCCTCCTCCAGGCTTCTTGCCACATTGTCAGATCAGGCTGCACTAAGAAGATTTCACATCGCTAGTGGCACAAATCTTGCCACTGCTTTTCTCGCATGCTGGATTTCAGGTCAAACATGGTCAAAAACGTCCGTTAAAGTTGCTTACATGAGAGCATCAGTGTGGAGATGCACATTTAACGCTAAAGCCAGGATGTTTTCAACGCTAACCTCGCATTGTTCAACGAGCAAAACATTTCACTTTTAATCTTTTTCTTTTTCTGAGGCATAAACAGTTGATTAGCAGACTTCAGAGGGATCTTTTTTATATCTGCTCCCGTTTTCCGCAGCCTTTCTGTCACATGTCTTATCTTGATCTCAACGTCGCCTCAACGGGCTTAACCCTCCTTTGAGTAAGGGTCATCGCCATTGGCCATCTGTCGCAGAATCTCTCCTCTGTGATTGGCCATATGGCGCAGGAGAGCGCGGTTTAGAAAGAGGAGAATGTCTAATTTCAATGAAGATTTTCCTCTGAGCAGAGAAAGTCTGCTAGTAGAGACACAACGCCATCTTTTTTTTTTTTTTTTTAGCATTTTACTGAAATCTGAAAGGAAAATTTTATCCTTTTTTTCGGGAGTCATTTTCAACCTTTAGTGGTTTGTAAACTTCCCTTTAGTTCTAAGTGATATCCAACACATTCATATAAGATAAAAACAAAACACAAAATAAAAATTTTTAAAAGTACCTTATTTTCTGTGTTGATGCAGTTAGAGCTGTAACTTCGCAGGATGTCTTGTAGAATGTGAATTTGCATTTCTGTACAAAAAGTGCATTCCTTTAATAAAACAGGAGATGAGCAGGAAGAGATTAAACATCTTGTAAAACAGAACACTGGTATTTTAAAGACACAAGGTTGAGATTAAAGCGAAATCAGGAGGCAGTGATGTGAAATATTTATGAACTGACTGATCTTATCTTTGAGTTGAATTTTTTTTTCGATACTTGTCTTTATTTAATCTGCTGTCACGGTGACACAGGACAAATTAATAATAAAAAAACGATTTCACATGAGCGTAAGAATCAGTTAAATAGGTATGAGTGGGTGGTTTTGCAAACTGACATTTTCTTAATGAGGTCTTTTTATTTTCCTTTCTCTTGTCTAATCTGTTGTCATATGGGCCTGAGATAAGAACAGAGTTCAGCATCATCTCTTCCTGCTTCATGATATGTCTAAATCTGTCTAAGAATAGGATGTTTGTGTAGCCGCTCGGATGCAGGACTTCCTGGGACAGTGTATACTCTAAGCTGGGAATTATGCAAAGAATCATCTTTGAGGATGATTAAATTTCAAGTTTTGTTTTCATAAGTAATGATTTAAGAGAATCACATATAGGAAAATGGGAAAAGAGGAATGTAAATGATATTGTAGCATGACGAATAAAAGTTTTTTTTTCATTTTATTAGCAGATGTCCTGTTTCATCAGCTGGGTGTAGGATTAAACACTGACCCACGCAGGAAAGTGATTAGTCGTGACATAATCTACAACAGCAACAGCTGACTCTCAAAGACAATGAAATCTGCAGGTTTAAGACATGTGAGAAGAAAGTGCTGACAAACAGGAGCTCGGTAAGCTAGAGGAAGCTGTTCTGCGACTGCTTGGCTAAGATGGCTGCTCCTCGACACTAATCAACAGCTGCCAATCATGGTGGTGTCTTAATGACTTTTCCCTGGCAGCTGATAAAAACGCTCGTTTTCCCTCGATGCAGCAATCTGGTGAGACTGTCGAGCAACAGCAGCACAGGTTCAGGGAAAGTCAGAGGATTTCTTGTGTTAACAGTGATTGGAATAGTAAAAAGGGGTTTGGACATTTAAAATTAAACAACTATTTCATTCACAACAAACTGTCACTTTCTGCTTCATTTAACTGCAGACTAGCATATGAAACATTTACACACAGTTTGACTCATTAAGGTCCCGATTGGTGTTAATTCTAATAACCTGATTAAGATTTTTTTATTCATTATTTTTTGTTTGTTTGTTATTGTATATATTGTCTTTTTTCATTAAAGATCATCCAATTTCTTCATTTTGCAGCTGTATTTTTGCATTGAGCATAAATTGAAAATTACTTATATTTGCTCATAGACCTTCACTCAACACATGTTGAACTTTTTCTTTTGACAGAATCTGTTGTTTTTAGATGTTTGCTTTATGATAGACTTTGGTGTGTGTTTACAATGTTGGAGTTTTCTGTGCTTTTCCTCTATTCAGTTTATTACTCATTGTTTCCCTGAGTCACCAGTTCATTTCTCCTCAGACCTGCCCTCTCACTCACACCTGTTCCCTGTGATTATTACTCTCACCTGTCTCCATTTGCATCATTAACCCCAGCCTTTTAAAGCTCATTCTTACACTTCTTCTGCAGTCTGGAATTGTGGTGCATTCCTTGTTCAGAATTCCCTCCATGTTCGGCTTGCTTGCTTGTTTCCACGTCATATTTTCTGCCTTGCCGTCTTTTTGTTTTGTTAGTTATTAAGTTTTACTCAAGCCCTTCTATGTTTGGTCTCCAAAGACACAAAGGCTCAGCCAATGTGGTGTATTGACTAGAGGCAGTATTTCATGACTTTTCATGGTTGGAGAGAGCGGACTTATTGTTTGGTGCAGGGACAACTCAACAGACAGTACTGTTAGCTGATGAAGCTGAATCTGGTGACCATGGTAACCGTGACATGTTAAATTTAGGTCAGCACCTCAATGAAACTCTATTTGCTATTGACAACCATTATTTTGATTTGATAGAAAAGCTTGTCAGCACATATTAAGCAAAAACAGCACGATGGATCAGTGGTTCGCACGATGCCTCACAACAAGAAGGTCCTGGGTTTGATCCTCGCTTTGAACCTGGGGTCTTTCTGTGCAGAGTTTGCATGTTCTCCTCGTGCTTGCGTGGTTTTTCTGCGGGTACCCCACCCCCAAAAATATGTACAATAGGTTGCCTTCAGGCCCAGGCCTCCCATGAAAAAGATATCTGCGATCTCAGTGGGATAAATAACTGTAAATAAAAACATGCTGCCAAGGTACACACGTCTGCATTTAATGATGTTTCTAATAGACAGAAGCTAACCAATGAAAAAGCAATATTTATTTGCAATTCTGCTTGAAAATCTAGCTTCCATGGACACAAAACATCAACGTCATAAGTCCAGCTATGCATGTTAATATTAATTTGGAAGCTCTATCTACGATTTTTGGACTTTAGGTAGTGAGTGATGAAAAAACAAGGTTGGAAAATGAACCTATACTTTCTGCATAAAAACAACAGGTTTATTACTAGTGAAATATTTTCAGATAGACTGTGCATCACCCTGAATCAACTAATTATATAAAAAAATGAATGTGGGATTCCCAGTCTAATTCTTCACTACGTCACACAGTGTATTGAGTGTGTTGTCAACTCATGACTCCTCTAGGAGGATAGGGTGCACATGCGCAATCCATCTTTTCCCTCTTCCAAGCTCAATCTTCAAATCTCCAGCAGCTGCCGACAGATCATCAGTTTATTAGAGAGGAAGAGGCTCATTCTTGTGTGAGCAGTTTGCACAAAAAAAAAAAAAAAACAGTTTTGTTAGAAAAGACCGATTATGAATACCAAGCTCATCAGACCTTTTTGTGCACCAGGAGCCACTCTCTCTGTTTAACCAGAGAGATTAGGATGAAAATGTGAAAGCTGGAGTCAGTAATGTTAACATGCGCTAATCTGAAGCACAGAAGGGGAATGTGTGGGACACGCAGCTGGTAGAAAAGAAAACAACGTGCAGCTGGAAGGATGCATGCAGGTGAGTGAGATCACCCATTATATTGATCTGAGAGGAACTTTGTTCTGACAGGAGATTTAATATCTTCCAAGTTATTTAATTAATTTCTTGTCCAACTTGTACACAACTCATAGTGCTTCTATAATTGTTTCTGTTGACATGCTGTGAATGTTGCATTTAAAAGAAGCTGGATTTATGTTTTCTCTTTTTTGTATCAGCTTGTGAGGAGTCTTGACAGAAGGAGGATTTATATTGCTGCTGCTGCTTCAGTCCCTCCTCTTTACTCTGAATATTGTGTCTGTGGAAGTGTCACTGTGGAGATTTAATCCTGAACAAAAATGTAACTTGTGCCTTGCAGTTTAAATGTAAATGCACACAGAACAAAATGCTTACATTTCTTATTTTATTAATCTAATGCTGAAAGAGGTCTGTCGGAGTCATTAGACATCATTTTTATTGCAATTTAGGTGTTAATTTTAGCAACTATAGCAAAAGATGGCAAAAGACGAAGCTTTTTAAATGTGCCCAAGGCTTAAAGAAAGCAAAAGACAAACAAATATTCAAAAACAAATCAACTAATACTTCTTTTTAGTGTCAGGAAACTTTCAGAGCAACATTTATGTACGTAAAAATTGGAATTTAGCAGTCTAGCTTGTTTATTTACAATACACACATTTTTCATGTGTTGTATGAACTTTTATAATTACTATGAGTTTACGTTCATAGCATCAGAGAAGAATAAAATTTAAGTTTCGCTTGCTAATGTCTACCTTTCGGGTGTGAAAAATCAGAAATGGAGCGCACAGATGGTTCAC
>JARVJO010000002.1:14634288-14669027 GCA_031762555.1 Cynodonichthys magdalenae | reverse complement strand
GGTGTCATTTACTGATGGCTTCTCATACAGTCTGGATACTCCTCCTATTCACCGAGGAGGGATTTTCTCTTGCACAGAAGATTAAAGGTAATTCATTCTGAGTTGTTTTTATCTCCTTTGTTAAAGCAACCACCTCAACATTTATGCATTTCTGTTTTATTGGTCTGTGTAGATGGAGGTGCTGGTACTAAAGACGGTAAAGCACCTGAGCATCCACGAAGGGCTCGTCACTGTGGGACTTGGGTTAGAAAACCAGACGGTGGAATCTTCAGTTCTCCAAACTACCCAAACATGTACCCGCCAAACAAGGACTGCCTTTATGTGCTGGAAGGTGATCAATCAATAACAGGCAGCTGAGTCTGATGCTTTCACTTAGTGATAACATTTCAATATGTACAGTATTTTTACTTTTTTTACACAGATGTTGACACTGACTTTAGGGAGACATTTTTGTTGGTTCTGGTGTTCTGTTACAATGTGAACATGGTGCATGTTACAATGCCATGATGTAACTGTCTTGTTGTTTTTTGAGTAAGACTAATGACATTGCTGCAGCATTTCTACAGCAGTCACCAACATCTTGTCAAAGTTTGTGGTTCTGGCCGATTTACAGTTTTCTGTCAGTGTTTAGTCATGGTCTCACACAATATTTTGGGTTTTCTTACTGTTGCTCTGCTCTGGTAGATCTCAGTCTGACAGTTTGTCTTCTTTTCATCTTATTCAGAGAAACCAGGGTAATATGAGTTGCAACAACATTTAATTTCCCTTTGGGATTAATAAAGTATTATTGATTTGAATTGATTTGAATCAAACCAAATCTACAACATTAACTAGAAAAACACCATGTAGATGTTCTTAAAAAGCACATTTACTCCAGCAGTACAATATGGACAAAGCAGCAAACACATGACACCCCAAGATTTATACTAATTACATCCTATCCTGGTCTTTGAGGACCACTATCCTTTATCTTTTAGATGTTTCTCTGCTCCGACACCCCTGATACAAATGAATGAATGGGTGATTGACAATTTTCTGTAGATGAAGAGGTAATTCAGTCCCTGAAACAGGTGTGTTGAAGCAAGCAAACAAGAAAAGCATGCAGGATAGCAGCCCTAAAGGGCCAGGATTGGACACCTCTTATTTACATGGTACATCTGCTAAGAACACAAAAGAAGCTAGCAATACCAAAAGCAGCCTGATATACACTTGGTACTCAAGGGGACTGAGATGTAAAATGAAGCAAATTGTTACCATGTACTTACCTGGTATGTTCCCGATACATATTCAGTACATACCAGGTAAGAACCAGGGCATTGTTACCCAAAGGAATATGCCACTCATATGCAGATCTATTGGGATAGAAAAGAAGGACAAAGCCTACAGTATAGCTCATAAACAAGCTACAAGTGTGTTATTATACTATAGCAGTGCAGACAGTGCATTTAGGTAGCATCACAAGACATTGTGCAACAGCATAGTTATGTCATGGCTATGTAACTTTTGGTAAAATGATGGATATGTATGTTATGTGCAGCGTTTCAAAGTTCCTATGTTAATGCTATAGAAGTTTTCAACATGACCAACAAATCTGCGGCAGCATTGAGATCACACTACTGAGCATCAGATACATAAAGAGGCAATGTTTTGATTTTTTACAGTATTATCTTAAAGCCATTTGAACACACCATAAACATGCAAAGCAGATACACATATTTGAAATCTGGATTATTATAAACCTACTTTGTTTAGAAACCAATCTCTTTTTTTCCATCATTATAAACATTCTGCCAGACAATTTTTTTTATTGTCCATTTTATGTCATGTTTGAACTATAGATCTGTGGCACAGGAAGTGACAAAGTGCTGCTCTGTCCACAGCCCTACCCCGCCAGAGAGTGGAGCTGCTCTTTAACAAGCTCTTTCACATCGAAGCGTCTTTTGATTGTCGTTTTGACAACATCGAGGTGCGGGACGGTCCCTTTAGCTTCTCGCCGCTCATCAACCGTTACTGTGGCACAACCAGTCCTGGCATCATTTATTCCAGTGGTCGTTTTATGTGGATCCGGTTCTTCAGCGATGAGGAGCTGGAGGGTAAAGGCTTCCAGGTTCAGTACAAATTTACAGCAGGTAAATAAAATGCACAAAGATGATTTAACTTCAACTTCATTTAGAGTAACATGCTCTCGGGTACAAGATTTTAAATAATGTTTTGGTACAAACCCTTCTTGCTTGTAAAGTACAGTACTTGCACTCTAACCATCTTATATATTTATTTTTGTGATTTTCCCTCAAAGACCCTGAGTTTCATCTACATGTGGGAGGACTTATGAACCCTATACCAGGTAGAGGAGCCATATTTGTTTTAACAGTATGCATATTTCAAATGTACTTTAAAACAAAGTATTAGTAAACCCTAATACTTTGTTTTAAAGTAGTTGTATGAAACCAGTTATATCTTTTTGCCTGTTTGTTGTCACTTTTTGTGGCTGTTTGTGGTTCAGATTGTCAGTTTGAGCTGGTGGGGCTTGACGGCCTGATCCGCTCGGGTCAGGTTGACGAGGATCACAAAGTGAAACCAGACCAGGCAGTGGACTGCATTTGGACTATAAAGGCTCCAGCAAGGAACAGAGTATGGCACGCAACACGTTCAACTTGTTTATTAATTAGCTCATGGTATTTCCTACACTGTCTGTGTTATAGCCTTCACAAGCTGATTATGTTAAATATATAATATTGTATAATGTATAAAAAGGAAGCGAGTAGTAACAGAAGTTAGGAACGAGCAAAATCAAGTTTAAGAATAAACAATGTGATTCACATGGAACTAAATGTCCAACAGATGTCATAGATTATATGAGGCTTTGTGTTTCTTATTCCAGATTTACCTGAAGTTCTTAGAATACCAGATGGAACACTCTAATGAATGTAAGAAGAACTTTGTGGCTGTTTATGATGGCAGTAGTGCCATTGAGGACCTGAAGGTAATAAGCTGTCCAAATATGTGTTAGAACTATTTGTCTTCTCAAACTTTAGGCCACTGCTTAGCTCATTACATTAGCATAGCTTCTCTACTTCTGCTACACAACATAATTTATCTTTTTCTCTTTCTCAAGAGTATTTCTATTTAATATCCTTATCACACAAAGCAGCTGACCTAGAGACCCTGACCTCAATGAGACCACACATACTCAAATGTCAGAAAAAAAATGATGTGTGGTTTCTTTCAGGCCAAGTTTTGTAGTACAGTTGCTAATGATATCATGCTGGACACCGGTTTTGGAGTAGTGAGGATGTGGGCCGATGAGACGAGCCGTCTCAGCCGTTTCCGGATGCTGTACACTATTTTCACCGACCGTGAGTTTTATCACGCCAATTACTTTCTATTTTTCTGTTCAATCTCTTTTGCAACTTTGAGAAGTTTATTATGAGGTTGTAATGGTGGGATTGCACATGATTTTTTAATAGCACATTCAAATGGCTGCTATTCATTATTGCATCTTAGAGTTACGTTATGATATCTATCTCATAAGACTTGCAGCTCAGTAAACTCTGTCTGCTCGTGACTTTGATTGCTTTACCTACAGTACATACTTGTCTGCATACTTGCCATACAGTACAGTGTGTTTGTGTTTTAGCACCCTGTATAGGCAGCGCGTTCTTTTGCCACAGCAACATGTGCATCAACAATTCTCTGGTATGCAATGGCATACAAAACTGTGTCTTCCCTTGGGATGAAAGCAACTGCCAAGGTACCCCAGGTCTGCTAAAACACTGGCAGAAACAACTTTGTAGATCTGCCTTGCTGTTACGATGACTTGTGTTGTTCTGTGCAGTATTGTGTGTCTAGTGTCAATCTGAGTCTGTTTGAATGTATTTATGTCAAGTGTTTGTGGCAAAATACAAGAATTTTATCAAATGTTTTACTTGAATTTGCCAAAGTAGGAATCATTGTTACCATAGTTATTTTTTGTCATATTATTGTCAAAATTTAGCTTTAAGTTAAATAAACTATCCTGAAAAATGTGTCGACAAGTCAGAAACTGGTGTTTTATGTCTTTTTCAAATTTTTATTTTAGACACAAAACCCAGAGCTGCTTTTCTTCAAATCACAAAGACTCAGGCAACAATATTCTGTGTGTCCACGGGGGTGGTCCTGCTACTCTTCATTTTCTCCATTATGGTGCAAGTCAAACAGCCACGTAAAAAGGTAATTAATATGAGATGATAGCATGAAATTCATGCCATATATTGATGCTTAACTCATTTTTATAAAGGTGGTGATACGTAAGAACAAGCTGTTTCGGCGTGCTGACCTGCAGAAGGTGTTCGATTCCCAGCACTACGAGCTCTTCAATCGCAGAGACAAGGTTTCCCTAATTCCTCTGATGCTTGATAATCTTTTAGTTGTTTTCCTTTTAAAAAGCTATTAAACAGAAAATATTATTTTAAACTGTTTAGGATATATCTGGGAACCTCAGGGAGCTGTCGGATGAACTCCTGTCCATGCAGGCTCTCAGGAGATTGTCGTCAGGTTCACGCTGCATTCATGAACACCACTGTGGCTCTCAGGCCTCCATCAACTCCATCAAAGCTGGTCACAGTGGATATGTCCTGGGCAAAGGATCTATAGAGCTGCCCCCTTTCCGAGGGGACTGCCAAACCGCCGTACCTCCTTTTAGAGACTTGAACAGCAGTTTGCGGAAGAAGAGCTGGCCCAGTGTGAAACAAAGCCGAATGCAGAGCCACCCGGGGATGGGGGATCGGAGGCTGTGGCAGCAAGACCGAGTTATGGAACAGAAAGAGGAGCAGGAAGAGGGGCATTATGATCTGTACGTGCGACGAATGGGACAACAAAGAGGCAAATACGAAATGGCTCAGCGAAGAACTTTGTCCATGGACTTTTGAAAGGAGCTGTGGAGGTTGGCACGATAAAAACTGCAGCAGCTCAAGCTCTGAACTGTGCTAACATTCCTAAAAGTAAAAGAAATAAAAACTCACTGTCATTTACCACTTTTTTTATTTGCCTTTTATCCAGTAAGGTTGAAAACCACAGCGTTTTGTAAAAGGGCATGACTTTGAGAACTGCCAAATCTGCTTCGACTCTGAAACAGCTGCAGGGAAGCTGTTATCACATTTGTGATAAAAGCAGAAATGCGACAACACATTTGTCATATTTAGGTAAATATATTTTAATATGAAGCAAACAGATTTATTGAGTATGAATTTGTGTTTAATTTTTTTAAGTGTAATTTCAGTGGGAAAAAAATTACCTCAATTTTGATTCATTAATGTATGTGTTAAGAAAAATAAATGGATAAAATAGGGCATGTGTTGGTTTGAGAGATGTCTTGTGTCACGGTTGATTTGGAACCAGTTTCTAGAAGGAAGGAGTTTGGTGGCATGGGTTTTTTAATAGGTGTGTCTCAGAACATAAATATGCCATCTGGAATTTCCCTCATGAACTTTATTTTCATAAGTTGATGTACAATCAGTCAAGTTTGCCTTTATAAAACACTATCAACTTTTATTTGCTACTGAACTACAAACAGCTTGTTCTAATAGGTCAGCTGACGATAACTAGGAAAATATCAGCAGACTTTGTTGCATAAGTTTTTGAAATCATAACATAACTAACTCCAGATTGCAAGTTATCCTGGTTCATTTGAACATGCAGAATGTCCTTATTATCTTGTTCTTTCCTGATGGCGTGATAGTGTGAGAATTGTCTACAGAACATGCAGCACTGTCACTTTCACCCATATGGCTCTCGTTACCCTGGAGATGCAGCGCCGACAGACCACATTCAGAATGCCCCGTCGATTCATCAGCTAATCCAAGTTTGTTCGCTTCATTTATCATATTCAACAAACTCACTGGGCAGATAAGTGTTAGAGCAACTATGCGTGCAGATGAACACATTCACAGGCATTTTGTATTGCCAGTGTTTAGTTGCTGTTTATGTCATGCAGCAATGTTTTAATTTTTGGTTTGATATGCCTAAGAATGGACAATGCAATAAAAAAACGATTTCTGGCATTACTAACATGACTGATAGAAAGAAAATATACCACGCAGGGGATAAAAACAGTGCATTGCAATGAATCAAGCTTTGTTCTTTTAAAATGCCTTTAAATAATCTGTTTGGGTTATAGAAACATGATTTATGAGACACGTTTGATACTTGGACTTTGGATGTTTTTCCAGTATGTAGGAAGGGGCGGAGTGTCTGTGACACATTAGACAAAAGATGGCTTGAAGTAAACAGAAAATTAGGTCAGTGGGTGTATGAAATACAGTCTGCAAACTTTTATATCCACAAAATGCCCTAACAATATACTTATCTTCCTGTGTTACATAGTCACTAAAAAGGTATTCCCTTCAGTTTATTGGTAAGTGACAAACTTAAAAAATATATATATATATATTTTTTTTTCTTTTAATTTAGGGCTCAGAGAACACTTAATGCCACATTTTGCTATGAGGATGTTGTCTTCTTGGAAGAGCTGAATAGAACAAAAAAATTCTGTCAAAGATTAAAGCAGATTACTCAGAACCTTTCTTAGATTTATTTGCATTGGAACAAAAAAACACCTGCAAATTTCCCCACATCACAGCAGAACTATTAAATCAGTCAATTATCATTGGCACTTGATGGAAGCCAACCTGTTTATGCGAAGTGAAAATGACAGATGCTGATTTATAGATGCAGAAAACTCCATGTCAAAACAGAACCATTATGGCAGTCACCAGGCTTAGATTAGTCAAAAGTACAAGATCATTTTTCAAAACTCGGCTCTTTTGTATAAAACTTTTATGGGTGAAATGTGAAGTGCAGTAAAACCAATGTTTTTTTCACAAACAAGCGTACTGAATCTTTATTTAAGCTGGAACAAGACACTGGAATAAAAATGGCTTAAAATACATCCAACTAAATTGCTTATTTTGACTAGATGTTGATTGCTTATGTGACTTTATTACAAGTTTACAATGCATTTCCTCATATATTGACTAAAATTACATGTAGGCCAGATTTACGTATATCACCCATTGTGACATCAGTGAAGCACATAGGTTCCTATCCAACCTGTAGCCAACATGAGAGAACCCAGTCACCAAAAGAATGGGTTATTAATAAAATAATTAATAAAAACTATAAAAAACATATGGCCTAGATTTCTTGTGTCTTTGTTCTGGATCAGATATCAAAGTTAGTTTCTATTTCACAGTTACATAATGGTTTCACTCTGTTCTCTCTCAAAATTCTACACTTTTTTTTAAATTTGCTAGAACTTGGAAATGCTTTAATGCCTATTTCTGGTTTATAAATAACTTACATTACTAGATTTAGATGTAGAAAAACAGTTTAGAAAAATAGACTTTACATAATTTTAGATTTGTAGAAATGCCATCTTGCTGTTTTCAATTATGGTCTAACCAGTTTCCTGATGCAGTTACCTCCTGTGTGACGTGTTTTCTCTCAACATAGCAAGCATGCTTTATGTGTGACCTCAGCTGCACTAAACACACACGATTCGTTTTTGTGAGATATGCTTACGTTTGTGGTTGCACACAAATATGACGGAGCAGATAGCATGTTCCTCTTCTGTGCAATAACTCAGCATTCCTCGGTGCACCTATGGGCTCTACACACCAAACTCTACATGCAGTAAACGGCGACACGTGCACCCTAAATTAAACAAAATTGAGCATAAAGAGTGCAGTCGTGACAGGATTTACATAACCTTTATTTAACCAAAAAGATCGAAGGGACAGTTGCACATGAGGCCAATATGACTGAGCAAAGCTTTTGTTGGTTCAAAAGAATAAATCTGAAAATGCAAACAGCTGAGCAAAATCATTGGTAGGATACATCAAGTATCTCAGGACACAGTCAGTGATCTTTGATATCTAACATTTTTTTAAGAAAACTGTACAATAAGAATAGGTTCCACACAAAAAAACTTACAATTTAAAAACAATATTTTGCTGTTTTTAACAAAAAACACAGTAACCGCAATTAAAGGATACATGATTTCTTATTTTAAAAGTGCTTGTGTTTTCTTTTTTATGTGATTTGTCTTGCTTAGTCCAGTTTGTGTTCCAGTTTTTGCTGCCACGAAGTCATGATGAGTGCAGTTTGACTTCATAAAGCCAGGGCAAGGTGTTGCAGCACAACAATGGCCCTCACAGCATCAGCTTCTCAGGGATTCATCAAAGAAGGCTATCTGGCTGTACCTTAACAGGGGTGTGTTTTCCCCGAGAACGGCATCTGTGAAGTTGGGCCGTTTCCAGGCGTAAACCATGCTGTTCAGAAAACCTTGAAGGGACACCATAACAGCCTGAAACAAACCAAAGCATTGTTGTAAAGAGAAACTTCTTACTTCATCTATAATCAAGTGTTATTCTTTTGATACTAACCTGAAAACAATAAAGGGGGAATAAATCTCGCTGTTTGACTTTTGATGATATCTGTGGTATTGACATCAGAATGACAAGAAGAACTATGGGATGAAAATTAAATTAATGAGACATCACCCACATTAATTTAATCAGAAATTTATATGTATATACAGATACCATTTTTGGGTGGAAATTTAGGTTTAGGACCAAGGTGTGAAGTGAGTTTAGGTTTAGGGTTAGGTTATAGAAATGACTGGAAAATGAATGGAAGTTAATGCAAAGTCCCCTTGAGGATTGAAAAAAACGTGTGTGTTTACCTGGTATCCAGCATAATAAGACGACCAACACCATATTCCGTGTTGTAGACAAAACTCTTTTAAAGCGCCTCCTTGAAAGCCCGTCTCCCTCCACAGGAAAAAGCCCAACATCCATGCGCATTTCATACCACTTCTCCATTTTGTAGTAAATAAACTGAAACAAAAGAAAAACTTATTGATATTCATCTAAGGAGATAGTTCAGATATTTTTAATTACAGGTACTATGGTATCTGTTGTAGATACGTAGCTCTTCTTTGAACAAGTTTGGGGGAACAAAGTTTAATTTTGACCATATTGAGGAGTTTATATTCAATCTGAGGGTCTAAGACTAAAGATTTCTGTCATATCAAAACTCCAGTCTTAAAAAATGTCTTAGCAGTTTATGGTTTAAAGTCTTTCCATTGCTGTCATGTTACTTGATTCTGTTGAAGCCTGTTTTAACAGCAGCATAATGTTTTATATTTAAGTATTTGCATCGACTACATTAAATTTTTATAATTTTTTTTACAGCAGCAATCCATTTTGGTCTTAGCCTCTTGCAAACTAACCATTACCTTGTCAATCAGGGGCGGAGCCAGAAGGGTGGCTGGGGTGGCAGGTGCCACACCCAAATAACTGACAAGTAAGTGGGGATCTTGGATTTTGTATTTGCATTTAAATTTTGTTAGATTGTTTGCTGACACTACTGTATAAACATTTTAGCTGTGTATTTTTAAAAGTTGCTGAGTTGTAGCTCTTGGTAAAATTAGCATTTGCATCTGTTGTTAGCCTAATTTAGGTTTAGCATCAGTTAATGGCATGTGATCATTCTTGGCTACTCCTGGACAAATTTCATCTCAATAAGCCTTTAAAGGGCTGAATTTTAACCTTTTAAAATTAGCTGTGGCGCTAAGTAAAGATTGTTTTGGACTACTTCTACACTAGTCGTCAGTTTTCAAATCCAAGGTGTTTTTCTTTATTTAAATGTGCCCCCCTAAAAACACCTTGGCCACCCTGTGCCACCCCTCCCAGAAAAGCCTAGCCCCACCCCTGTTGTCAATCCAGTCAAAATTATACTCTATTTCTGCAAACTGAGATTGTTCAATAAGCTGTCTACAACAAGTAAGATATTAATTGTTCATAACCTTTTCATTAAGCTCCACTTCAAAATTTCTGTACTATCCCTTTACAGTAAACACTGTCCATGTACAATCAAACTAACACTATGAATATCAATATTTATATTACAAAGTAACTCACAGAGCAAGATATTATCACTGATATCAGCACAATGAAAAGAACACAGCCAATGAAATAGTCGTGGTAACGCACTAGTACCTGTAAACAAGAAAAACAATAATGTTAGCAAGAATGTGCATTATTTTGTTAAAAAAATATTTGCTTGAAAAATCCAAAATGCAGCAGTAAAATTGTGTAAAATCAATAAAAATGCAAATAAAACAAAGAAAATGCTGCAAAACTAAAATAAGTGTGTAAAAAGTGTCATGATACACCTCATGCTCACTCACATCATCTGAGCTGAAATGTTCCCAGAGATTCAAGAACAAAATGCACCTGCAGAAAAAGAAAATATAAATACAATTAAATTAATATATATATATATATGTGTGTGTGTGTTATTTTACTGGGATCTTTTTGAATTGCTGAAGTCAAATCTGACTGTGATGCTTCTCACCTGCAGTGGTTCTGGGTGGTCATGTTCACTGTTATGTTGCTCAGAGGAAACAAACGTGGGGCGTAGCGGAGAGGAACTAAGCTTGTAGTCTCCCCCCAAAAAAACATCAAATAAGCAAAATAAAGTATAAATGGACTCAACCTTAAATATTGAAGGTGGAGAAAGAAAATTCTATTAGGGGCTGCTCCATTAAATGCTCAGTATTTAAAAATATTTGTCTGACAGACTCACCACACGATGGCATATAAAGGTGTCTCTATAATTTTCTTTCTGCATTGACTCTGAAACCAAGATGAATAGAATTAAGCATGAAATAATTGAATTGTGAAGATTCTTGAATGGGGGATTAAAATGTGTTTGTCTCACCTGTCTGTCCTCATCATCTGTTGCACTTTCTCTCCATCCCTGGATGACATTTTTGGATTTCCAGGCATAAACAATCACCAGCAGAAATGAAATGAAATAAAATGTCTGAAAAGGAAAGCACAAATATGTAAAGATTAATCCACATTTGCATCGCTGAGTGAAGAAATACGGTGTAAATGATTAATTTATTAACTGTTGAATTGCGGGGGAGTTCAGTATAATCAGCGTGACATCATATATCAGTTGTTTATTTTTCTTTTCAGTACATACAGCACGATTTTTCATAATTTTTCAATTTCAGCTAAGTTTAAAATACACTACTTGAGAAATAAAAGAGCACATATTTCTAAAGACAAAGTTAAACAGTAACAAAGGTTTCAGGGTGGGATATCCAATATAATGGTTCCAGAGGAAGAAAAAATACTCCTGCGCATGAGTCAAGTCAAACAAAAAAGAAAGTGCTGCCATTTTTTTTACTTTGTCAGTTTCACACTGGTTTCATCTTTCACTGCCTCAGGTGGGATCATGTCTTAACATTACAATAACATTTTCTTGAACTGTAACAAATTCATGGATATAGCCTTTTGGCTTTTCTCTTATGAGGTGCAGAAAAGTTGTAGATGTTCTGCCATAAGGAAAAAATAATGAGCTGTTTTCATGTTCAAGCCAGTCACTTCAGAGATGTTCACCTTAGTGTTTTAAATTCATTTTTTTAAAGCAGAAATTGATTTTCTTATCTGCATACTGAAATAAACTCATCTTTCAAACAAGATAAAGCATTACATGAATAACTTCAATGAAGACGTTACAAAAGATTATGTAGTTGTATAACATTGCAATCATTCTTATTTGCTTTATGTGTGATCAGAGAAAAACTCTGATCAGAATCTAGCTTGAAACTTTCAGAATTGGTAACATGTTTTCTTAATATTTAAAACGAAAGGTCCAAAAGGCTCGAAAAAAGGGCCTGTAAGTTACTTTATAGTTGCGATAAAACGAGCACAAGGTTTTAGGTGATGTCCTGGGTGACTCAGGGAAAATTTTACAGTTACATGATCTGATAACAGATATAAACATTAACCCTTATACTTGAGATTTTTGAGCTGAAGAGAAACAAAAAGACACACACACACACACACACTTACACACACACACCCGTTTCTAATCAAAAATCATTCTGTAAATGATTTACATGTAGCAGTAAGAGTTTTATTCCAAGCAAATACAATTCCTCACCAGTGAAAGTGGCAGGCTGTAATGACACATAAGTTCAGTGCTGGCTCCAACTTTGTTCATGACAGATGTGAACATCAGGATCGCAGCAGCCAGGAAGTCCGCCAGAGTGAGCTGCACCAGGAGGAGGGCCTGGAAACACAAGAAGAAACATGTTTCCTCGCTGCAAAACTGAAGTGAACTAAATAACAAAAAATACTTTATGACTTTTTGCCATTTCTGACAAGGTGAAAAACACAACAAGGTGGAGCACGCATCAACATCTGGACTCACCTGATCTTTCAGATGTCTCCATTTGACTATGGAAACCAACAGGACTGAAAAACTGCCAACCAAACTGCAAAAATATGTGCATAATAAGGCTTTAATACGGGGTTTGAGTTGAAAATAGTGAACAAACCTAGATCCAAATGTATGTCTGCTCATTCATAAATATGCACTAAATTAAAAATTTGAAACAGAAAAATTGAATTAAAAGTAAAACAAAATTATGTATACAAATAGCAATATTGGCCAGCTGAATTCATATAAAGTTTTACCTAAATAAAACTATAATTTTGAAACTAATGTAAATAAAAAAAGATAAGGAAAAGTAGTTTGTATCAGAGTTAAACTAAACTGATCTAACATCCAAAATATTATCTAATCAAAAACACAAATGCAAATTAAAATACTACATTTCTTTAATTCTGGTATCTCATCAGTACAGATCGTGCTTCAGTTCATACAGAGTTTCTAGTTTTCAGATATCTCAGACACGTGACAGATGAGGGCTCATAACCCTTCATTGAACAGTGGCATTTTATTTACACATAGTTGGATTAAATAAGAAAAACACCCATGCTTATCTATACATTTGCTGGTTTGCCCAACCGTTGCTAGAAAACTGACAGAACAGCAGCAAAGGGGTCCACACACAATCATGGTAAATGAATGAATCATGAATATCTGTCTGCAGATGTTATGTGATTTAAAGGAAAAAGAATGAAGAACAATACCTGAAAGTGAGAAAGGCTATGTACACGCTGGAGAGAATATTAATCTGAAAAACAAAATTCAATTAAAAATGGCATGGGGAAAAAAACAATTATTAATAACATTTGAGAAAAAATTCTGACTTACCTGGTTATCCTGTAAAGCATTGAGCCCCATTGTGTTTTCAGTTTATCCCAAACTCGCACACAGCTCACCTTCAATTATCGTGTCTCCATTACAAGCTTCTGAGAAAATGTTATAACTAGTCACAAGACACCTTTATAAAAATGTTTGCCTCCTTGTCACGTGTTTCTATTTTGACTCCACCTGCTCTGAGTGTGCATGCGTGCGTGCGTGCGTATTGTGCCTTGGGTATACAAGTCAGTTCAAAGCTTTAAAATGGGAATCCCCAGTTAAAATGTCATTTTTACCCTAAATAACCCCACTAGTAATTAGGAGAACTTGCGGAGAACGTGGGACTTTATGAACGTCCAAACTTTCCTTATTATTCCAAACTACCAACATTTATGTTCATGGACAAAAAATAAAGAGTAACTTATTTATTAATGTATTTTACATGTAAAATTAATATATATAAAATATTGTATTACGGTAATGAACAACCACTAAAAATTAACAAAGCTATTCATTTCCAGTGCGCAAACCGGTGATACAGCGACATCTGGTGGTAGGTCAGTGGTATATAGTGATAAAAATAGTGACATGATATTAAATATTTTCTTTTAGGTTTAAGAAGTCCAACCGGTTTAATACCAGATGTTAGCACTTATAACACAAAATGTGTACTAAAGAAACGCCAGAAAGTATGTAGGATGTAAAGGTTTGCTGTGTTAAGGGTGCCTGTATGGATAAAGCTGGTTCAAACTGATGACGCGGTCGCTTCCACGTTTACACCGGACGTGGCAGTCTCTCTTCACTACTTTGAAAACTACTGGAACCGGAGCAGCGGAGTTTATTATTTCTCTTTGTCCTGGTTGATATCACTTCATATATAATAGATCCAACCATCCTCGGTCAACTATGGGGCTCACCATTTCGTCCATCTTCGGCCGACTTTTTGGGAAAAAACAAATGAGGATTCTGATGGGTGAGTGAGTGAAAGTTTTGTTTGGCTAATCACAGTTAGCATCGCTCACACAGAAACACAAGAGAAGTAGCATAGTTGCTAATGGGCAAAACTGCCTTGTGAAACATACAAGGCAGACTAGTAATTCTTTTATTGAGGGGAAAAAATAATTTATATTAAAGCTTTTTTCTTCTTAGTTCTGTAAGTGACAACTGTTGATGTGGCCTTGTTTGTTAGCAATAAATGTCAGTGAATGAATGGACCTTAAATTGACTAATAAAATGTGCAAAAGTAAAGATTTTAAACGATCACAAAAAATATAAAACTTTATACAATAGCATTCTATATAATCACAAAGACATAAAGTCAATTAAATTCACTGAAGTTGTTGTGTAGCTGTAAACATACAGGATATATTTTACACAGGTGTTTGCTATTTTGGCTTAATTGCTTATTGACTTTAAATGTACACGATTTTTCTTCACCTAGATTTTTTTATTTTATTTTTTATATATTTATGTTTTTTGCTTTCAGGCAACCAGACAGTTTTTTAATCTTTGGAGTGATTGTGGTCAATAGTTCTTCCGGCTTGTTGAGGGTCTTTCAAACCGTTCAGTGGGTTTTTAGGGGCTGTTTCACTCATATTTGTCCAATCTTTTAACATTAGGCAGTGTCAAAAATAATAAGGCAAGTGCAAGACAAAGCTGTGTCAGGCCTTAAAATAAAAGTGTCTACAGCTGGTGAATGCTGTGCCTTTTTATGCCCGAGTGATTCATAGGTCACAAATGTTCTTCAGCAAATGAGAAACTAAGCCTGAAAAACTACTGATCAAGACGAGTTTTAAAAGTTTTGAATAAATCTGCCTTCCTGGAAGCAAAATGTAAAGAAATGACAGATGACTAAACACTTGTATTATTTTAGTTTATATTTGTGGGTTGGAAATAAAATTAGGCAAGATTTAATATATATATACACTGACTCACTCACATTGTACAATCATATTCCACTTCATTTATCAAAATTAGATGACTTGTGACCCTTTGTGATTTTCAGATTTTTGTGATTTGTTAGCTTTTCTTTCTACTTTCCTCTAATATGTTTTTTCTTAAATCACATTTTATTAGTTGGTCTAGATGCTGCTGGAAAAACTACTATCCTATACAAACTGAAGCTTGGTGAAATTGTGACCACTATTCCAACCATTGGTGAGAAAACCATTTGAAATGTTGTTCTTTGACGGTGTCATTTTGTGTTAATGTGACATTAATGTTTGTTCTTTTTCTTTCCGCTGTAAAGGTTTCAATGTGGAGACTGTAGAATATAAAAATATCAGTTTCACAGTTTGGGACGTGGGTGGCCAGGACAAAATCAGACCCCTTTGGAGGCATTATTTCCAGAACACACAGGTATGTTGAGTGCTATGCAACAGTTTTATTTTCTTTATTTATTTTCTGTTTTGTTTAGTTTTGTTGAAAAGATGAATGAAATAGACACCAGAATTCAGAATTTTACAACAATTCTTGTGAATATGCTTAAACTGAAATATTTTCTGACTCAATAATTTAGCTGAAGTTTTATAACTTTTTTTTCTCCAATAACATCATTAAACTTGTATATGTATGTATGTATGTATGTATGTATATATATATATATATATATATATATTTATATTTATTTATTTATTTATTTATTTCGTTCGTTCGTTCGTTCTAGGATATTACCTGTAGTACAAACACAATCCCTTGTATGCATTACTAAAATAAATAATTTGATTTAAATAAGTTTTTTCCCCCCTCCTAATTTAGGGTCTTATCTTCGTAGTGGACAGTAATGACAGAGAAAGAGTGACTGAGTCTGCAGAGGAGCTCTCGAAGATGGTAAGTATTTTATAACTGCAGCTTATCAGCAGTAGATTATTAGTCTATATTGTACAATATCATTTGACATCTTAAAAGATAAAAGCTCTGCAGATGTAAACCTGTTAATAATGGTACATTATGCCTGCATTTTTAACACACAAACACTTCAGTAAAATGTTCAAAGGTAGAAGTTGGACAGTTAATAAATCAACACAAAAGTGGACAAAAGTGTCAAACAGTTTATTACACTTGTTTTTAGAGCAACCACAATGAATTTCAGAGTCAGGAGTACAGGAAGGTTCAGCTAATAAAGTTAGAAATGTGACTTAATGATTGTTCCAGTTATTCTTTTACAGAGAACTTGGAAACTCAAGAATCAGTTGGTTTGCTTTTTCTTTTAACTCTTGCTGGGCTTTGTTACTAACTAAATGTATTAGTTTTAAGCTCTACAGTCCACCAGTGTGTGTGTGTGGTGCCTTTTTGCTGGCTGAAGCGCAGTAGAAGGTTGTTGACGCAGAACAAAATTTATTTTAATAATTTACCTAAATCTAATACAGAATGGCCTTACACAAAGAAAATCATTTTGACCTGAAACCTGATGGCTTGATAACGCAGCAGACCTGACGCCATCCAGAAATTTTAATCAGCACTTATAGGTTATCTGTGCTAAAAGAGGGTCAACCAGCTATTAAACCTAATAGCTTAACTGACTGTGATAAATTCAGTAAAAACACAAATAATGAAAATATTTCTCTCACAAAACAATTTGTTCTTGATTATAAAATCTGTAATGTTTTTTTTTTTTCTGTCTGTATAGTTGGAGGAAGATGAGCTGAGGGATGCTGTTTTGTTGGTATTTGCCAACAAACAGGACCTTCCAAACGCCTTAACAGTCAGTGAACTTACAGACCGACTCGGCTTGCACGCTCTTCGCAGCAGAACCGTGAGTAGTTTGAATAGAAACATTTTGTTCACTTAAAGTAATGTTTTAAATCATGAGCCGTGCTGATCTGAAATATCACCTCCTAATTTCTGTGCTAAACTTTTTTGCTTCACAGTGGCACATCGAGTCAACCTGCGCCACCCAGGGCACTGGGCTGTATGAAGGACTGGACTGGCTATCCAGGGAGTTATCCAAGAACTGATGAGTGATTGGCTGGACCAAAACGTGAGACTGAGGACAGCAGAATCAGCACCAATGTTTAGTAAAAGGACAAATCTGGTAGACTTTTAATCAAACATTTACAGATTTATTTTTTTTTCTTTTACATTATCAAAACTTTGTTTTTTGTTTAGTCTCAGTTTCTCTGCTTTTGTTTATTTTGAAGTAACACTTTTTGTCTTGCGTTTTTGAGATTTCACTAAAACAAATGCTTGTCAAACAGTTGGACTTAAAGCCTTTCTAGAGCCTTATTGGGGGCTGTGATTGTGTAACCCCCCAGGGCTTTGATGAAGGACATTTATTAGGCTGCCACAAGCTGTTAATCTCCATAGCCCCCTGTGGATATTCAACTCTTACAGACATGATCCTGGTCTTTTCACTGCCATGTCCTCAATCCTGTTCCATCTTTTTGTGAAGCATGAGCTGGAGGGGGATTGCAGTGATTTTGTTAGTAATGTGCAGTCACAAAGCATGTGCCTTCTGGTCCCTTTTTGCACAAACCTCAGCTTTTCTTTCCTTCTCATGTTCTAAGGTTATTCTCCTCTTGAAGATGCATTTGTGTCTTTATGCTTTTGCAAGATGAAATGATGCAATCTTTGGTTTGAGCTGCATGAAATGCTGTGTTGCAGCAGAACCACACCACTGTTAGAGTCGATTGTTTGTTTTCTGCAACTTTAATATGAATTAATGTTGTTTCCTGTTTATTTCTGAAAGGGTTTTCGCTTGTTTTGTTTCATGTTTGAATAATGAAAACACAAAATCAGTTTTCTGATTTTTGACAGAAAATGCTTTTACTAAAAGAAGGAAGTGTTTGCTCAGTGTTAAAACAGGGTCAGTGGCATTACAAAACAGTTGTTTTTTTTTTTCTTTCTTTCTGATCAGTTTGTAAAGCTGAGCTGCTTCTGCTATTAACCCCACACTCACTTTTCCTCTTGCTGAAGCATATTTCACATCGAAGTCTTTGAATTTACATTTTCCATCTTAGGCTTTCCGACGTTACAGCCTTCTTCAGATATATTTGTTTACGATGTAATTAATTTGTAAAAAGTGATCTAAATAAAGCCACGGTTTAAAAAAAAAAAAAAAGTTTGTCTTGACTCAATATTACACAACATCCCAACACTGTCTTTTGTCAGGAATCGTAGCTGAAAGAGGAAGTGTTGGTTTTGATACCAATCCTGACACTTTCAGTAAAACGGCACAAAACCCAAACTGGCTGTGCTAATTCTGCTTTACAGGACACAAACACTACTGAATAGTTTAGAGGTAGTGTTTCTGAATAAGGATGTTTTATCATAAAAAGGAAATTGATTCTTGTGGTATATGAACATTTACTTTTAAATCAGAGGTATAAAGTAATGGTGTGGGAAACTGCAATAAAATAGAGGGTAAAAAAATGTAACGCGTACAATTTAATTAAAGACAGATAAAATGTTATTAGCTATTTATGAATGAGTTGAAAAAATAACGCACCATTGATGCTCATTAAGATTAAGCAAAACAAACATTGTTTTTAAAACGATTGATGTGATGACAGTAAAATAAATGTATTTAATCTCCAAGCTGAAGACTAATAAAGGAAACTGATTTCAGATGTGGAAGGTGGAGTTCCCTCGTAATTAAAAGCTCTTCCTGTTGCTGCATGTTAGAAAAATGTGTGTTTGGATCTGCTCCTGAGCCGATTCACCTTTTGTCATGCTCAGTCCTGAACTATGACACTAATGAAGCAGAAGTGATGGATTTCACAAGGTCACATTTTCATTTATTATAGTGCATTTAAACAGGTTAAGGGTTCTTTAACACAGACCCTAATGATGAAAGGATGAAATTACCAATTCAATTTGCTCAGCGTCACAGAGTAAAATGATGCTCAGAGCCATGGCTGCTTGCAGGTAATTAGGTCATTCACAGAGGTGAAGGAATAAGCATTATATAATTGGCTTGTTATGATGCATGAATGTCTGTTCCAATGTATTTATGACACTAATCAGGCTTAGTGGACCTGGGTCATCACTCCTTTTTGTTAGTGTGTACACTGAGTGGGTCTAGACTAGGAAGCACATGTTTATTTAGTTTCACTGAACAACTTTTCTTTAGATTCTTGAAGTCTTATAGCTGGAAAATATACTTTAAATGGGATTAAGAGCTTCACTGTTCATCGTAATAAAGGTAAGCCTTAAATTTGATTGTATTAACAGCATGGTGCATGTGTGCATATACAGTATATCCAAGGCTGGTTTTATGGGTTTCTTGTCTGTTCAGGATAATGCCGAGCTTGACCCCTCACATACCGGTCCCCCGGCCCTCTTACTCCCAGGCCAGGGAGAACCTGGTGAGAGCAATCCCACCCAAACTGCTCTGTCTGCTAGTGTGTGGAGGAAAAGACTGTCGCTATGAGGGACCAGAGTGCTGGAAATCAAACCAACAAGTCATTCGAGGCATTTTCTCCTCCTGGTGGGAATGTTAGATGTTGTCTAAGGTTGAGCAAAATTTTGTAGAAAGACGTAGATTACTGATCACATCTTCCTTCTGTCCCAGGGTGACCGATGATATAATTGCAATGGCTCGACCTTCTAATCAACTAATTAAGAAGTATGACATCATTGAACAGTTTCAAAGGTCAGCCATTTATTTTTGTATGTCTGTCTGCACCAACACATAAGGATTTACCAACTTAATAGTGAAAATTTGTAAAAATAAATGCATTAATTGCTTTTATCAGATAAATTAGAATTTTTGGTGACACTTAGGTGTCTTCAAACCATGAAATTAAAGACACAAAAAAAGAGTCATTTATCGTCTTTTTTTTCCAGGTTAAAGATCAGATCAATCATCAACATGCAGCTCCCGGGCGAACACGCTCACTGTGGACCTCCTCTAGACCCTGAGAGTGGTTTCACTTACTCTCCACAGATCTTCATGGACAATGACAGTGAGATACTGAATTTTCGAAGACAGTAGAACCAGACCTGATTCTTACCTGTAAAACAGACCGCGAAAGTAGATTTTTCTTTATCAGCAAGGCAAACAGTAATTAGATGGATTGTATAGTTTATTTATTTTAAAGCCGCCTGCAACAAAGTTAAAGGGGACATATCATGCAAAATCTATTTTTTAGGCCTTAAATGCTTTTTGTTGTGTACTTGGAGTCTCTAGGAGAGCAAACATTTTTCATTTAGTTTCTCCAGGTGCTGAAAAGATATCATTATATCCTGTTTCGGTCATATTTTTTTATGACGTTTCTGAACTATTACGTCACAGTATTTGTGATGGAACTGCCAAATAAGGTCTGGACTTACCAACTGTCTTCGTCTTCATTCTCCTCTGGCTCTGGGTCAGACTCTGGCTCTAACCTGTAAGGCTGGATGGACAAGTCTTCCATTGTTCACATCTTTTAATTAATTTATAAATAAAAAGTTTCTGCGCCGCTATATAGCCGTAAACCCCTCTGTCAATCTAGTATGAACCGGTCTGGAAGCGAGATGTGAAGCATCTCGTTTGGATTTAAAGAGACAGCATCAAAACGAGTTGATATGAGACACACCTCAGAAAAGGGGTGAAAGAGGGGCTTGTGGAGTTACAATAAAGAGGAATTCTGACCAAAGCATTGCAGTTTCACTTTATATAGACCCCAACTGAGAGATTTAAATGTTAAAAAAAGGATTTAAAAGCATGATATCTCCTTTCAATCACACGACTACAATAAACAACAGTGCAATCAATTCTATTTGTTTGCAGTTTACTTCTACAACTTCGGGATGCCAGATTTTGGAGTGTCGCCTCTTGTTGGGATCATCGATGGAGTGAAGGTTTTGGACTTTGCGGTGCAGGAAGGTCGAGTTGCTGTGCACTGCCATGCAGGCCTGGGAAGGACAGGTGAAATTTCAAGTCTATATTCAAGTTCCAGAACACATTTTGCCATCTTTCACATGTACAACTCTCTTTAACTCCTGGTATTTTTACATGTGTTTTACTGTATTGGTGCTTTAAAGGTGTCCTGATAGCCTGTTACCTGATCTACAGCCTGCGCATCAGCCCCAGCGAGGCCGTCCACTACGTGCGCATTAAACGGCCTCGTTCTATCCAAACGCGGGCGCAGATAAACCAGGTGTTTGACTTCGCTCGCCTGCTCGGCACGCAGTTGGTTCAGTACCCGGACCTCAGCCTGCGGCACGGAGCTCCTTTCACCCTCCAGCACTATCTAAACCGACAAGCGCTGCTGCTGCATGGCCTGGAAGCACGCAAACTCAAACACACACCGAAGGTCAGGCCTTTGTCATCACTCTGTTATCACTGTTTTCATGATCAAACAATAATCCTTGTCTTGCCTGCGTTTCATATAATTAGGTCGTGTACCTGCTGTGTGCGCGCCTCTCCTGTTTGGCTCTGGGGCTGCCTTCTCCTCCAGAGGTCCACGCTGAGTTGGAGAGGAGGTCAGCTCTGAGGACTCTGGGCAGAACTGTGAGAGAGACTCTTGTGTCCAAACAGTATTTACCCTTGCTGAACGAAGGCCGCAAAGGCTCATGGGCGGGCTCAGGGTCTGTGTCCTCCTGGGATGAACCTTTGGGATTCTTGGAGAGGAAACAGGAGGTGTTGCTGGACAAACGCAGCTATAGTGAATCTGACCTCAGCAGGCTCACAGTAAATGAAGTGAAATGTTGCTTTTTTGCATCCAGATATACATAATTTCTTTTTTCAACAGATTCAGATGGTTCATGGAGGGTTTTCTCACATTGTTTTTATTTGTTCTAAAGGACCAGGAAGTGAGCTCATACTGCACAGCTGCACTTGGAAATGAGAAGCACTGGTGTGTGCATGATCTAGTACGAGCTGATCTGAGACCAGTTAGTCCAGTCTTCAGTACTGTTTTGTTAGCTCATCTGACTAACAAAAAGGAATACCATACATTCAAAACCTCAGTGTCTGACATAAGAACAAGCAGTTGCATAAAGAGGACAAAAGGTTTTGACAAAAGGGAATTTCCTAAATATAGCTCCAGTCTGGAGGTAAAATATTTTTATTGTCTGAAGTAATCAATGGTCCAGAAAGTTTTGTCATCAACATTTTAATTATCTTCTGTTACATAAAGTTGCACAGAAATCCACACAATTCTGGTTCAACCTCAATGGCCCGTCTTGTTGCCAAAGCTCTGGCAGAACAAGGTCCTCCAGGAGAAACCTTTCTGCAGAGGTCAGCTCTGCTGCAGGTACAGAGCAATTACAAGCTGTCTCACTTGTGTGGATTTTTCCCCATTGAATTCACAATTAAAACTTGTTTGTCCTAAAAGGAGGAACTGAACAGCAGTGACTGTGGTTGGTCGCTGCTGGTCACAGAGTCGGATCCTCAAGTCCTCTCGTGTCTCTTGTGGACCTGGCTGGAAAAGTTAAAGGTATTTGTGGCATCAAACAGAATCCAATAAATAAACATGGCCAGGGTTGTACAGTACACTTAACCTAATCGCTGTACACTTACAACAGTCCCATCTGTTTCTCCCGTGTAATCTAGGAACCTGTTCTGAGCAGTGACGATGTAGAAAGGCTGAATCTTAAAGGAAGCAACAGGAAACCTCTCAGTGTGCTTAAAACGGTAAAAGATCTGCTGAGTGATACATGCTCTTTTATTCATTTGGTACATCTTAAGATTTGCCATGTTGTGTCCACGTCCACAGTCACAGAGACACACTGTCTTCTGTCTGCTGAGTTGTATGAGTACAGTCACCAGCCTGTGTCCACACAGAGAGGACGCCGTGCTCCAGCGGCTTATTTGCGCACTTACTAAGGTAAAACCATGTCTCTTTTCTTTTAACTATGATCACTTTATGCCAATCAGAGACATACAGTAATTAGATTTGTTTTACCTAACAGCGCTCCCTAGAGGAAACAGGAAGCCCTGCACCTTTGATGAAAGTCCTGAAGGCCAGTTTGAGAGAAACGTTTAACAACAGATACTTCACAAGGGCCTGCAGTGTGAACCCTACACCGTGAAGAGCTGAAACTCTCATTTCATCTGAGCGCCTGAGAGTGGGCCGAACTGCTCCAGAAACATTTTGGGAATTCATATTCTAAAATGCATGTGTAGAAAAGATGAATAAAAAATAAATGAAGTCTGAATTACACTTATTTTGCTTCAGTTTTTTCTGGACACTGTCGTGAATTAAAGGGAAACATTCAAACCTGAAACTATGTAAAAGCTTTTTATTTTAGTAAATTAGAAAATAACATTTCTGTTTGTAAGTTTTATGCATTTTGAAGGCAAGATCTCCTAAACACACAATAAATGTGTGCCTGTTTAGATGTGCCAAAACCTGATCAATCATCAACTAAGTATCAGTAAATATTAAACCTCTCATTCTGTTATGACTTCCATCTGTGTCACTTTGCTGCTGAACGTTTACAAAAAGGCACATCCAACAAACAGGGTAAAATACATTTTATAGATCCAAAGCTACAGGAGGGGTTCAGAGGATTTACTTTGGTATACATAAATAGTTTTGAAGTTAACTGGCTAAAAAGGTCATCTGAGTTTAAAGTGGTTTATGATGATAAAAACTTAAAAAACACGTAGAGTAGAAAGTGTAGAAGCTTTGCCTAAATTTACAACCTGCACAATGTAAATTACAATTTAATAATGGCGTGGATATGATATTAGCTGTAACACATTTTGGTTAATAATCCCTTTGAGTAATGAACTACGATACTGTGGGCCAGTTAACAGTGTTTGGTTACAGCCCTTCATATCTAATAAATCATTTACAAGATCTGTATTATGCTTTTATTTTTTCACATTTCAAGGATTCCTACACTGTTCTAGAAAAAATACACTCAACACTTTCTGGACATGCCTGTCAAAGAGTTATCTCCATGACAACATTGTCATAGTGACGTTGATGGGTGCTTAACAATCTGTGTTTGGGTTCACTCGCTGAGTTCTGAACACAAAGCCTGAGATGAACGCTGGCAGCTGGACGGGGAGCTTTCTGAGGTAAAACAATCCATCTGGTTTTTAAGAGTAAAACTAAAGTGAAAGTCAGAGTTGGATTAAGTTTAGGCACACTATCTTGTGGTTATTTCAAAGTGCATCAAGTGTATGATGTTTTCTGCAGCATAAAGTAAGGCTGAAAGGAAATGTGTGAGCATAAAGTGAGGCAAGTGAGAAGTTTGTTATAATAATCTAAAGAGAAAAGGGGAAAGATTGTAAAAAATTAATCACTTCAGTGTTCAATACCAGTTTTAACATTGAAACATATCTCAAGGGAAAAACTTTTTTCAGACCAGCTATTTTTAAATGTATGTATGTGTGTTTAAAATACAGACTATAGACTACATTTTACAGACGTAGCTGAACAAAGGAGCCTAAGATCTAATTTGACACCTGGTCTACGGAAAAATTGTCAGAAGCAATGAATAGGCATTTATTCACTACATTCGCCTGGGTTAAATTGTATAGAATATTTCCAAAACGACCAGCTGAGGTCTGTCAGACAATGAGTAAAATTTGACATTTTGTGAACTCAGAGTCTTTAAAAGAACTGCAGTAATGTGAAATAAGATGCTGCTGAAATGGCTGATAATGTTATCGGTCCTTGAGCAAAATCATGACGGATCCCTTTTGAAACCTTTATGATTGAATTATGTTTCTAAATCCATTTTGTGATTTTCTTCATAGAAAAGTTTATAGTACAGAAAGTTAAATTAGTAAACTCTGACTGACATTATAAAAGAGTGTAACTTGCTTTAAAAGTTATAGATTTCTAACAGTAAAATAAATTTCTAATCTTGCATATATATTTCATATTTTAAAAAACATTTGCTCCAACTGTAAAGTAACAGAAAATGACTCCCCAATTTTGTCTGTTAGTTTAAATTTTCTCCTTAAAAGCCAGCTCTTCTCTTGATGCAATGTCCATACATGAACCCTGGGTTGGAACTTGGAGACCCCACAAGCCAAGAGGGCCAATAGCCGCACTTTATGGTAGCCCAGGGCCTAAATATGCACTGCCTGGACTCACAGGTACAAACTAAAAATTGTTATATTTTCTAAATCAAATCAGAAACATTTATAAGTTATAATAAGTCACCTAATTTGCTCTTGCTCTGTAAAGGTTTTTCTCATCATGACCCCACCAAATGCAAAGCCCCAGTCTTCTCCTTTGGTGCACGGTACGAAGAAGCCAATACAAACTGCTCCCCTGGACCAAGGTATCTAATCCCCTCCAACATCACCAGGCAGGGACGAAATGGTATGCCTGCGTTTTCAATCCACGGCCGCCTAAAGCAGCCACAATTGTTCCGAGCCCCTGGACCAGGTCAGCAGAGCAAAACACAACAGATTTGATTGTGGATTCTGTGTAAAAGCAGATAAAACCTGAATACTGCTGATATTAAGCAACACAATTATGTAATTTTCTCTGGTGTATCAGGTCAGTACTCACCAGAGCATTCAGGAAAGATGACCTTCTGCTCAGCACCGGCTTACTCTCTGTCTGGAAGGAGGAGAGACAACATTACCAACCAAACACCGGGTAGCTATTGAGAACATATAGGAATAGCAGAGAATTTCAGAGTTTCACCAAAGTATATTCATAAAGTTTCACTGCTTCTATTGCAGGTCCAGCCGCCTACACTCTGCCCCCCATGCTGGGCTCTAAAAGTGTAGTCACACCTTCAGCTCCCACCTACACACTTTGTGGTCGCAGTAAAACTGGGAGCTTTCATGAGGATCTTAAGAAGGTAGAAAACTGAAGAATTAATTTAATTACTAAAGCTGATTGTAAAAAAAAGAAAACCTGTTTCATTTCTGTTTATTGCGCTGTCGGGTTTCCCTCCAGACTCCAGGCCCAGCCACTTACAAAGTTGTGGACCCGTGTATCTATAGACATAAACCACCCCAGTTCACCATAACAGGCCGAAAGTTTGTTTCTTGTGAAGCCACAGACAAACCAGGTCCAGGAGCACACTATCCTGAGCGGGTAGGAAACATCAAGTTTCTGAAAACTTTCAAATGACTTTTGTTTTTTTAAATTTATTTATTTTTCTCCCCCTTCTAGGTAACCTTCACAAGAGCAAAAGCTCCTAGCTTCACTTTTGGAGTTCGTCATTCAGAATACATTTCACCTTTTATTGTAAATATGAATGAATAATAGTTATGAGTAAGAAAGAGGATTAGGGCCACTGGAAAAAATAAATAAATAAAAAAAAAATCTGACATTAATCTCAGAATTAACGAACAGATCTCAGAAATCTGAGAAAAAAGTCAGAATTCTGAGATTAAAGTCAGAATTCTATTTTTTTTAGTGACCCTAATCCTCTTTTATACATAGTTGTTATGAATAAACAGGGGGGAAAAACTCTTCAGTGTCATTAATATTATGTTTTATTGCTCTAATCCTCACATCCTGTTCACATTACACACATTGGAATGCATCAGTTTTTGCATGGGGCAAGAATTCATTCATGTAAATCCTTCCTTAGTCAAGGTCAGGACCCCACATGAAGAAACTAAGGATGATCTGAAGAATTTGTCATTACTGTTACAAGATAGAAGAGATCATTGGAAGAAGAAGAAGAACACCAACAACAACAACGATATACTACTACCACTACTACTAATAATAATAAATCCATAAATTCAAGACCATGTATTTACACACAGGCACTTGATAAGGCAGCGTGATTCCAACCAGTGGTCCTGTTAGCGTCCCTGTTGCATAGAAACCAAACCGAGTCGTCCGGGCGTCGTGTATCTAAAATCTTTTACTGTGTGAGCTTCAGTTTAATTGTTATTTTACTCAAGACAGGTCAGAATACATCTGAAAACTAAGTACATTACCTGTAATTAGAGGTGCAGTCAATGCTAATTTTCTTAGCGGCTCTAGTGGGTCCTACCGTAACGTTCGTCGTTTACCTCCGTCTGTTGCTGTTGGGTGACGCGCGAAAAGTAGCAAGTAAAATCTCACAGCAGACTTTAACATGTAACCTGTGACGATTGCTATACCGTTGTTGGTTTCAGTGATGACCGAATTTATTGGACTGCGTGAACGCTGACAAAGTTTTCAGACAAGCGTTAAAAAACCCGGTTGACACCATAATGTTAACGCCAGCTAACCGGTGCCAAGAAGAAGCTAGCTAACTAAAGCCGTCGTTATTAGCAGCTGACCCAAACAGACTTGGTTCGAAGCTTTAATAGAAACTTCTCAGGTGTTTATACAAGAAATTACAAAAGAGGCCAAGGAAATCTGATGGCTAACGACGTTGGCAGCATCCCTGAACTGGACCAACAGAAATATGACGCTGACGAACAAGTTAAGATCATCTGTCTTGGGGACAGTGCTGTTGGTAAATCCAAGTGAGTATTATTTACTTTAATACATTTCCCTGATTTTCTGCTGTCACGACACAAGATTTCTCTCCTTCTCTCATAGGCTGATGGAGAGGTTCCTTATGGATGACTAGTATCCTTCAGGAGCTACATGTAAACAATTCAAACATCATATTAGTCTAACTTGTGTTCCAAAATAATTTTAAAATCTTTAACTCTTCCTTCAGTTGTCCCCAGCAGCTGTCAACCTTTGCTTTGACTCTCTACAAATATACAGCTACTACTGGAAACAAGACCGTAGTGGTTGGTAAGCGTTTGCTCTTGCTCTGTCATCAGTGAGCTGAGGAAATTGTTTCAAACAGTTGAGAAATCATCTGTAAGAAGTCACACTTCATGCTGCTTTTGCGAGAAGTCTCTGTTTTTGATCCACAGATTTCTGGGACACTGCCGGTCAGGAGAGGTTTCAGAGCATGCACCCTTCATACTACCATAAAGCACACGCATGCATCTTGGTAAGACAAACACTTACAGTATCTTGTGTGTCATTTGACTTCTTCTCACAGAGATAAAATGTCCATAACTATTAAAAGTACATTTTGGCATTATATGTTAGTTGAACTAAGATGAAGATGGAAAAAAGAGGTGTGTTCGATTATATTTTGTAACTGGTTGGACTGGAAAAGTACCATATATTTTGATCTTTTTTTCTCCTTAGGTTTTTGATGTTCAAAGGAAGATCACCTATAAGAATTTAGCCAATTGGTATAAAGAGCTGAGGGAGTACCGGCCTGAGATACCCTGTTGTGTGGTTGCCAACAAAATCGATGGTGAGTTTCATTGTGACACTTTTAATATCACTATTAATACTCCATTAGGATGCCATACTATATGATATGTGACATGTTTTTATTGCACACAGATGTCCTTTTTATTCATTAAAATGGCCGAAGGATGTCTGTAAGCATTCATTTATTTTTCACCCACAGCTGATATGAAAGTGACACAAAGAAGTTTTAACTTTTCAAAGAAACACGGGCTTCCATTTTACTTTGTCTCAGCTGCTGATGGGACCAACGTAGTTAAGGTTTGTATGTTGTTTTCTTAAGACGAATATTATTTATAGGTTTCTCCAGCATTTTGGGATTTGGTTAAACAATTTTACAAACCCATAGTTTAATAAAAAAAAAAATGGACTTGTGTTCTGTTGCGTGCTTTTATTCCAGTTCTGTTTAATACGTTTTTCAGATCTGAGAGGTTTGAGAATCTACACCAGCATACTGTTTATTAAAAAAAAAATTGTATCTTTTTTTTCTCTTGTTTTTATTGTTGTTTTTCTGTTTTCTTTTGTGTTGTGATATTTACTGTAAAGTGCCTTGGTCACTTTAGTTGTTTGTTGTTAAGCACTTTATAAATCGATCAATAAATAATAATAACAAGAACAATAATAATTATTGGATCTGCATGCTGACAGGAGAATTCTGTTATCTTTTCAGATGTTCAGAGACATGATAAAGAGGGCAGTGGACTACAAGCAAAACCCCAGTGACTTCATGGATGAAGTTATGCAAGAGTTAGAGGTATACCTTCCTGTTTGGTATTAGAATATATTATTGTTTTAAACAGAATACTTTTAAACTCTGTCCTTTCATAGAACTTTGACCTGCACAAGAAAGAGGAGAACTCTGAGGCAGAAGAGGATGGATTAAAAGCAGAAAGTCCAGAGTTAGATTGAAAGTCATTTTTTCACATCAACGTTTCCAAACTTTAAATGTTATTGGTACTTTTACTCTGTGTTTGACATTTCCAATTTTCCGTCATCGACTCTGTCAAACAGCACATTATTTATTATGTAATTTCTGCTTATTAAGTTATTGAATTGTAACCTTCCTTTTTCAAGGTGGCACACAATTGTTTAGGCAGGTTTTAACATTTGTTCAATAAAAAAAAGAAAAAATGAACCTAATGAAGTAATTAGCTTTTGTCTTGTTTACCACGTTCACTATGTTTTAGCCTCATCATTTATACTCTAGACTGCATATCTCGTTTTTAAATAGTAGAATGTTTACTCATGAGTGGAAACATTTACTTCATGTAATAATAAACAATGTGAAGCATGAAAAGCTGACACAGCAAAGAGAATGTGCATTTATAATTAGTTTTCCCGCTGTTCTCAGTGATTGTGTGTCGTGTTGTGCGCAGCTGAATTTGTTGGCTATACTTGCATTAATTTTATGATGTAAATTCATTTTTTTTGTGCGCTTTGTAAATGAAAGCTTAATGTACCATAAAAGAACTGTTAACATGGCTCCTTTCATCTATTTTGTTGTGGTTCAGCAAAGCCAGTCAGCGTCAGTGGAACTAAAGTAGATCTAGACATGCAAGTCAGAGTTTATGGAAATGACCAGATTTCCAAAGAGTAAATCGAAAACTTGGTTCTTTATTGTCAAGTTTTAAATGCATGTTTAAAGTTTTTACAGTTTCAAATAAAAAAAGACCCAAATCCCCTTTGACTGGTATAAATCTTAGCAATATTTTCATATAACCTCATTCTTATTTTGCAATAGTTTTTTAGATATGTGAGAATCTTGGGATAGTTTATCATCTGGTGTGTTAATTTTATAAGTATTTGCTATACAGGTACGATTCAGTTTAGATCTCATCAGATAATGAATTAATATTTTCTTTAGGTGATGAAATTCGAGTCAGTTTGCAAGTATTCAGGTGGATTTATTTTGCCCTCCTTCACAGTCCAGTTCACTGGTACTACTTGCAACCAAATCATGATAAACCAATTAATTGTCCCCCAATTTTTCTTTCCCTAAACAGTTGTGCTCATTTCACATCAATTTATTCACGATAATTATCTTTGGAGTGTTCTGATTAATTAAGGTACTTGAAACTTTTAAATAATCAAAAAATCAGAATATGTTTTGTTACGCAACTTATACAGGTTTGAGAAATGTGTATTATATATAAAGTACACCAATAAAGGTATAAAGTAGAAGCTGACATTTGAATTATCCTGGGGGGGTTTACAGATGAACTGAGCTCGTGCTTTAGCTACAAGATTTAACAAGTTCTCTGACATTTTCTTGCTCTTCTGGGCTTCAATTTGATCGATAAAGTTTCTGTAGAAAGATTTTTCTGACAATTACAATAAAAACAAGATACAGATGATATGCATATATTAACATTTTAAAATTTTCCTTGCTTTTTTGCACAATTTGGCTAAAAGAGGAACCTGGAAGTTGAAGTCTTTTCTAAAAGTGACTGTAAGGAGTTCCTAATGTAGTCAAGTTTTAGGCTATGATTTTGAAACACAGTATTAACACAAACAACCTAATTTTGTTAAAAAAAAAGAACAGTTTCATTTTAAATCTTAACTTAGTTATGAAGTGATTTTACTTATCATTTACTTTAAAAAACATATCTGAGGATTTTGTGAGCTATTTACATGCAGTAAATCAAACCAATGCATTTTCACTGATGTGATTTTAAAGCAGGAATTAAAAAAAAAAACAACACTTGTTGCTTTAATTAGAAATTTATTACATAATATAACAAACATATATCTCTGTGGTGGAGATATCCAGTGCAACATCTCAGATCTTGCCTCCGTTTTTACTGTCGCCCCTTACTCTGTTTTCTTAAAGAACACCAGCTAGCTTGTAGTTTTATGTGGATCTTGGTTTAGGTTTTCACTTATTGAGAGTATTTATGTCCAGAGGGAGAGATGTCGCTGATAAGTTGTCATTAAATGCTGAGAAGAGGAAGTTCTGGTGTGAGACAAGAGCGAGACGTTGCAGTGACACATCCACCGTTCTAAACTTCACAGTGCAAACAAGGAGAAAAACCAACAATGAAAGAAAAAAACCCAAAACAAAACCCTTTGATGATAAGAGCACTGGTTCCAGTATGAAGCAACCAGTACCAGTGGGTTTTTAAAAAAGTCACACTGCTTCTTCTACGCTGTGTAGATTGTGCTTTGTTGATTAAGAAATATGAAAAGATAACCCTTTGCAGAACTTAATCGACCTCATGATTTGTACGTCACACGCTGCTCGTTTCCAAATTTCACCTGTAGTAAACTTGCACAAGAATCAAACCAGTTTCCACCACAGTACTGATTTCTTTTTAAAACCATGCCATAGGTCTGAGATCAGACCATACATGTTCACCTCTCAGCTGTTACTCATATTTATCTAGGAATAATAACCCTCCATATTCAAATCAAGCAATTGTCTCACAATTTTAAGACAAAGGTTAAAGCAAATAGAAACACACAGGCTATATGTATGTTTATATACAGAAATATATAAGAAGACATACATATAGCCTGTTTCTTTACAAAGTAATAATAATGACTGTATTTCCACCTGCAGGAAGATACAGAAAATTCTAATAAATGTTTGTTGTTCTCAAGATTTCCAGGAGATGGCACCATATTGTCATATAATCTAACAGCTTAAGAATGCTGTAACTAAGATAGTCCTAAAGCAAAGACAAATATACAGGTAAAAGTTACTTTTTGGCACATTTTTTTTCTTTGTGTTTGTTCCTCACTGGATCATCTCATATAGCATATTCAAAACTCAGAAACCGAAGGTCTGAAAAAGGAAAAAGGAGTGCTGCCAGACAGCGTGGAGGGGAAGGAGAGCAAATGCCATTGTGGGAATGGCTGTACAGAATAGTGACACAGTTACAAGGTGAGTCCTTTTTGTTGGGACTTGCAGTACAAAATGTGGTCATGAAAACTCTTTGCTTGTTTCTCTCTGTCTGCCTCTCCCTCTAAAGCAGAACGCTCCACTTGTTTTTTTTTTTTTCACCCAAGACGTAACAATACACAACGATGAGCCTCAACCTTAAAGATGATTGTATGTGTGTAGTTTTTTTGTGTGTGTGTGTAAGTGTGTGTAGTTGTGTGACACAGCCACTGGCGGCAATCTCTGATGGTACAAGTAAGGCTATAGTGGACTAACTCCAAAAATGTAAACCCCAAAGATTATTCATACGCTCACTGTTGCATGCATTCTCATCATCTCACTCCTAAACAGACACACAAAAACATGAAAACAAACATCTGCGCACACACACACACACACACGCGCGGTGAAGTGGAACAACCACACAGAGAGATTCAGGGAATCCAGATGCACGCATGGACGATGGGTGGCTTTAATGTTAGCACCTTGTCACCTTGTTTTGTGCAAATCATCCCCTAGTTCATAGTTCAGAGTTCAAAAGTTCTAGAGTTCATAGAAAGAATAAAATCTGCTCACCTTTTTCACAGGTGGTTAACTATGCATATATGCCAAACATTCATATATAGATCTATATACTTTAAGTTTTTCAAAAATTTATATGAAATCTATTTTATATACATTGCTTGTGATTAAAAAAAGCAAATATTTGTAGTTATATTTATAGTTCTTTTTTATACAAGTGTAGGTATGTTGAGAATGGACAGGATTTTTTTTTTTTTTGTCTTCTCCCCGTCTCGCAAAAAATTCAAAGGAATAAAAGATTTCGGTATCATGTTCCACACGCTACAAAAATCTACCTACAGTGGCTGAAGAGACAAATTATCAACGAAAAAAAAAGAAAATACAGCAGAAAGTTCACAGAAATCTGAGGACGTAACACTGGAGACAAATGTAGGAGTGAGGTCACAGTGAGGCAGTGAGTGCTATTCCTACAACTCAACATATGATTTGATGCTCTGCCTGTTTTTCAGAACAAGCATTTAAAAGAACTATAGGGAAAAGTGCACACGTTTTTGCTGAATGCTGCCAATAAGCAGTGGTTTTTAGTGGTAAAATTCTTCTGTCACAAACAGCAGTGCTAAAATGTTTTTTTTATTTTTTGTAGCATGAATAAAACTCACTGAATCTCACTGCCAGCTTTAATTTACTCACGAGTACAATTTTAGATTTGTAGCATTGAAGCAAAACTCAGTTGTGTTTTGTTTTAAACCCCAGGTTTCTTTAAGAAATCTGGTTTTCACTGTTTCTGATTTTTTTAAATAGTTTTTCATTCGATGAGACAATGGTTGAGATAAAGGGAAGCAGCTACACTGTCAAGTTAAAATACTGATTTTTTTTAATAAAGCGATAGTTCAGATAATTTCAAGTAGGGTTCAGTGAAAATCTTACCTGTTGCAGATGGCTCTTTGAACATCCTCAATTTGGAGAAAAAGAGTTGACTGGATTGACAAGAAATATTTCACTGCATTTGATGTTTTTAAACCTTTACATCGCTGTCAATTTTATACTGCACAGTTATTTACATGGAGTTGTATGGGTATTTGCAAGTACAAATAGTGGCAGCAGCAAGTAGTTGTAGCACTTCTGGTGCAAGTTGGGGGTACTTCCAGAGGTGATATCACAATATTCCTGCTGGAATAACCATGCAATGCAAAATTGGTGGCAGTTAAAGGTTTATAATACAGCGTTCATATAAAACACGTTGACATTTCGAAGATCAGTGTTGTTTTTAAGACAAATCTTGGCCACAGACTAGCCATGTGCTCATCAATCCAGTCAGAATGAAACTATTTATCCAAATTAACTATCTCTAACAGGAAAGATATAATTTGTTTGTAACAAGTGATGTTCTACAGAAGCCCACTTCAAAAAATCTCTAAAAGACCCTAAACAAGCGTCCCCATCTCCACTGCTGGAGGAACATATTTTTGCATCCTGGTTAGAAAATGATTTTCAGGAGTTGCATTAATGAAAATGTTGTTTTTTGTTTTTCTAAATCAGTTTAATTGTTTTCTAATATAATCATTTAATTAATATCTGCCACAAATGTTCTACGAGAGGAGGGGCCCTCAATTGGATGACTCATAAAGGGGCCCCCGACCCCACTTCACAGTATGTTGTTGCAAACAGAAACAGATACGTCTGTCACTCCAGCAGCAGGAATGGGTGACAGCTGGGGTCTTCTCCTCACATTAAGGGATGCCCTTTAGTATGACGGAAGACCGTAACAACATAAAAACAAACTGTTCAGAACATGATGCAAATCGCCATGCTACTTTAAAAAAAAGGTGACCATATGGAAACTTGTACACATATAACAAAAAAAATATTTTCCATAATTATAGATTTTTTTCTTTCAAATATATATATTTATATACGCATGTATATAACTGTTAGAAAGGAGTAAACTACTGGTGGAATAGATTTAAAGATTTCTTCCTGTCTTCTATTTAAAAAAAAAAACAAAAAAACAAAAACAAAACAAAAAAAAACAGGTGCAGATTAATGTATTACATTTCTTCTTTGCAACATTGTCTTTTCTTTTGAAAGCTATGTTTCAATACATATATATTATATTATAG
>JARVJO010000002.1:14592904-14634188 GCA_031762555.1 Cynodonichthys magdalenae | reverse complement strand
ATTCTATTCTATTCTATTCTATTCTATTCTATTCTATTCTATTCTATTCTATTCTATTCTATTCTATTCTATTCTACCTTTATAGCGATGAATGTGACAAAGCTGAGAGCTTAGATAAAATGAAAAGTCTGCTGAAGCCTGCAGGCATGGAGAAATTAAAGTTGACAGTAAACACAAAGTTCATAACAGAACAACGGCTAAATAATAAGTTTTGTTGACACAAGCATGACTGCAACCGCAAGAAAACCTGCAATGAACCAAACAATCAGTCAAGTCAAAACAGAGAGGAGTGAGCGACCGTTAGCTTTTTACTTCAGTGAATCTGTCCACATAAAAACACGACAGCAGATGTGAATTATCAGTTTATAAATAATTTGTAACTTTGCTCTCGTGTCTCACACATGCAGTATGAAATGCCATTTATGGTTGTCATTTACTTAAATTCCCCTTTTACTATTCTGGAGGGAGAAATCACTGCACACACTCATGCAGGGGCATACTTTGTTAAAAATAACTATCACAAACTGTTTAACCTTGAAGCAGATGAAACTAATTCCCTGACACATTAGAGCTCTCAGAGGATGACAAAGTGAACTTAGGTGTGTGTGTGTGTGTGTGTGTGTTTAAGAGTACTGAAGAGTAGAAGACTGACTGATAAAGTGAGTGGGGTGAGCCAAGATTCATGGTAGTGAGTGATGGAGCAGTAAAGCACACTCAGACTCCCGGCAAGCTGCCGAGGAGCGGGTTACCGTGGTAACCAGCCCGAGCAGGAGAGCTGGCACGTGTGTGAGTAAAATGAATTTGTGATTACAGGGACCAGCTGAAAGGTGATTGCAGTCAAAAAGCGGAAGGTATGACAGTATTTAGAGATGATAATTGACAGGAAGGAGAGTGGAGGAGAGGCAGACAGACAGGAGCAAAAAAAAAAAAACAAGGAAAGCCAGAGCAAAAAAATATACCAAAAAAAAATGAGAAGAATCCGAGAGGAGGAGTGTTTCTCTACTCAAGCTCAACGCCATGTGCGATGAACAGATGGGACAGCTAGCTGACGGCTCGGCCAAGGATGACGCTACCAGAAGGTCTACATGCTCTTTCTTTCTCTCACTTAAACACACACACATGCACACGCAAACACACATGTACATACACACGCATGCCTGAGCACATTTCAGTAAATAAACTGAGTGTTGACCAAAGCTGGCTGTGCTGTTGACTCAGTCACATTACTGCCTGATCTAAACTCAGTGACTCAGATCACCAAACTACTCATGAGACCAGAACACACACACACACACATGAAAGGTGTTGTGGAAGTAAATGTTTCAGCGATATGTGTCTCGGTGTGTGGAAAACTCACCTTTGGCTCCCCGCAGGACAAAACCAAACCCCTCATTGTCCTTCTTTTGTAAAACAGCATTCTTCTCCTCTACGATGTAGTCACTGTCGAGAAGATAGCAGAGGGACAGCACGCGTGAATTCAACACCATCCTCGTAGACACAAAGAAAGAGGGTGAAGAGAGAGGGCAGGAGAAGGAGGAAGGTCGACAGTTGGGAGTTGAGTAGTGGGAGGAGATGGATGTGAAGTCTCACACACACACACCCACACACACACAGATGTGCTTGTACCTACTTTCCCCACCAAGTCAAAAGCCAAGATAACAGCAAGGGATTTCCAGGAGATGTATGAGTATTTTCACATGACACACACACAGGTGACAAAGAGACAAAGAACAAGTGCAAGTGTGTGACTGAAGTATCTGTGGGATAAACCCTAAGACTGAATCAACCTTCTGGCTGATCCTTCTGATCAGACTTCAGCTGAGTAGTGTGCTTAGGGATTTTGATAACAAAACCCCCCCCCAAAAAACTGACAGAGATGACTGCAATACAATATCTCTCCCTGGTTAATAACAGGAGAATTGGGAAGCAAAAGTAAGCAAAGCAGTCTGATTTCCCTGAGTGTTCAGGGGGAGGAGGTTGGTAGGTGGTGTTAACCTGTGGTGTTTTGCACACTCTTCTGAGTGAGTCTTTCAAGCATGCACTTGTTTAAAGCCTCTAAGCCAACAGCAGAGGTAGTACAAAAGCTCTGAGCAGCACAGACAACAAAAGAATTAAGTTCCTCTAAGTGAAATTAATATTTTCACATCCAATTCCTCACAAAACCAACCTAAAGTGGAACAGTTAAACAAATTGAGGGGGTAAATGAAAAGGATTTTTAGATCATTTCTAATGCTTAACGGTGAAATTCCCTTTGATACCTGGAAATGTACAAAGGAGCCATTTGCTGTATCAAATCTCATGTGCATACCATAAACAGCATCAAATAAATTGCAACATATTTTCGACTAACGTGGGCTATTGCACATTTACACATGAATGCCTTCATAAAAACCACAAAAATATGTTTATTATTGGGAAAGTTCTAACATTATCAGACCATTTTTCTCCTGAACGAGGCAGGTATAGAGTGCTGGAGTTCAGCTTGGTCAGGCGCTGTACTGTCATTAGCTCAGTTGCAAACACTCGACTCTTAAACTTACCTGGGAAATACAGAGCTCCTGCTGCTGGAGCCAGAGGACCCGTAACCAACCTTTCTGCAGGAGGGAGGTTAAAAGTTTGGTTTCATAAAATGCTATCTATCCACTTCTGCACTAATTATTATGCACAAAATATTGCGTTGGTGAAGCGTCACTAAGTAGCTTGGTCAGTTTAAAGCTTTTCATCCTATTTCGCTTCAGCTGCATGATCCAAAATGCTGCATTAATGCAACGCGCTTTATCTCCTTTGTTCAGAAACCGCCTACAGGACTTTACAAAACCCTTCATGTAAGGTTCACATTTTAAAGTGGTAAATGTTTTACCAAAACAAACCTGCACTATGACATTTTTGAGACTATTGTTTAGATTTGAGAAAATCTGCACAACAGCTCAATTGAAACCTCTGTGGAACGAGAATTTCCTGCTGACAAGTAGGTGACAATTTAACCAGCTTTTCTTGCTGATTTCCACATAAGAGCTAAGCGTTTTTATAACTTAACTTGATTTCAAATGGCAGTGGAAAGCAACAAAAACAGACTCTTAGTGCCAGTTTCTTCACTGATCTAGATCAGATTACAATTTTTATCTGCCACTCTAAAAATAAACCAAAACATTGCACTATGTTCCTCGCAGAGTGTCTCACACTGGCAGACCATCCCAGTTTTTAGTGAGACTAATTTATCAAGACCAGACCTCTGGTAACAGAACAGCCATTGCATTTTGTGAAAAATAAAACATAAGGCTGATATTTCAAGAAAGGTTTAGAAATAGTGGAAATAAGGCTCAAATGTGGCAGTGAAGTGGGACTTTGTCTCATTACATAACCGTCTTCTAGACTGCTTCTACACTCTTCACTAGCATCTGATTTAGAAGATAAGAAATATTCTTATTGTCTAGACAAAGTATTTCATCATAACAGAAGAATAGAGAAAACACAAAGATCAAAACCTAAAACCAAGAAAATGACAGCGTCAGTTTGTTTTCTACACATGCTTGCAGAGATACTTTAAGCATCTGTCTACACATTGCATCCATGCATAAAGACTAACGCTGAGTCAGGTCAACGAGTTTGCCTCGAGTGCACTGGCAGCTTCATTACTTTAGATGGCAGCAGCTTCACTGCACTTCATCACCTTTTCCAATGGACAATTTCTAACCATGACAGGGCGAAAACCAAAAGCAGTTTCTATAGTCAGCGCTGCACATTGTACATAACTCTGCCCTGCACATCGCTTAGGCATGCTAGCTCAGAGACAGAAGCTGTACCTGTATGAGGTGAAGTTGTCGTAAGATCCCACAGTGTAGTGTCTGAACAGTCTCTTATTGCGGTCCTCCCGAGTCTCTGTAAAACAAATCAAATACTTTTGAAACTTGTAAGACAAGCTATCAGGAGCAGAGTGTTCCTCATTTTATTGTTAGTTTATATTAATATCTTGTCATATTTAATAAAATACAAGTATGTTAGACTTAAAAGGTCAACTTGTTAAATACTATTTTAAATATTAACCACCAGACTTGGCTTTGCGAGGTAATGAATAACAAATATATAAATTAGATCATAGACTATAAGATTTCATATTTACACAACAGTTAATAGATTATTAGACTGATCTTGTACTGAGGATCAGGTCTTAAAAGCCAAGACAGCCAGCCTTTAAATATGTGTTTCATTCTTCAGCATTTATAACACTGATATGCAAGAAATAATTATGATTTGGGAATTGTGTGATCAAAATCACAAATTTCCAAAATGTCAAGTTCTTGTCTGCCCTAGTTTTTAGCATGTAGTTTAAAAAAATGTTAGAAATAATTAAATTCAGTGAGCAGAGGGAAGAATTAAGCTACCACAGAGAAGCAATTATCATTAGCATTCTTCATTTATTATAACCTAACAAAACACAGTTGTTCTTGTGTATTTATTTGCTTTCAACACTGTGAAGTAATTGCACATTTTACCCAATATTTTCTAATGAACTATGTATTGAAACTGAAGTGTGGTTAATACAGTGCGTGTGTGTTTGGGTGCAGCGTGTGTGTGTGGTTCCAGTCAGTTTGTGGATTTATCCTATGTGCATGCTGATAGAGATCGATGTCCTCTCCCCATCCAGATAATACACGCTGCATCTCCTGTGAAAGGCAAACTGCTGACTAAACACCACAACCCTCGGAGTCCACACTGAAACTCTTAATTAGGTAAGGCTTTGAGAGCGGGGGCATCAGGGTGGTGGTGTGAAAGTCACAGTATGTTTCAATGATTTTCACGATAAGTGTGATAATTAAAATTTAATCAATGCGAATAGCCTGATCTAATAACTTGATAAAGTTAAAAAGAGAAACCGACAGTTGTCAATTGTTTTTACTCCTGCTGTAACGTAAAGCTCATGAACAGAAAAGCTAATAAATATGTGTGTCTTGTTGTCTATGTGGTCTGCACCTTTTATAAAACTTAGAAATTAGTTCAAAACATTTTAAGCTCGAAAATTCACGTGACAAAACGGCAATGAAAACTAAACTATTGCTAATAACTTTTCATCAGGTGAAAGCTCGGGGTTTATGAAGTTTAACACTGTTTTTTGTCATGGTGAAAGAGAAGTTCATTAACAAAATTTTAACAATGGAAAAGACTGATAATGAATAAGTAAAACAGGATTCCATAAATTTAATACTTCTCTCTTCAGAAAGAGTGAAAACTGATGATGCAATACCCTCCAAAAAGTTACACCCCTGCATGAAGCTAAAAGAAGAAAAAGATTCAAATGAACGGACAAGTTATTGTGTAAGTGACAAAAGGTTGGTGGAAAACAACTTAAAGTTTAAATAACAACTTACACAACAAAGTAGGACAAATCTGACATTTTAACTTATGAAAATTTTGTTGCTAATTTTTTTGACAGCTTCTCATTTCCTTCATCCGTTCTCCCATCATACTCCTGGTTACCTGTTCCTTGTTTTCAGCCAAACAGGCTTAGACAACTTTCCTTCATGCTATAAAAATGTGGTTATGAAACTACACTCTTTCTGTCTCCAACATCAGAAGTACAATTAAACAGATAGCATTTCACTGCAAAACGAACAACAACAAAAAACAAAGGCAAACAAATAAAAAAGTTCACTTTTTGTGAGGAAAAAATAAGTTTTTAAAACAATAATCAGAAATCATTAAAGTAAAGAGAACAAAAAGCAAAAAAGAGTAGGGGCTGGATGGTGGACTCTAAGATAATTTGCTTCCGATCTAAAGAGAAACAACATATTTCTTTTAGCATAGGTGAAAGAAAACAGAGGAGAAAGATTAGGCATATTTAAATTATGTATTATTATTTCCTCACACACATTTATTTAGCTTTTTATTTGATAAAAGCCCTCACTTAAAACTGCAACAAAAAAAGAAGCACTAGCCACATTTTGCATTTGTCGGGAATTTTGTGGATGTGAATTCATGAGAAGGTAGTACTGTGTGTTTGTAGTGCATGCAATTCTGTCTGTGTAGCACGTGTGTAGTGTGTGAGATCAGACGCAGTTTAATACTGTGAAATGTAGTTCATTCATCACAACTGTCATGTATTTTGTACAGCCCAGAAGCATCTAAAAGTAGAGATAACCTCACCTCCACTTTCATCCATCATACACACACGTGCGCGCACAAACTCAACAAAGGAAACAAAAGACTTGACAAAGGACTTTTATTGAAGATGGATACTTTTATTAATAATACTACACTACTGTACATGCATTGATCAGTCATAGCATCATGAGCAACTTTAAAATGATGAGCAGGTAGCTCTTTTGTCTCTTAAACAGAGCATGGACAAATAATTTAATTTGGAGTTGTGATACATTTTGTAAATATTTGATTTTAAAAAAGTTATTTTAAGCCCAGTAAATTGGGGGTGGTGGTGGTGAGATGTTTAGGTACTTGACACCTGTCAAAAAAGATCAATTTTAAGGCAGGGATGCAACAGGACATCGTACTGTAACAAGATGAACAATGGTTTTTTTGAAAATTGTTCTCATGATGTTTTTACTAAATGTGCAGGTAAAAATATATATTCCATTTCAACAAAAATGTAGTCAGTGTGCATAGGTACTTTTGTTTTTGGCTCTTTACAATACACTTTCTATTCAATAGTTTTGTAAGAAAATTTTACCACCACAACTTTTCTATAAGAATAAAGACAAATCTTATGAGCTGTAACCTATTTATAATCCCCCCCCCCCCCCCCCATACACACACCTTGATTGCCCCTGTGCCTATTATCACTTTAGTGCTAAATAAATAAAAAATATTGCTTCATATTTGACTTGAGAATGGTGTGATACACAGAAAGGTTCATGGTCAAGTTTCTGACTGCAAAACATATTGATTAGCCTTAACAAGTCCAAACCATCAGGCTTTCATTTCCGGGCTGCATTTCAACAAAAACAAATTTGACATTAATAACTTTTCAAAATCTCCGCTTTGGTCTCAAAAGTCTAACAATCATGTCTAAGAAATCTTAAAAACTTTCTAACTTGTACTGCCATGTTTAAAAGTTTTCTCCTGGCATAAATAAATAAATAAGTAAGTAAATAGGTAAGTCCTATGGATGGGTTCAGAGGGGGACAACTGGATATGAAGGATTCCACCCCTGTTTAATGATGGACCGTTTTTCTTCACAAAAATGGCTTCCTGTAGTCCACTCTCAAAGCAACAATCTTCTCTATCAAGGGTGAAAGTGTGACAGCTGGCCTTTAGATGAGTGTAAACTACAGAGTCCTGGCCTGATGATGTTGCTCATCTGTGCTGGCCCATTTTTTTGAACAGTGGCTGCTTTGTTTCCCTGATGTATAACTGATCACAGTCCTCCTGGTACTTAACAGCATACACAACATTACTCTGTGCCGGGGGACACTTCATGTCCAGTTGTCCCTCTATTACAATGCTGTTATTGCAAGTTTGACTCAGTCCCATGTGATCAATAAGTGATCGTGAGGGCCCCAACGATAGTCAGGTGATGGTGCACATGAGTTATTCAAGGTACTAACGATCTATTGTTTGGCTGATGGTTCTCTTTTGCAAGTGAACAACTTGTTTGTCCACCATGTGGAGGCAGTGCTCATAAGGCTAAGTTGATGCGAAACTCCCCAGACTGAGGACGTCTCTTGGAGGTGAGACAAAACGTTTCATTAAAAAAGAACCCGTCGAGAGGACCTCCTAATTTTTTATTTTTCTACCTGGATTACTCAGGTGCATCAGGACATTTTCTCCTGGCAACTCTTTCAAGCAAGCCATTCGTGTTGAGTCTTTCTCTTCTAACTAAACTGAGCTTTAAAATTTAACCTCCTGCTTGAGGCCTGCAGACTCTGAAATGAAGCTCTAGGGATTTATTATTTTTTTCTGAGCTCCGCACAGTTTGAACTCTGAAAAAACTTGCTGGGATGTGCATTCCTGGAAAAATGAATGACTCCCTTGAATTCTTTCAACATGTAATCTACGATCATTACCCTTTTATAATTTGTTCTCCTTGGCATAAAAGTTGAATGCTCCAGAATAGTAAAACGCCAAACAGTCTTCTGTAATTGAGCTACTCCCACCAGCTGATGATCAGTTAATCAAGTGTGTAGATTCATAAAACCACTCCATACGCTTCTTTAAAAAAAAGGAAAAAAAAGCGCAAGCAGTTAGCCTGGTAAAAACCAGCCCCTTGTTTTTTGCTTTGCTTCCTACAGAGGGTCTGGAGTATCGGCTATTGAGAAGCGATTGCTTGCTGGAGGCGTGGCCTCTGTTGAAGTTTAAAATGATTGGATCGGTTGGCCGCGATGTGTGCACCAGCTCCTCTGTGAAGGAGGCTAAGACAAGAAGCTAACCAGAAATTGCATGCGCTGTAAACAACCCTACTGAGAGGAGAGATATACCGAGCTGAACGAGACTGTCATAAATGATGCTGCAGGCTTTGCAGACAAATTTAATTTAATTTGGAAGCCTTATCAACACGGACTGGCTTCATTCACTTCCTCCACTGCTAATCTACAAGCAGACAACTGCGCAGAAAATTGATGTTGTCATTCAAAACTCCTCCTTCTGTTTGCTGATTGGTCCAGGTAAAATTCTACCAAAGAAATCCTTGTCTATGGGAGAAATTCCAGACGGAGCAGTGAAGGGAAACTAGAATTGAACAGAACTGCACAGGAAGGCAAGGGCCAGGTTAGCAAGCAATAAGTGCAATTCTAGTTTTTCTGCATGCACTATTTTTGAAATTTTGTTTTTGTTTATTAAATTATTTCAATGTTTAAAATATTATGTGGAGTTGTTCACCATAGGTTGTTTTTACATTAAAAAAAAATCTGTATTAAACATAAAGGGTACAGGGTGATATACATGTCAAGTTGTACGAATTGTCCGTAATTTACACAGATTATCCATCATTTTGCAGGCATACGGATTTATTGAGCAATCTCACGGATTTTTCTCAAGTTTTAAGGATTTTTCAAAACCTCAATTTCAAATTAATTTAACATGTCAGAGCCAGAAGGACGTTAAAAAAAACAATAAATAACATTAAATAACCACATTCCAACCTGTTCTGCCACTAGCAATAAGACTAGAAATAAGTTATCCACTCTGCAACCGACAGCCCCGCAGGTGAGAGCAGTACAGATTTTTGGGGCATGTATGGGGTGAGTCAAAAGAGACAAGACACCCTTTTATTTTTGAAAGAAAAGGGAAAATGACATATGTGAATATCCCATTAAGTAACAGTTGAGGGGGCCTATCTTTTAGGCTATGTTCAGAACATGGCTGCCTCTTGAAAACAGCCATATTGAATCAAGGGCATGTTTTTCCAAAGATAGGCCACCTCACCCATTACTTGTTGAGGTCTTCAGATGTGACATTTTCCTTTTTGTTTTGGATATAAAAGGATGTCCTGTGACTTTTGGCTCACCCTGTTTTTTTCTTTTAAGAACTACTGCTCAATACAAAAAAAGCCTTTTATTAAACAGACAAGAGTGCTTGGAACTGTGATTGTATTTCCAGTTGAAACAGAGTTCCTGCTCTTTTTGTTTTCCCCTGCTCTTAAAAAACTACTCAAACAGCATCGACAGGGATAACAAGAAATGCAACGTGAAGTCATATTTCTGATAGAACATGAATAAAGAGGAGATTAAAGGAAGGTCATGCCTCTTTCTAGAACTGTATGTAGCAAAATTGCTCGAATTAGCACAATAGTAGTTGGCCTTTGAATGCACTTTCCTATGAATATTGAGAAAATATTTTCATTGAAATATTGTACAACCTGTACTCCACATGAAAAAAACATGTACACAGTTCATGAAAAAGTTAAAGGTAAAATTACCACCTAAACAGAAAAGTTTCTCATGAGCTGTTAACAGATATAAATGTGTTGAGTATCATTTTCTGAAACTCTTCATCAGCTTTTTTCTTAAATGTTATGGAAAGTTGAACATATGCTATATGTTTGGATTTGCACAATATCTGCAGTGATAGCCTCGATGCCAAACAGACAATGATAGAAAGTATAAATAAAGAGGGCAATGGAGCAAGAATGCAACTGTGAAACCTGATGAAAATAATTTACAGCAGGTATGTTTGGGGCTCATTAGCTCTTTGTTCACTTATGCGTAATGGTTCACTTGATCTGTCACAATGAGGAACTAAATTAATGCACTATTTTCACGCTTTTTATTTTCTGGAGAAGACCGAGGGTACCACAGATAAAGCAGACAATCTGCATCATGCATTACTTAGTTTTCAGCAATCTATACTTCATGTGTTGCACATTAGAAAGAAAAAACAACAGGTGTAGATGTTATGATCTACATGCAGCTAAAATCAGATTACAATCCGCAGCTGCTAGCATTTTAATATTTCCAGCTACTGACATCACACAAGCTTGAGATTAATAGAGCTGCACTTGTACCTTAAACTGAAGGCATCTGTACAAGTCCATTTTGTTTACACACAACAAACAAACAAAAATTGAAAAAGCAGAAGATTTAAAGCTCTGTTTGAGTCTAAACCGTAAAGAGCTTGTGCTTTGCAAAGAAAGAGAAATATTCAACAGGTTAAAAACCTCACATTTCAAATGACGAATAGAACTTTTTACAGCACGGCAACTCAATATGTGTGCTCTTCAACTAAATGGTAAAACTGAATGTTTAACTGCTCAGGTGTCATGCAGTTGCAGTGGAAATAACCCAAAAGCAGGAATCAGAGTCACGATTAAAACTTTAACTCTTGTAAAATCAAATGCAGGAATCTAGGGCAGCACATTGAGACTTTACCTAAGCAGGAGCAAACAGTGTCTAACAGGATGATCTCTTAATTGGCTGAGTAAAACAAAAAAAGTTCTACACAAAATGAGAAACGATGGTGAGTGGGCACAGGTGTGCTGATTACTAATCAAGACCAGACATGTAAGGAGCTGGAACCAAGGACTATTCAGGACATCTAATGACAATCTGCTTGTGTTGTCACTCATGCTATGGCCAAGGCTCATGGTGACCTTCTTTGTGATCAGAAATGTGAATCAGAGTTGCAGGTTCTATCTTTAAATGAGTTTCCTCTGACAGTTTCACAAAATGTGCTGTTACATGAGCAGAAGTGTGATCCAAGTTTAAAAGACTTATTTGATCGGGTTTTGACTGGAGCTGAAAAAAATAGTACAGCTTGTGGCTATGTGTGGCATAATTGGCTGTTGTTTCATTATTGGGTCCCTATAGTTGATTACATTGTGGGAGACACCATGACCTGGTCCTTTGGTCCAGTTTTTTAAACTTTTTCTTAATTTGCTCCTCAGGTACCAGGTAGCTAAAAACAGTATACGAGAGACTGGATCTGTTAAATTATTAGGTCAAAGAGTGTATATACAGTATATATATATAATTCTTTTATAAAGTGTTGTGGTTTTTTTTTTCTTTTCAGGAACATGTTGGATCCAGTGATCCTTTTGGGGTCACAGTCTTTATGGGCGTGGGTGTGATGAACCTGTCAGTTGACAGTTTTGAGCTGCTGTAGCAGGGGTGGATCCAGTGCTTTGAAATGCAGCAGTAACACTGATTGGAAGCACCTGAACACCTTCTTCAGTCAAAGACTGAGGGGCTGTGTTGAGGCAGAGAGGGTGTCCTTGGGCCTAACCCTCCCCTCTTTCACTTTGGTTTCCTGATTTTGTTTGGTTTAGTCTATTTTGGTTCATTTGTTTCATTTGGTTTATTTTGATTAATTTACAGTAGATTGCTTTAGTTTACTTTGGTTAATTTATTGTGGTTTGGTTTACTTAATTTATCTTTCTATAGGATTAATTTTCATCAGTTTGTCTTTCTTAGTGGTGTTTTTACTTTATTAAACATTTAAATTATGTACTTGTGTCCTCTTCCCTCCTATTTGTCATAATCCTTGAGCCAGATTTTGACAAGAACAAAGAACATTACCAAACAGTCAAAACACGAAAAAAGCCAATACCAAACAAGAACCCCATAAACCTTAAAACTATGACAAACAAGCCACTAGAAAAGACATGAAGGGAAACAAGCAGAGCTAGGTGACTAAGCAAGAAGGTGAGGAAGAACTTTTTTTTTCTAAATCATTGTGCAAATATTACATAACAAACTAATTAGATATTTAAATTTAAAAGCTCTTACAATAAACTAGACTTTTTTTCTCCTCCTAATTCTCTTTGCAGGATTTAGAAAATCTATAGTGTGATGGGAGACTTTAGCCAATAACAGCCCTTTTGAGACCAGACACTTTGAGGTATAAAGAGCAGCTAAGTCCTGAGTAAGTGAAGATTAAGCAGGAGTCTGTCTAAGAGGAAAAATCCCTAAGTGTGTGAGAGTGTGTGTTTTATTCTATTGGCAACAATTCATTCAAATAGATTATTGGATCCTAAAATAAACTGACTTTTTGCTCTTATCTTACATTCCTTTCTGTATAGAGAATTTATTGAAAGGTCTGTTCTCCATAAACAATAAATAATTAAGAAAATTATAAATGAATAGTATTTATTGGCTTCTTATACATTTGTATTGTAGTGGTTAAATTATATTTAATCTAAATCTAACCTAAATCTACAATCATGTTTTCTATCCATTTTCCTAATACGCTACGTTTCTGCTGCATACGTCTCTCTTTGTAGCCCACAGTCCGTGTGGACATATCGTAACTCCTTTACTGTCCTTGTTTGAAGGACGCAGCAGCTACATCCTACACACACAAACACACACAGATGAATGGAAACACAAACCAAAACGGACACACAGAGAAACCTGCAGAATGAGAATTAACCTATGCTGCTTTACCGCTGATAAAGTTGAACGCAAACACACACATTAGCACAAACACACACACATTTATCAAGTGGGCCTCATTGACTTTTTGATCCTATCCTTCCACACATCTCCACTTTCTCTCCCATACCTTCGAGTCCCCCCTGCCTCCTTGTTTATATCTAGATAGAAGACAACGTACGGAGCGTAGTGAACCCAGAGGCCTGCAAACCCACTGAACATTAAAGCAGTGTTTAATGTAATCAGAGAAATACAAGATCTTCTGCAACCTTTTAGAGGTTTGTTTGGTGTAATGGAGGGCGGAAGACCAAATCCTCTTTTCGTTGTGTTGTGCTTTGTGCCAGCTGGTGAGAGATTCTGGGTTGTGCAGGCAGAAACAAGGCTCACCCACCTTCACACATCAAAACAAACAGAGCAGTGTCTATAGCCGTGTTTCCATCCAATTTTAATTTGAAATTTGAGCAAATTTTTACAATTTCGCAAAAAGGAAATAAATAATAATTGCGAATCAGACATATTTCCATCAACTGGCTTGAAGCGAATCACCCAGGGTACACAAAGTGTTATTACGTCAAACGCATGACTGTAGTAAACAGGAAGTAGGAGTCGCAAACTCTCAGGGATACACATCCCAGGACAATGGAGAGAAGTTATCAGGAACGTGTTTGTTACTATCAGAAAGTTGTACTAATTCTGTCATATCAACAAGTTTTGGCGATGTTACTGCTGTCTGGAGACGTAGAAAAAGAAATGCAATTCTCTTCACGTTACGGGAATAATGAGGAGACGCCGACAGGAGGAGGAGGAGGGTCCAGCTGCAGTCCGGTACCAGACAGCGGGAACAGCTGATCAACATGTGAGGTAAATGTTCGCTACGTCAGAACTTATTCGGTAAATGTGTTTCCATCTCTCCTTTTGCGCATTAACTCTTTTTCAAAAAACCCCCAAACCACTTCAAGTGAGCGTATAAACTTTTTTGTGCATTAGAGAAAGTTTTTTTGAATCAGGCCATTTCCATTCACCTTTTCTAATGCGATACTTCAAAATGTGAATTAAAAAACCTTGATGGAAACACGGTTTGTGTTTTCATTTTCCTCTTCATCTCCCCTCATCTAGCCCTTAAATTTTGCAGACCTTATGAATCATACCTATGAATGAGAATAGGTGACCTCTTTTTTCCCCCCACTACTGATAGAATTAGTCATGCTCTCAATATGACAGTGTGTTAGAGAGGACACTGAAGGGAAAGAAAACTTGGTACAAAAAACGGACTTAAATAAGACTCTGAATAAATTTAATCTTCAGGGGGAATTAGGATTAGCCACTATCAAGATTTTAAACCTAATGAAAATATTCAATGTTTGAAGTTAACAATAAATCAGAATCAGTATATACCTGTAATTATTCAGAATACGCTGACATTTTTCCTTTTAACCATTTGTCTACAATATATTTATTGTACGTGATTAGATAAACATAGAACATTTTAAGTGGGTTATAAAAAAGACAAACCTAAGAAAGAAAAAAACTTTAAAATTAAGCTGGTACACAATACAATACACAACATTTGTTAACTGTTTTTAAAATAAAAAGATAAAATAAAATCAATTAAAAAATACATTTGTTTCAGATTTACTTACCTGTTAACGTAGAAAAACATTTGAATTTTTAAAGGATTTTTGAAAAGAAAAAAATGTTTGTAAAAACTAGCATGTATTATTTAACTTTGTACAAAGTTATTTTACGATTTGTAATCATTTTGAATCATCTGACAGTATTCTTGTGGTGACAAGAATTCCTATCAATCAACCAGATTTTATTGTTTATTTAACCTTTATTAATGCAGGAAGTGTACAGGTCTCTCTTATAAATGAGACAATGAGTCTCAAGAAATTTTCCTGTATGGATAAAGGATTAAATAAATAAGTGTCATTGCGTCACAAGGACCTACAATTTTCAAATGAGACCTGTTTTAGACTGATATTATGATATAAACAAGAATAAAAGCAATGATAATGCAACAACTTAATATTATGCAAGAACTCTGTTTTTACTGCAGACTTATTTACATTTAGACTTGTACAAGGATTTGGTTTAAAAATAAAATGCACCACAGATTTCCATTTCCTGTACTTGCTTTGGGGTAAAAAAACAGACTTAATAAAGCTGGAACATTCAGGATATAAATAGTTTGGTGGGATTTTCTACAGCTCACAGAATATCCTTCAAAAGTGATGCTCATCAACAGATTGTTATACTTCTTACTTTTGAGAAAAAAATAAATTTTCACACTTTACCAGGATACAACGTTATTTTTTTTTACATGTTTGTGTTGTACAGGTTCCACAAAAATGTAAGATTCCGTAAAGTTTGAGTTTGTTAAACACCAAAACTTACTGCCAAAAAAAGGGAAAAAAAACAAGTGAAGAGAGGAGTGTGATATAAACCTAATGCTCATCTTTCAGTCACGGTCTAACAAGCCGCTTTGATCACAGAAATAAACAACAAAACCGGAAATGCTTATGGTTTAGAGAAACAAGCTTTTAATAAAACAGAACAGGAGGCAAAACTCAATATGTCTCAACATGTCTTTAAGACATTACTTATCAAGCCAGAGCTCTAAACCATTCTATTTTGGTCAAACTTAGAATATAACAGAATCTCATGTGGTTTTGCAATATTTCACATGATCTCTTAGTGTTTGTAGTGTGAGTTTTAAATAACTTTCAAAGACCACATCAAATTGTAGCTAAATATTTGTAAAATTGACCAAATTACAGCCACTTTTCAGTTAGCAAAGATAATTTGAGACGGCAGCCATCTTGAAATGGGTTGATACCAAAAATAGTCAGCTGTAGATAAGCATCCACTGATTATTTCTTGAATATTTTAGTCCAGCCAAACGCTGACCTACATTATTGCACCACTTTGACCTTGCAACGTTCCAGCTTGTGGATTAACTTACCCCAGTACAGATTATGATGAACAAGGTTGGCTGGCTCAGTCTTCACAATTGTTATTACTCCGTCTATCCTGCTACACATCACAGGTAGATCTGAGACCATGACTGAACAACAGTCCATTTCAAACTCTTCAATTTCTTCTAAGGCTTTGACAACGGTGTTGTCCCTCTTCCTTGCCACTTGTCCATCTTCCAGCATGGATCACACAAAAACTGGGTGCCATCTCCGAAGGACTTTCTGGACAAGCAGCATAAAAACTGTGTCACTGTGTGTGGCCTTAATGTCCAATTCTCTTTTAGCCTCAAGCCAACACAGATTTAATTTTTCTGCTTTTCTGCTGCCTTTCCCCTCCTCCTCTCCCTCAGAATTGGTTCGTTTGTTGAAGAGCCTTTGGAGAGCTCCTTGTTGCCATGTAAGTATCAGAGGCAGAAGACCAACGCCTATAAATACCTCAGCTCTGTCAAAGAGGAAAAAGCCTTGAATAATTCAGTTAAAAACCAACAACAAGAAGCAACTACGTTACAAGCTCCTCAAACAGAGATGGCTCATCACTGTGCACATCTGAAGCCGAGGTCAAGCTGCGCAAAGATGCACTCAAACAAATTCTCTGAAGGAACAAAAGCAGGGAAGGAGAAGCAACTTTATCAGTGGATCTTCGAGCTAATCTAATCTGCTATCACTGAGATAGCTCATGGCTTATGGTAATTTCTGTCTAAATGCAAGAAGCAAAAATCTTCATTTTCTGTAATTTTATAGTCTAAATGTACTGTAGACACAACTCAATACCTGCTATTTTCTTTTAGATGAAATTTTACCTGAAAACCTTTGTAAGAAATTAAACTCATTTTCAGTTTAAGATGATTGCCTTGTGAATATGTTTTGAAAATAGAAAGTAGCAAAGATTAACCTTGCTACAGCAGAGAAAATGGATGTTAGTAAGATGACTTACAATAACCCAGAGTTAACTGTAACCTTAAAGGTGGGGTGGGGTGGGGGGGGTATTATGAGAAATTGACTGTTTTGAGCTTTATATCATGTTATAATGTCATTCCCTCATCAAAAACATACCCAGAGTGTTGCTTTGACTCATTCATTCATGTTTGAGAAATCCTTGAATCTCCTGTGGTAGCCATGTGGAGCTGCCTAAACGCTTCCTGGTACAAAGCACCGCCTATTTACACAAAGCTCCTCCCTGGAGCTCAGTCTGCAGCTGAGCTCCGGCCCCACAGAGCACCCATCCCCCAAAGTATTGTTGTGAAGACCTGCTGAAGTGGGAGTGAAACGATATGTGGGTCTTAAAGAGACAGAGGTGAATTTCAAGGTGTTTAGATAGGTTATGATGCAAAGTCAAATATATTTTTGATATATACTGCGTTTTCATAAGAGCTGAACTTAACATAGTAATTTGATAACTTGATTTTGGTATAGAATTGAACTATGTGCCTAGAAAAGACACAATACCCCCTCCTGCTCCCATTCAATTGTTGTAATAGTTAAGTTCTTATGGCTTCAAAAAGACATTTCAACATTTCAGAGGGTGCTGTGTTTTTGTTTAAAAAAACTGAAAGGTTTTAGGGAAATAGTTTAGAGCTATGTTAACAAATTAGCTTACAGAGACAGACAGTGTCCACACATTCCTTTCAATAACTTCAGGTGAAAAGTGTATGAAGCAACCCTGACTGTGTGAAGTAGTCTCCCTTTGGAGCTGCAGTGACCTGCCCCGTTGTGCTTTTCTGTTTCTGTTTGTGTGTGTGACCTGCTGTCCTCTGGTGGAGCCCCTGTTAAATGTGAAATGTCTCTGCTCAACTGTCAAACCTGTTTCAGCACTGATTCATTGCTTAAATAGAATTGCCATCTATTATGATTTGATATGGATCTGTCCTCCACAGAGTGAGATGGTTCAACACACTTGACTGAATTCTGATGAAAGGTACAGATAACTGCCATCACTCTGTGACGAACAAACAACACCCCCACCCCACCCCACCATGACACACACACAAAACACCACCAACAACAACAACATTACACAGACACTTTAAAATATGTAACTTCAGTAGCTTAATGCCCCTTTGTGCTAATTTGTTCTCAAGTGTTATAAGACAGGCATCTTCTTCTGCTGCCTGTCTATTACACTGACTCAGCTAAATTTTAATGCCAAAGACATGTCTCAGAACCTGTGCCTTATTATTTCTCATTCTCTGTCTCTCCTTTTAATAAGATGAATTAGTTGGCTACGCAAATCCATCTGCTGACTCCACACAGAATAAAGACAATAAGTTAAGTGTGTGTGTGTGTCTGTATTAGCATAAAGTTAAATAAAAGTCAGTCTATTTGCATGCACGTGCACTGCTTCTTTGTGCCTCGGTTTGCCCACTCGCTCTGCATTTTACATGTCAGCACCGGAGATTTACTGATCAGAATCTTTATGTGGAACAGACTAATTTCTGCAACTAGAGAAGACGATGAACTAAAACAAGTTGCTAGTGAATAGTGCATTTTTTAAAAACCTGCATATTTCAAAACTAGTAACAGTGAGGGAATCAAAACTATCCTTCAATTTTAGTTTGTAGATTTAATATATTTATATAATATCTATAATAAAAAGGGATGTAAAAGTGTGTTTGTCTTCTTCAGCAATCCGAGGGAAAACTTTAATAAAGATAAAAGATGGGAATAATGTCTTCTTTGCAGCTGACGTTGTTAACACACACATAGACGCACATGCACCCCCACACACATACACATATTCATAGTGTGCATAAGAGTGTAGGTATGAAGGGTGAAGACAGAACCTGTCCTTGAAATTTAGATAACATGAAGCACTAAAATCCAACAATGGAAAGAAAAGAGGAAAAAGAAACAAATCTGAAGTTACCAGGTAAAAATCATTAAAAATAATCTCTTGCACGTGTGAACAAGGTACATATTGTAGGTGACCAACATTTTGCATATAAATGCATCTAACAGCTCAAACAATTTTAATTTTTTTTAAATAGATGGTTTTGTAAGATAAGTATCCAGGACATACAGGACGTACATTAAAATAAATAAATAAATAAATCTGCTCAGCAGCAACGGTCCTTGAGCACCCCCTACTCATCTTACAGAGAAGCAACATTTATAACAAAAACTTCATAAATACAATTTAAATGTTACTTGGTGACAACTTTCATCCAGAGGTAGCAAGTAAGTTCAAATACTCTGTTACCTAAGTAGAAATGTAGTTTATTTATACTTTAATGGAATAATTATTTTTCAGGCTACTTTTTACATTTTCATGCTATTATCAACTTTATACTTCTCACAATTTAAAAATGCAAAAAGTATGGCTTGTTTTCATTCTGGCATGTCATTGTAAAAAAAAAAAAAAAAAACACTCCAGCAAGACATTACAGATGTATGTTTGCTAGTATGAAGATGACCATGGAAGAGAATTATTTGTAACCCAAGCTAAGCTAAAGCCCCCTAGTGCATCACAATTCTTTTAAACATTATATAAATCTTTATTTTACATTTAAGTAATTTGAGAATTAATTCTCACTTGGTGACCTAGCCAACATTTTTTTAACATGTTACTGTTTATGGCTTTTAGAAAAAAAAAAAAATGTTGTTTTGTTTTTTGTGAGGGAGGTGGGATTGTACACTGGGGTGGCCTAAGCTTTTGTCCTTAATGTTTTTTTCTTCTTTACAATACTTTTTTACTTTAAGTTTCCTTTAGTTTATTAAGGATCCCTATTAGTTATTACCTCAGCAATAACTATTCTTCCCAGGATCCAAAACATATTAACAATAACACTACAAGAACATAATAATAAAATTGGTAATACTTTATACTAATAATCAATTATACAAATGTTAGTTCATAAAAAAACCTTAATGCAACTAATTATACAAATATTAGTATAAAAACAAGTAGTTTTAAAACCAGTACTTTTGTACCTTTATGAGTGTAAACAGCTGGAGTTGATACTGCTAAATAAATATTTTTAAACCCTAATGTCTATATTTTTACTTTAGTAATGAATATGAATACTTCTGATATGTCTGCTCCTGTCAATTAAAAAATAAATAAAACTCAAGGTTTATTGCTTTAAATACAGAACAAGGCCATTGTTTGTTTCTTTTAACTTTTTATTGTCCTTTTAAACATCCTCATGTGGCTTCAGTCCTTAACGACTTTGAGAACATGATCTGGTTCAGATATTTTTGATGTTCTTTCTTTTTTTTTTCTGCTCTTTACTGATGCTCCAATAACACCCAGCTCTTTAAATGGCATGAATAATTAATCACTAAGTAAATCTTTCCATCTTTTATCAAGTGAATTTATTTTACAATTCTAAAAAAAATGTTTTCAGAATTTCCTCAGATTTCATTTTTGTCAGTCATTACAGCAAGGCTCTCTAAAGTAACTCTGATTACACAATACTGACATACCAACTTGTGTTTTGATGAACTGCATTATGGCTCTCTATATAACCACACCAATCATTAGAAGAGGTATAAAATTACAACTCTGATCACCAAGTTTAGTGTTGTATATTTAGTCATTTGCTGTTTTTCTTTTTTATATATAATTTTGGCTTTGATTATTTGTATTCCAGGTATGCTAACAATTTGGTGCCCACACACAGCGTTAGCTAAATTTCACAAACAGGTACTTTCATAAATTATATCTGTATTGCTCAGCCCTTTAGCTGAAATTCTGTTCAGAGATTCAGATTCAGACTACTCAAGGCAACAAGTGCATACAGCCATTTGTGGGCTGCATGTGGCCTTTGCTGTTTCGCTTTATTTTTAGCCTTTCTCGTCATTATTACTGATACTTGCTGAAAAAGTACTTGAAAATGTTTGTTCTCTAGAAAAACTGTTGTTCTGCCAAAAAACTCTTACCACTAAAAAGGACTTCAAAATGAAAGTGCTTCTAATGATCTCAGATTAGTGCAGTGTTTATGTAAAAGGACAAAAAAAGCATTAAATTGCAATAAAAATGCTGTTTCCACAAAGCACCTTAATATTCTACAACTCTAAACAAATAAAACAATGATTTCCTGACAATTTGAGGAAATATCTAACAATAAAATAGAGCCTTTTATTGTGATCACTCACTAATGTTTGTCAATAGATGAATTATCTGATTAGTATCTGTATGAAAAGCTTCTAGGAGTTCACATTAAGTGTGTCAAAATTAGGTCATGTCTTTTCTAATAAAAGTATTGTGTGGATACTCGCAAATGGAAGCTGAAAGTCTAGATTGTGAGTCCATGTTCATTGTATAATTATAATTTGAATATGTTTCAGTAAACAGGTAAAAACATAAACTTTGTGTCAGTGTCCAAATAGAAATGGACCTAACTATATGTATATGTATATGTACATGTATATGTATATGTATATGTACATGTATATGTATATGTACACTGCCTGGCCAAAAAAGAAGTCACCATCTGGATTTAACTAAGGTCTATGATCTGGGGTTGCTGCAGTTGGTCAGCTAATTACCTGAATTTACCAGACTAGGTTATTCCATCAATGGGTTTTTTTCAACTTTTTTCTTTTTTTGTTCCAATATGACAACACCAGAATTCATCGGGCTGAATTTGTGAAAGAGTGGTTCAGGGAGCATGAGACATCATTTCCACACATGGATCGGCTCCACAGAGTCCACTGAGAGTCTTTGGGACGTGATGGAGAAGGCTTTGTGCAGCGGTCAGACTCTACCATCATCAATGCAAGATCTTGGTGAAAAATGAACGCAACACTGGATGGAAATAAACTCGGCTGACACTGCAGAAGCTTGTTGAAACAATACAAATGCCGTAATCAAAGCTAAAGGAGGTCCAACCATATATTAGAGTGTGAGACCTTTTTTTTGGTGGCAACTTTTTTTTTGGCAAGGCAGTGTATATGGATATGCATATGGATATGGATACGGATATAGATATGGATATGTACATGTACCTACTACAATAATTTTGGCTAAGCTCAGGAATAAAACATAAAGGATGGTACATTTACCTGTTCCCATCATCAGTTATTTAGAATTGTGGTGGTTCTGTGAAAAACTGTCTGTTTAGTTCATTCAGTTAGAAGATGTTCAGGTAAAGTGGAAGTTTTAAATTTATATCTTAAGATGGTGCCTTGTACTGTAACTATGCAAAGTCTGAGTTTATTAATGTGTTTTTCCTTATAAGCCAAATTTACTCAAATTTTTAGTAATTTAAGGTTTATTTTACTTTCTTTTCAACTCAAACATATGAAGAGGGATGTTTGTGATACATGTATATGACAATGGTAATATAACAACCTATATTCAGAGCTGAGAAGCTTCTGGCAGAACAGAAGGTCCCCAAAATGAGATTGAGCTCATAACACAGATATATTGTTACATTTTCTTTTTGCCGCTGATGTCAGTGCCAACAACAGGAATAGATAGCCCTGAGAGTGCCTATAACATGATGAGCAAATCACAATAAGCTCAGTAATGACACTGGGATGAGCAGAGAGAAACTTTCCAATTGTACTTTCTTCTTAGATGCATGAGTGCAGCCACCACATATTGTATAGTCCTCATTTCGTAATAAGACTAGAATAAGTGATATCTACCTCTTTCCAACTGAGAGCTGGTATCTCAGTGTGTGTGATGTTGAATTTCTACTCCTGGTACAGTGGATTGTCCCTGGAGAGTATGTTCGATTTGTTGTTCAATAAACTGAGAACAGACACAAGCTGTGTGCCAGACAAGAGGTTAAACATATCTCCATACAAGTGAGATGATGCTTAACATCCAGCCAGAAGGAGGACACCCAGAGTTGAGAACTGAGCAGTCTCAGCAGCACCCTGAAAAGCCAAACCGTGACAATAAGCATCAAAAAAATTGTATCAACTAGAACCATTTGCCTGCTTGGATAGATCAAAAGGAACATTGTGTGTCAGCAATCTGAGTTTATGTTTTGGATTTGGAGATTGAACTTAAGCTCGGTATGGAGCACATCAATCCAATCCCTTTTTTTCTGAACAAAGGAAATATCAAGCAAAAAAAAAACCCACAAATGTATTTCCTTCTCTGGCACAATTTGAGCTGCCTCTCATCTTCAGAGAGAAGATATTGGGTTCTGTAAAAGTCCTTTCTGCAGAAAACTGCAGCCTCCAAGTTCTGGCAAAAGTTGTCAACACTTATAGATTAGGAAGGAAGACACAAAATGAAAAACTGCATTTTTGTCCTCTTTGTCATTGTTTTCTCCAGATCCACACTGACATCCTGCCTGTCTCCTTCTCACTCTTGATGTAGTCAGAGCTGACTGAAATGTGGATTTTGAAACATTTTTTGGGGAGTTTTTCTTTTAGGCCACCAACACTCAGAGGTGATGATGCAGAACTTAGACTGGCACAGCAGTGATGCAGTGGGAGCTGGGGATTTTTCCTATGAAAATGCCATTCTGAAAGCATCTGCACTCCTGCTGCCACCACAGCTTTTCTGTATAAAATCACTGGTAGCAATAACACCACTCAACTTAGACTTCTGACAAATGGCCTCAACACTCATGCTCACCTGTCTGTTAGCTTAAAGTAATAAAAGTGAGGGGGGTCCACCACAGCATTACAACTACCACTTTGACAAAAAATGTTTTCCTGATAAAAACTGGGAAAAACATCAGTGACACTCAATGAGCCCTTTTTTAAGGTCAGCCTAGATCAGGGGTCTGCAATAATAATGAAAAGAGTCATCTCTTCCCCTAGGCTCACAAATAAAATGTGTCTGGAGCCACCAAAAGTGCTATCAATTGGTGGCTTATGGGCGTTTGTGAAAGGGGGGCTTCTCTGGCCAGTGGGGATGACATAAAGCTAAAAATATATAGCAAATTTTAACAGTAATTATTATTGATACACTTTAGAACAAAATAAAATATCATGTTCATTTTATACTAAATGTAATAAACATTAATACACGTAACTATGCAAACATATGTTTTTAAAAAAATTATTATTCTTAAAGGAGCAATATCATGTAAAATCTACTTTTTCTGAGCTTTATATCATGTTATAATGTCAATCTCTCATAAAAAACATACAGAGTCTTGCTTTGACTCATTCATGCTTGTTTGAGAAATCCTGTGGTGTCCTGAGGCAGCCAGACAGGGGAGCAAAAACAACTGGTTGGCCCTAGAACCGCCTTTTAGGATCAGCTCCTCCTCTGGACTGTGTCTCCAAGCTGAGCATTCCTCATCACAGAGCACACCTCCCCCACGACTCCTGCAGGCAGCAAAAACTAGCAAACAAACTGATATGAAAATTTCAGCCCATATCAACATCCGATATAATTCTTGCAGTTATGGCCGATAACCAATATTTACCGATGATACACAAACACACAAATTATATTAATAAACTTACACACAAACACAATTGGATCTTTTTTTTTGATACCGTAAATAAATGACCAGACCTCTGACATGTCTCCCTACTTCAGTTATTTCTGGCTACGCAGCGTCAATATATCACTATCATGATCAAACAGATGCCGCCCAACCAAACCGTGCATCCTCTAAGCTCGTAATACTTCTCAGTCCAGTCCCTTTTGGATTAAAAATGCCTTTGAGGAAATGTACCCTCTTTTTAAGCTTCCTATGGATGACACGTTTTTAAGAAATGGTTTGATTTAATTTTTAGAAGTGACCCTCCGACAGAAGAAAAAGCAGTAGGAAATGTAACTATATTGTATATAATTTATACATTTGTGCGAAGCCACTTTATGGATTATAGCTTTCTGAACAAAAGGGAATTTAACAATGGACTAATAAGATTATCACTGTAGGACGATGCAATTTCAACACTCAGAAGGACACAAATAATGTTGTTGCCTGCCCAGGTAAGCTGAAAACAACTCACGTTTTTTTGTTCAGTTGTTTGGTCCATGGTCTATGGTTATAATTCAAAGAACCACATACAACCCCAGAGTAGCAGGTTGCAGACCCTTGTCTTAGATGAATGATTAAACAAACAGCTGAAGAAAGCAGTACTGTTTAGTGCAGAGGAGTAGGTATTTAAAAAGTAGGGATAGACCCAGTGTGTTCCCATCAGAAATTATTTATCTTGATGGTTTTAATAATCTCCCTCAATTTAGACAGATCCCTCTGCACACCGTTGCACCATCTCCCTTTGACTGCTCACCTCTCTTTGCTACCCTTCCCTTTAAAATACTCCGTTCATGTCAGTCTTGGCTGCTGCTGCAACATTAATGCTTAAGCATTCTGAGGGAGTGCAGACACACTCCAAAACTTCTTAATGGGCAGGCTAAAAATAGCTCAGGCTGGATCTGACTGGGCTGATTCAGGCAGCTGTGAGTCATTCAATTGTGCAACTGTGAAGGAAGAAGGAAAGAATGGAGTTAACGAGACCAAAAAAGGACAATAAATAAATGTTTTCACATTTGTTACGACATTGTCTATAGGAAATGTTAAGCTTCGCTTATCTCTTCAATAAAATAATGAATTTTATACTGGTGCGAGACGGTGCAATGCTCTTTGAGGACATTCACCGCTGCAGGACTCCAACAAAGAAAAATGAAGGCTTGGTAAAAGATGCAGGGTTTTTTTTAGTAACCAGAAGGGCAGATTATTTGTATTACTGTGATTTTTCCTTTTTTTTTATTTACTGGAAACAAATGGAGGGGCATAGTTTTCCCGCCGGAGGGCTGTAACATCCCAACAGATTGTAGAAAAGAGATTAACAGTGCCATAACGGAAAATGACTGGCATCACAATTTGTTTGCATCATTAGAAAAGGAAGAGCAGTTAATAGTCACATCATTATCCCCTCTGCTGCTGCAAGTAAACATTAACTATTAGCCCCAAGAAAGAGGCCAGCAGCATGTGTGCTGTATGCATGTAATAGAGAGTGTGAGCAAGTGGGAGAAAATATCCAGTTTTGTTTGTGTTTGACGTTAAATAAACGTTAGTGTTTTTTTTTGTCTCTGAGTTATTGCTTATTAACCTTAAACTGTAAATGGATTGTCATTAAAATATAGACCCTGCACACCCCACAGACACATATCAGCACTTCTCCGTCCCTCATTGCAGCCTTAATGAAATCAATCAATACTCTCCGTTGTTTGCCCTTCTTTTTGTTATCAGATGCTCGAGTCTTCTTTGTTGCATGTTGCTTTTTAGCTTGTTTTTTTTTTCTTTTGTCTTTGGCTGCTACACTTTGCCCTTGTCTCCCATCACCTCTCTTTCTCTGTCCCCTCGAGCGTTGGCTGAAGATGAACTGCTGGTTGTGGGGAGCTCTGGCTGTGCTAAGAGAGAGGAGCAGAGTGGTGACAGATAAGAACCAGAAGAATCAGCGATAGTTTAAACTGCCTCTTTCACACGGCCACCTGCTTCCTTTCTCTGTCTTTTTCATTTTCTGTCCCTCTGAATGAAACTACCCTTTTTTTCTGTCCCCACTACTCCCCACCACCACCACCCCCTAATTTTTCATCACTGCTCTTTCAAACCTGACAGAGAAGAGACGGAGGCAGGGATAGACAAAGAGATATACCACTTTTAGAGTCATGGCTCATGGTGATGTGCAGTGGCAGAAAGAAACTGAGAGACAGCGGGAAAGAGAGAGAAAACTCAGTAGAATTTGGGTTACCTAATTGTGGAGCGTGCCGTCTGTCCTGCTTCACTATGCTGAGACACATTGCCCTCACTGTCAGTGATGCTTCAATGGCTGCCTCCAGATAAACAACTTTGTTTGTGTTTGAAGGTGTTCCAGTGAATATGTTATTGTGTAATCCTCTGTTGTATCACTACTGATGAATATCAGGATGAGATTAGTTTGAATTGCCTCATTAGATTCATAGGTTTGTATTTTAATCAATGATTTATAATCTAGTTTGAGATGTAATTCTTACAAATATAAGAATAATAGTTTAAGGTGTAAAGGAACAGTGTCTTGGAGTAGGAATGCACCGAATTGATATATTTTGGATATCAACTGATACCAATTCTGAGTCTGTTTTAAACACAAATGGTCATGTTGTGGTGAAAAGTTGGTTTATCCATAGAGCTGCTCATCTGCTAGCTGTCTGCAAACTGTGGAATGGATTTCATGAACGGAGGAGGGTCTCAATAAGACATGGCGTAATGAAACTCGCCTCCGTTCAGGAAATCCATTCCACAGTTTACAGATAGTTAGCAGAGCAGCTGGCCAGGAATCACTTCTGGAGACATCTTAGCAGACAACATTATAGTACAGACACAACTCATAAATCAGACATTTTTCTACATTGGATCAGAAAATTCAGATCTGTTAATTATGTTGTTGTCGGAGACCAACACAGATACTGGATCAGATCGGCCCTATCCCTATCTAGGGGGATGGAGAAGGGAAAGTAGACCACTTTTAACCTCCTAAAATGGATATTTGAGAGTTCAGGTTTTCAAGATTTATGACTGAATTAGGCATCAATATCAGAACCATCTTCTGTCTTCCCTCTCTCCTTTCCTACTGCTTTTCCTCTCCTCCTCAAAGACATGCCCTACCATCTCTACTCTGCTGTCTCTTAGAGTATACTCCACCATGTCTCCCAGGCTATCTGGCCCTTTCTTTCCCACCTTTTCTAGCAATGCATTTAAAATAGGTCTTTAGATATTCCAACTGTTATCTATTTACACCTTCTTTGAAGTAACCTCAATAACTCAATGATGCTTCAAACCATGAAAAGAACCCAGCTGCCCCAGAAATATGCCCAAGGAGACATCTGACAAATAGGAAACAAGAAGCAGGATGATATTCATGACGAAAAATGTCCTTGTCCCATTTCAAATATATGTTAGCGCTGCAGTGCTAAACTATCCCATGAGATGGCCAGATGGTTTCCATGATGCTTCTTTATAGTGCTCTGTGGAGTTTAGTGCCACACACATTGTTGCCCTTGAAACTGCACCAAACAAAAAGTGCCATCTGTTAGCTAAATGTGCCCACATTAATCTGATTTGTCCCCTGTTGTTTACAAAAGTTAGATTGTTTACATTAATTTCTGTTACCATGGGTTATCTGGTTATTATGGTAGGGAAAAGTACTTTATAAATAGTAGGGATCATTATCAATATTCAACCCTCTGCAGTGTTTTCATTGTTAGTAATGCTATTTCTGTGAACACCTACTGTTCATTCACTCTTGAGTCCCCATGTCATAATGTGGTCTATTTTGTGTAAAGGTGTGCCAAAACGTATTTTATTAATCTCATCTTGTAAGTTTGACTCTCCTCTACCAGAAAACACAACCATAAAGTTAAAGTTACTGTCGTGGTTCTGCCTCACGTTCTGGATTTTGTATTTTTGCCACCACGTTGGCCTTTAATTTAATAAATAGTTTTATTTACTTTAAGCCTTTGCCTGCCTGCCTGCCTGCCTGCCTGCATTTGGGTCCAAACCTCTCTGCCGTATCCTGTCAGTTACCATGGTCAAATCAAACCAAATACCAGGAATAACCCGTGTATAATGATAACATTTAGATTTACAGAAGAACATTTCTCCAGATATGGTCTCCTCCAATATATGGATGGAAGGATGGATGAATGTGGTATCACCTTACTTTTAGAGATGACTTTTTTCTTTAAAAAAAATTTAATCTAGAAATCCTTTTAAACGTTGACATGACATTAAGTGGTTGTTTGCTGGTGAATTCCCTGGAAAATGTCCCCTAATGCACACTTCGTCCTTAACTTAAGCTAAACTGGTCAACCTTTCCAGTGCACCTGCATTTAATTAGGTTTTAATTAAGTGCCCCTAAAAGCCTGGTGGAAACTCAGGACAGCATTCAGCATGGGAGGCAAATGTCAACAAATGAACAAGGAAGAAAGTGCATTACTGGATCGCTTGACGATGGTATTTATTTTAAAATGTTATGCATTTGTAGGAGTTTTTCATTTTTTATGTTTATGTTGTGAAATTTTACTGTCAATAAAGCTAACTACAATCAATCAATCAATCAACCAATCAATCAATCAATCAATCAATCAATCAATCAATCAATCTGTATTTATATAGCCCTTTACAACAACCAAAAGGTGATTAAGTCACAGTGTAAAAATAAAACAAACAAAAAAAAGGCTTAAAAATCTTCAACCACTCGACCTGTTTAAAAGATGTAATAGAAAACTTGACTACAAAGGTTATTTGTTTATCGAGCTTCAAATCCTTGTCAAAACTCACCCTCAAGTTCCTAACTATGCTTCTAAACTTGGATGTCTGAGCACCAAAGATACACAACATCATCACCAAAAAATATAAACTCTGTCTTTCCTTTATTTAAAAACGGGAAGTTTTTGTTGAGCCATTGTTTAAAGCAATTACTGTAAAAAAAACAAAACAAAAAAAACAAAAACAAAGATTGAACGTTACTACCTCTATGATTCACATGCAAAGAAATCTGTAAGTTGCTCATACAACAGTGAAAAGACATTTGATGACTGGTAATAACTAAGAGCCAGCATATAATGATAGATGAGGATAGGACCGAGAATGGAACCCTGTGATACCCCATAAAAAAGAGAAGCACTAGCGAAAGATAAACTACCAATCATGACAGAAAAAGGTTCTGTTGGTCAAGCAGGAGATGGACCACTTGAGTGCTGAACCAGATATCCAAAATAGTGGTCAATATAAGGAGAGCATGTTCCCCTGTATCAAAAGCAGCAGTAAAGTTCAATAGCACTAAAGCAACAGGACATTTGAGAAAAATTAAGGTTAAAGTACAACCACATCATTTATAACTAATTTATGTATAACTGTGTTGATTTATTTTCTTTATTATGTATTTATTCTACTTTATTCTATATTTATTATCAGTTTTTATATTTTACAATATTTACAAATGTATTGAATGAAATGGGTAACTAATTTGAAAATAGAACTCATCCATTTATATGTATTGTTCTTTTTTTAACCTTAGGCCTGTTTTTTTTTCTGCTTTAGTTCAGCACTATCTGGTTCGCACTGCCTGACACCATCTATGTATTTGGGCTGTGTGACAGAGACAAAGAGCAGGTACTGGCTCATATTTGCTGGCTTTGAGTGGTAGTTTGGTTGTGTTAAATTTAATGTTTTTTTTAAGTGAGGAGATGCAGCTGTGGTTGGAGGAAATGGAAGAGGATTTTTTTTTTCTGTTGCTGTAGCAGCATAGAAATGCTGCTTCATTCACTAAATCAGTTTGATGAAGAGGAGAGATGTTGTCTGAGCTTCTCTGGTTTCTCCATCATTTTTACAAGACAAAACATTTATGAAAAATAAATTCCCCCAAAAAACTTTTTTCTAAAGGAAACTGACATATGAGTCGGTAAATAAATTAGATAAAGCTACAATTTTATATATTAGTGTAATTATCTTGTGCAAGTAAACTGAACTTGACTTTTTCAATATTATTTTTGAGTTTGTCTTTAAGCTTTTATCATTATTAAATTCCTATACTTATTGTTTGCTGGTAATGGTTTTAGCAGAGTGATTGTGCTGCAACATGTGGTTAACTGAAATGATAGAAAACGGAAATAAAATAATAAATTTGAGACTAATCAAAGAAAAAACAGCTTGAAGTTAAATTATTAGTTAAAACCTTTTTAAAAATATTTCATAAAGCTATTTTTTAAAGAATACCTAAAAATCGAATTACTATTAAACAAACTTTAAGAAAAAGGGAAAAAGTACCTGAAAAGTTATGCCTGAATTTACAACAAGATGTACAATTTTCTTAACAAGAACTGGTGCAAAGCTAGTATCAAGTGTAAACTGTGTCCTTTTTGGCGCACACTGACAATGTATGTGTAGGTGTTTGTGAATGTGCCGTCTTACCGAGCCTTGGGTCATACTGTCTCATCTGAACTTCTTCCACGCAGTCTGCAGGGAACCAGCCTGTCCTCCCTTTGACCGTGCCTTCCCAGAAACCTCCTTCACCTATACTTAGCACTGTCAATGAAAGAAAGAAGAGTCAAATTAGTGACAAACTCCTGTCTTTAGTGTGATGATGTATAGTCTGCAGAGAGATAGTGGCTGAACCACAAGGACAAAAGTTTGTTTTTACGCTTATGTCCAAAATTCTTGAATGTGTAAAATGGAAAAGGGGAAAAAAGACAAAACATTATTTTCTTTTACAACTATGCAAATTTAATAACAGGGAAAAAAACTCAGAAGGAAAAACAATGTTTGAAAAGTAATGGGCCATATAAACATGTTTGTTCTTTTATAATGTTAAAAATTCATAGAAAGACCGGCAGACTCGAGAGTATAAAAGTGTGGGGATTTATGAAAGAAGCATGGTGAAACAGAGCAAGAGGGTAGGAAGGAGAAAGAAAGACTCCTTCTAACTTCCGCCGTGATAATTAGAGATGAATGTATAGTTGATATTGATCTTCCCTGCAGGGCTGAGCCAGCACGCTAATTTCTACAGCACTCATCTATTATCCCAGCAAGCTAACAGACACACCCGTACACACACATGCAGCCTCCTCAGAGATCACCAGCTGGAACTGAGGCTTTGCCTGAGCGAGCCCTTCTTCCACACTGGTTGCTAGGATACGCCAGTATGATGTTGCAGCCGCCAGACACCCAGCTAAATGATGTACTCTACTTCCTCCAACTATATTCCACTCTGGCACGGGGACATGTCATGGTGATGTAACCTGAGGCTCAACGAGAGACAGCCAGCTGGACTTCATCTTAGAAGGCACGGCAGTAAATGTTCAAAGTCCAGTCATTCACAGGATTCCTTGGCACATTTTCTAACAGAGACATCGTTTTTAAGCCATGTGGGCCGACATCTGACTCCCCCTAAAATTCAGAATCATTTATATCCTGTTTACAAGCCATATGGCAGAATGTGTTTCAGAGGACCATGTGATGAGTCAAGCTCCAACCACTAGGAAAATCAGGTTTATAATACTGATCACAAAGCAGGGTTACTATGGTTTTATGGCAGCATTGTTTTGTCTCTCCTATAAACTCATTAACTAACTAATGACTGACAAGCAAAGGACAAAAGGACACTAAAGTTTTTTATATTTTAAATATGACACTAGTTTACGTTTTTTATGCTGCAGCAGCAAAATATATGCATGTGCAGGTGTTTATTAGTTTGTTAAATGTTCATATTCAATTGCATACCCAGCTAAAGCAAATGACAACTTGCATCTAACTTGGCTGTGCATACTCCTTGCAAAAAATAATCTACTGTTTTTGACTTCCTATAATACAAAGTTGAAAAAGATACATGAACTGATCCCTCTGATTCCTGATCTCAGCTTAGCTAAGCTATTTATCATTTGTCTGTTTGCTACACAAGCCCTTGTTCCCCAGCCTCCTATTCTGTGTTTTTAAATGATTTTTCATTTACTCCCTGAGCCCCCGTCTTTGTCAGAGGGACTGTCTATAGTGGGGTTCCTGCAGTAGACAGGAGCCCAGTGCTCCCTGTTTCACAGTGGCAGAAAAGAAAGAAAAGGTGAGACTTCTGATTGATCATTAGGGGCTGTCCTTATTTAGGTCATTCACTTCTACATTCTCCCCCCAGTTCTAATTTATTCTGTTCCCTGACACAAACACCTGACAGCACAGATGTCACTACCCACTGAGTAGTTCAAAACACAAGTGTTCTATCTATCAACTATCACCTGATAGACATCATACAATCTAAAAATAATAAAATAATACAATAAAAAAAGGTTGTAAGAAAATTCAGATAATGTTTTTAACAAACATAATATAAAGTGTTTAGCTGGGCTAAATACACTATATTTTGAAAACACACACAGCAGTTTCTACTGTAACATGTTTCTTCAAATGACATACAGACGCAACAAAAACATGTATGTTGGCTTTAACATAACGCAATATGTGTCCACTCAGCCAAAAAGAAAAGCTCGCAGGGGTCAGTAATTCCGGCCATTCTGTTTTGTTGCTTGCCAGCACGGGTGTGACATTTGTCCTTGTAGATCAGATGTGAGATCAAAGGACACAACCGACATGATTCTAACTGAGCAGATCTGAGCGGGATGATGTACAATATGTGTGCTGTGTTCAAGTGACCGCTGTGGTAAACCTGTCATGTGGCAAGCTACATCTGTAATCAACATACATGACATCACACCTTTAAATCTGTACAATGTCAAACTCTGAATGGCACAATAGGTTCAATTTCCTTTAATGCATACCATTCTTCAGATAGATTGATTATGTCATAAAAGTGTTCCACATTTATCAATGGCTTTCAATCAATTTGAGCTAAATTACAGTTTATTAATTATGGCAATTAACACCTCAGCTGGACAAGAGCTTTTACAGAACAATCAGCCTCACTGAGCTATAATCAACTCCACAGCTGAGCTAGAGTGAACAAAGTGAGAACAAACTGGCACAGTTTTATACACAAACACAATATTACAGACATGATTACGTGAACAGATTTGAGGAGGCAGACGCATGTGATATAAATGTAAATCTGCAAAAGACTGTAAATATGAACAGGATTTGGGCAGTTAATGTGATTTTAGCAGATCAATAATCATACTGATATATACTGATATATTCTACCCAAATCAACAAACACAATATTAGTAACAATTCAAAAGGCAAAAAAAAACAAAACATTAATACTTATGAAAGGCTAACTAAAGTACTAAATTTGGCCAGTGGTAATACGTACATAAAACAACTTTATACAAACAGGCACTGCCACATCCCAACAAACACACCTGTTCTGTAAAATGAGAAACTACGACTTACTGAGAATGATTCATGATCTGAAGCAGTCAACATTAAACACGTGAAAACTTTGTGATAAATGTAAACAGATCCAAATTACCATTTTTTCAATTGTTTTTTTTAACCTGTGATATGCCAGACAGCAAAGGAAATGTAAAAAGATAATACCATCTGCTCACTGACAGCCATATCAAAGCAGTTTGAACTGTGATTAAAATACATAGGGACAATACTCAAATAAATAAAGTTAAATCAGCCTAACAGATTGTGAAGATAAAAAAAAATGGCAATGATCAAGTCTGATCTCAGTCAAATCAATGCAGTAGCTAAATGCAAAAATAAAGTCTTTACAAAGGATCACAAAGAGTAAAATTGTTCTTCTGAGATGCCTATCTAACCAGGAAAAAAAACTCATCAGGCTACAAACAAGAAGTCACACTCTCACTCACACCTAACAATTTAGTTACCAAAAAAACCTAACAGGCACCGTTTTGGAAAGTTGGAGAAGGACTCATAGAAAACCCATGTCTGCATGGAGAGAACATGCAAACTCCACACAGAACAAGGAAGCGAACCTGCATCTTCTCTCTGCAACACAACAGCTCCAATCACTGCACCACCAGTAGTGATGCATGCAGAGCACTGACTCAACCCCCATTCTCCCCCATTAATCATTTAACTAATAACATGATCTTGTGTGTGAGGTATGCTTGTTTAGTTACATTATTCTAAGTAAAATGTGATTTTGTGGAAAACTTGGTTCAGACTGACAGGATTTTCATTCAGTTGACTGTTTAGCATCTCAGCAGGCCATTACTAAAACTAAAATACAAGCAAATCACGAGTTTTGATCAGAAAGCAGGGTAGTGTTACTGAACGCTTCAGAAAATGAGACAAAGCAGAAAAAACATGACTGAAAAAGGCTTTGATTTTGGTGCTGACACAAAGAAATCATGATAAAGTAGAGACAGACAAACAAAAACTGAAAAGAGAGATGTGTTTTTTTTTCCACAGCCATGGAGTTATTCATAACTTTATCAAAAAGTCTGCAGTCTGCTGAGAACTCTGGTACAGTATTGCTCTTAGTGTGTGTGTGTGTTGCTTCTCTGTCTTGCCCTTGGTTAAGTCAGTCACGACTCCAGGTTTAAAAATAGCATCAGTGAGGATGCAGAGCTATTTATACTCTTCACACGCCCTGCCTGCATGCTTCAATGCACCCCTGTATGAGTGTGTGTGTTTTTCTTCGTATGTGTCTGACGGGGGAGAAGGAGCTCATTTTATTTCTTGAATTATTTTGTTCCAGTGCTTTAAGCTGAATCATTCATTTAGTCTTTTTTTTCTCCCATAGGTTTTGGGTCTACTTACACCACATACTGCAAGCAACAAAACCTACACACACACACACACATACACTTTTTATGGCAACTGTCATCTGTGAATAAGAGCTGATGAGGGGGAGGAGTAGACTTTTCAAAACCTGCACAACCATATTATTCCCCAACAATAGCAAATCTATCAATCTCCTTTATTTGCCTGCAGACAAACAATAAAAGATGCATCTGGGTTGAAAAAGGCTGACGGCTTTTAGCCTATGTATTTTCCCAAGGAATCAACAGAGCTGTAATGAGGTTTATAACAATCATTACAACAATCATTACACTGACAGATGATTGACTACAATAGTTAGAGTAATTTTTTGGTGTTGCTAATTTAAATCAAGTGTTACTTTTAAATAGTACAAATTTTTAGTTGCCAAAAATCTAATATAAATTGTTTGACAACCCCTGTTCTGCAGCCATATTCGACTGTTGCATGATGTGTTTAAATGACAGAAAATCAATATTTTAAAAGATGACAACAATCAGCAGTTGCTCTGAGAAAATTTAAAAATCAATGATATTGTGCATTTACTTCCCAATGTTGTTAAACTGACCAGGAGTTTTTTTGATGAAACTATAACATTTTTGTCAACATTGTGTTGCTGCTCCCTGCTGTTCACTTTATGAGTGGTGCTCAATTACGCTGCCTTTTCAGTTTCAAAATACGTAAATGATGTTGGAAAGGGACAAAACAAACAAACAAAAAAAAAAAAACAGCTGATAAAAAACAGGAATGTGTTGACATAACTACACTTAAACAACTTAAACATAATCAAATGGTTTGACTGCATCCAATTCATAAACATTACTGTGCATGAAAAGATTTAACCTGCAATAAATTTATGATTCAGCCTAAACTGGCAAAGCTTTTCTTCCAAATAGTTTTCCTATCTCAAAAGAACAAATAGAGATTTAATCAAGAATTAACCAATGAGGTGAAAAAAACCCATGTTGGTAGACAATAACCTGGGAATGATAAATAAAAAATAAGTTGAAGTCAAGTGGCATACATCGTTCTGTGATCTAAAATGTGATTAGAAAAACAATGCTGAACCGTCGCTTGGAAGTGTGTTGCATCTCTAGTGACAGAAAACTTTTAATTACTAAAAAAATGCTCTGAAGTTATACTTAAGAGAAAAAAACTGCAGATGTAGAAACATCTTATTTCTTCAATTACTTTAAGACACTTAACTGATGTCAATGTGTTATTCTTATTGAGGGTTTATAGAAAAATAAAACTTCACAACAGGCTTAGGTGCAAACATTTTAGAAATTCAGAATCAGGAACATCACTAACTTAGGGTGTGAAGGTTTTTTTTTTTAACACATAAAAAACATACAAGATAAGATTTTATAACTCAATACTTCAACATAATTTTCTGTTCGTGATGAAAAACCCACGACTGAGGCACATCTCCTCTAAGTGCCCACAATACCATGTTCTCTTTTATAACCATTAATGTGATGTTACAGCACTGTTGTGTGTCCTCCATGCACACATTATATTATTTATACTAATGTCAAAAAAAGAAGAAAAAAAAGGAAAATGCTGAGTAGGTATTTTTCTGAGAACAGAGTAAGAATATATTTCAGCCTTCACAGTAGGGTGGGAGCATTTGTGTGAGTGTGTGTGAGTGGGGTAGTGGTGTTGTGGCAGGGTGCTTAAATCAAAGTGTGTGAAGGTGAGTGAGAGCATTCCAATAAGCAGAGTGCAGCTGTTATTAGATTTGGATCCCTGCAGTCTTTATTAAACCTCAGTTCAATTCGGTGTAATAGAGAGAACACCGTTGCATCTTTACGAAACAAGGAACACACAAGCAGAGACATGTTATCACACACACAAACACACACAACATATACAGTACATAGGGCAGAGCAAGAAGGACTGTGTGCCATTTACAGCAGTGCAGCCTGGTCATGAGAGTGTGAGTGATGCTCTGCAGGGAGAAGAAAGGACACTGACTAACATGCAGATTGAGTAATTTATGTCGAAACAAGTTATTAGGCTTGAAAACGAAGTATAGACAAGGTCAGTATGGGTGAAGGAATTAAGTTTAATGAAAAGGATGACAGTGGATGGTGGGGAAAAAGGAGATGGAGGTGACAAGCAATTAAGAAGGTGATGTGGAAAAGGGCAAGTGGACTCCAGAGCAGACACAAGACTCAATCATGTACAGAGCTGATAAATAAGAAGGGAGAGGGTTAGTCACAGTGCTCCAAGTCCAACTTGTACGAGTGATTTCTGCGTGCTCATCTTCACAGGACTTCCTTTTGCTTAGAAGTGGGTGAGGGAGTGGTGCAGTCCCTGCCTCATCAGTATTCCACTGAGACAGAGTCGGAGGGGAAGAAAGAGGCAGAAAATCTGAAGACGTGACAAGTTTCAGGAAAAAAAAAAAAGAAAAAGGAAATGAGAAAAGTGTTTTGTGAATGACATCAGAGAAAGAGTGAAGCAAAAAAAAAAAACCAGACGGTTACAGAAACAAAAAGGGAAAGCAAGCGGGGTGGGAGTGTTGTAGATGTAGTGGGAGGAGGAGGGAGGAAAACTCCATGGATGACTCAGAGGGATCCCTCTTCGCTTCTCATCTCATCTCCTCCCTTTTCTGCATTCCTTGCAGACTTGAAGGGAGCTAAAAGACAGACCTCTTCTTTTATTTCCATTTACTTTCTATCCCATTCCCCCCCCCCCTCTCTCTTTTGCTTGACCCTCAGGTGGAGATAAAAATAGAACCGTCTACAAAATAACTCTCAGTACTTTCAACTATTATTTTCCACCTCTGAGGAAATATCACATGAAAGGCTGGCCCTGAAGGAGCAGAAATACATCAAAAGTACCAATGATTAAATATTTGGATGAACACACAACTGACAAAGTCTGATCACTTAATCCACTGTCTCTCAAGAAAAAAAGAAAGAGAAAACTACAAACTGTTCCCCTTGTTAGAGTATATCAGTCACTGATAAGCTGTAGACCAACAAATTGTCAGTTAATTATCAATAGATGTGAGATAGACTGTTTGTTGTTGAGTCATTAACACATCTAATCGTTTGACTGACCGGTCAGGGTTTCAGACTAATGATGCTGTTTATGCTGTAATAAATGAACATGCTGTAATGAGCTGACCAGTGCTAAAGCTGCAGCATGCACAACACATTATTCCATCATAATAACGCTCATTGATGACTGAGATTGTATGTGAGTTGGTCTTTACTTCTACTTCTATTTACGAAGTTCTTCTTATGCAATTAAAGAGGGGAGGATGTATTATGTATTTCCCAGTTCAATTCTATACCACAATCAAGTTACTATGTTGTATTCAGTTCTTATGAAAAAGCTTAAAAAAGCAAAAATACATTAACTTTGCATCATAGCCTTTCTAACCAGCTTGACATTGGCCTCCGTCTCTTTAAGGACTTCCTACCGTTTTCAACAATCCCACTTCAGCACGTCTTTACAACAATGCTTCAGGTGAAGGGTGCTCTGTGGAGCTGGTGTTCATCTGCAGCAGAGCTCCTTCAGGGAGGAGCTTTGGGTAAATAGGCGGAGCTTTGTATGTGCAAGTGTTTAGGCAGCTCCATGGCTATCACAAGAGGTTCAACGATTTCTCAAACATGCATGAATGAGTCAAAGCAGCAATATGGGCATGTTTTTGATGAGGGAATGATATAACATGATATAAAACTCAAAAAAGTCGATTTTGCATATTACCCTCCTTTTAATGCATAATGTTAACAATACAAGACTGTATTTATAAGTTAGCAATGAAATTATACAACACATTAAAACTAACTTTTTAGTTGTTTTTTTAGCACCACCTTACAATAGCAGTAATCTTAACACTATAAAAAAGCAATCTGGTTAAATTCATATCCAGGGTTCAAATTATCAAATTAATTTATTCACAATCCAATTTCTTATAAGGAGCTCCTAAATCCTAGATCAATGAGTATATTTAAAAGAATGACAAAGGAAACTTTGTTGAAGAAATATGTATGAGTATAATGTTGTTCTAAAAGGAATGAAATCTTTATTGTTTTTCTTTTATTTGTATTTTCTTTTTTCTTTTAGTAAGATTTCAATTGAAAATTACTTTTGATTTAAATTATATATTTGAAAAAAAAGGGGCAGGAATTATAAGATTTATTCTTCTTCTGCTACCTTTCATTTACTTTATGATTGTATATTTTTTATTGTATATTGAATTTATGTTGATTGTTTTTTAAATGAATAAAATTAAATTAAATATTTGTTCAGTGAGATTCAACTTTAACTTTTCATTTAGCCCAGACAAACGGCATTGTTTTAAATAATGTAAAAAGCAAATGTTTCCCCATATAAACTTATTAGTTTGTGATATATGCTGCCATTAAAAAAAACTTAATTCTTGTTTGAAAAACTTAAATATCGAGAAAACCGAATATATCATGTTGAACCAGAAGAGGTCAGGACAAAGTTGGTATCAAATTTGCTAAAAGCTAACTTACCTGACAGCGTTACATAAAAACATGACCTTTCTGTGCACATTTCCACACCCATCACTGCAAAGACACACACTACTTGTTGCAAATTACAGTCATCCCAGGTCAAACAGTGTGTGTCACATTGTACATGATAGAGCGATTGTTAGTAAAAAGCAAATCAGTGGATCTGTTGAATATGTATCTGCATCAGTCAATGGCTCCTGTTTATGCAACAGGGTTCCTGTTCATGTTTATTCATACACTGATTAACTCTGCGACTGCTGTTTCTGCTGTGTTTCCAATTAGCATTTTGTGTGAGGTAACATCTCAGTAAGTTAGATGTGTCTACGGCAAGCAACTGCTTTTAATTCCACTGAAAGGCTAAGTGTGGGATAATCCTGTCGGCCGCGTTGCACCATATGGGGATGTTTGGAAAACAAACAAGCTGTTAAAAAAAAGAGTGTGTAATTGCAGGACAGGTGGTGTGGTCAGCATGGAGCAGGTAGGTGCGTGGGCAGGACTTTGCATCCTGCTGCTACTCTGATTGGACAGCAATGTCCTTGCCTGAAGCCTGTGACCCTGTCCAGTATCAATAACGCACAAACAGCTTGGAATATTATGAATGACTAATGAGAGAAATGACTTTACAGACTGTTTAAAATGCTCCTGGAAATTATTGTGCACAAACTGCATCTCCTTTTAACAAAAATGTTCTTCGTATTCTTATAAAACTTCATGATAGTCTCTAAAGATGCCGTTCTAAAGCAAAAATCAGAAACCCTAAAAGGATCTTCTGACAGAATTCAAGAATCTACGGGGGGGGGGGGCAGAGAGCACAGGGGGACCCATAAGCTTGTCTGTTCAGAGGTTCTGTAAATTTTAATTTATTGAAAACAAGTTAATTTGAAAACTCTGAATAACACAGTTCTTATTTTTTTTCCAAATAAAAATTTGCTGCTATTTATTTTATTATTTTATTCTGATAAATAAATAAAGGTTTGGGAGAGGAGGGGAGTAGATTTGAAAGTAAGAAATGGGGACTTTGAGGAAACTAGGTTGGGACCCACTGCTCTAGAAGAAACTGTTGCTCAGCTCTCTTCAAGATTTCAGCAAAGGAACCAAGAGTATTATCAATATATTTTTAAAATGTGATATTTTATTTATAATACAATATATTTACTTTTATTAGCACATACACAATAAAATTCATAGGACTTTATTTAAAGGAAAACTGTGGTCAGCTGCTTTGGAGACAGAGCCTCAAAATAACTGCGTAATTTGTGCGAAGAAGGATGAATTTAAAAAATATTTTTACAATTATAACCCAATATATGCATTAGCCTTAAGACAAAAGAAAAAGCCAATGTGTCTTTATTTAGCACTGCCACTTATGAGACATTTTCTGGTCTAACATAACAAAAAAACCTGATATTTTCTCTGTTTATGCATTTTAAATTTCTCGTTTCCAGGAACACTGGGAGAAAGTGCTGCTGACTCATCCTGTAGCTGGGGGTGTAGAGTGATTTCATGTCTCATGTAACTCCTCTTGTTTAATAATTCCAGCAGAGCTGACGTGTGCTGGCGAGTGGTGTCTGCTCAGGCTAGTGGAGGTGACCTTTTTTCTGTGCAGTTTCTGACAGTAAACCCTTTTTATCACTCTAGATCATTTAAAGCTCTGGTTAATTCTGGTTTTTTGAAAATAAAAGGGTGAAATGAAATGCAATGTGTATGAGGATGTTAACTCTTTGAGCCATAAGTAAAAAAAAAGGAAAATCTTAGGGAATACTTTATGCAAGTTGTTTCAATATTGATAAAATATTGATAAAATGAAGCTTATGCGTAAATTCAGACTGGAAGACTCAATCCACCTCACCCGCTCCATCCAATTGCCGCGCCATGCGTCCAGCTGCAGTCAATCAGCGCCAGATCCT
>JARVJO010000002.1:14561946-14590657 GCA_031762555.1 Cynodonichthys magdalenae | reverse complement strand
CACAGCAGTTAGCTGTACCTACGTCTTCTGCCGGGGCTCGAGCGCCAAAGAACTTTCTCATATCATTAAAACTGTTTAACTGCTATATCTTCCTGTGTGTGAGTCTTTCCAGATTGAAATGACATATTCCCATGCACTGTTGACATTTCCTCTGACTGTAGTTTGATAAAAATGCTAGTAAACAAGTTCTGATACTGAATGTTAACTGAAAAAACTTTAAACCCCCAAATCAAAGCATTATACACACAAAAATATGCATCTGCAATTCATATTAAGATTTAACTTACATTAGAAATAAAAAAAAACAGAAAAACAGATGAGCATGGGAACAGAAAAAGGTAAAAAAAGAGACATTTCCTCTGTTTATGTGTCAAATAACTGGACAGCTGATTGTTGAATACTTGCTCGGTCCAGTTTATTGTATTTTTTAGAAGGTAATTACTTAAACTACATTCACATCAAAAGCCACACTGACAGACAAACACAAGGTGCACCACACATGAAGCATGAAGAAAAGAAAAATGGGAAAATCTTATTGCTTTGCATAACAAAAACACACTGACCCACACACAGTACCACAGTCAGAGTGTAAAAATAGTAAAAATAATTTTCCACAAACTCCAATTGGAAAACTAAGAATTATGTGTTACTGAATAAAGAATTTCACTAAACCTGATTAACAGCTGCATGCAAAATAGCAAATAAAATAAATCTAGAAACAATTGTAGCAGAAATGTTTTCTAGAATGTAGCATAATTCTCTAAACTCACTAAATGCATAATTTGCCCAGATGACATGTCAAATCTGTAAAATACACTCAGCACCTGTTGCTTGGTAACCAACAGATGTGTGTGCTTTTTACTGGTAACAATAGCAATTTGTGGGATAAAAAAATGTAATGCACTGTGTGAGGGATTTCATTTGCATCAGTTACTGACTACTGATCTTGTCCAACATCCACACACAAAATTACACAAAAAATGTAAAATTCTGACACAAGGGAATACCATGAGAGAATGGGTTTTATAGCTGTGTTCAGAGTCTGTTGAAGAAAACGTCTGAGTTACTGTGAGCGGTCCCAGAGATCACAAAAAACAGTAAAAGATGCTTTTGGAACCCGTGTGAAGGAAGACCTAGAGCCACCTATAAAAACCAAGTACATGAGTGTTTACTTAGGTATTTCTGTCCATGTAACTGGTCCAGGTATCTTCCATTGCCGACAGCAGTGTTAATATTCTGCAAGCACAGGGTGCGGCCAAACCCCATTAATCATGTTTGTGAATGTCTAATCTCAACATTACTTGCACTGGTTTCATTTTCATGGCTGTCTGCAAGATTTATAATGGCGTTTTGAGAGGGTATATGTGGTAGTTGTGTGCACACCTGTGTGTGTGTGTGTGTTTGTGTGTGTGTGTGCGCAAGAGATGGATCTAATGCACTGTTACGGAAGCATGCTCTCAAATCTGTCACCTTGTTGAGGTGAAGAATGTTCTCAACTTGCAGTTATTGCTTTTTTGTATGAGAAACAGGAGCAGCAGCATGTTGACACACAAATTGGTTTTAAACGTGTTTTGTGTTTATCTGTACTTCGAATTAGCACCTGCAATTATTAGTTGTAGCAAATTTGTGCAAGTATAGGTAATTGTTTCCTGTGTGTGCATGTGTGTTTGAGTGCACTAAAGTGTACTAAGAGCTTGACCTGGTTATCTTTTGTTACCATGGTGACAATAAGGAGCCTTTCAAAAGATGTCCAAACGGATGATGAGATCAGATTGTATCAGTGAAGAGAAGGGGGAGAAACAAACACCAGGATGAGTAAAAGATGCAAGAGGATGTGGGGCTGAACCTTGGGTTAACAGAGTCTACCAAAAGGATCATCAAACACACAAAGGCTCGTCACATGTCCAAACACAAACATGTACACATGTACAAAACAGCAGACATCAAGCAGATTATCTTTAAAGCATCAAATTATTTGACCTGTCAATACTGACATACAGTTAAGCCTACACCAAAAAACTAAGTGGATGTGAGTTTTGTGATGCAGTGACAGTCAACAAGTGCTAAAGGACCACCAATTCTCTTTCTCTGGCTGACATTCTGCTTGGAAACCTGAATGAAACACTGATTTCAGACCAACAAACTGACGATCAGAATATAGACTGAGAGCAATTTTTGAAACACAAGACTTGTTGGATAAATCATTCATTTCAGAGTTTAAAACTATAATTTATTCACTTTTTCATCATCATTTGATGTTTTGAACAATTGTTCGACCACCTTTCAAAATAACATAACAAAAAACAATTTTACCTTCATATTCATCATCACAACTGGTGTAATCTTCAGAATCTTCAGTGCATGGGGTGTCAGCTATAAAGTATTTAGATGAATCAATATAGAATTGTTAAAATGCAACATAAGCACAACTTTACAATTTTGAGCAAATATTACCACAATGCTAAAAACCAATTTGTGCACAAACAGATTGTTTTTAACACTATAACACTATCTGCTACTGCCACTACATGAGCCACGTCTAACTGCTTATTTCTATGGGTAATCTACGGAAGACAACACAGTTCTTAGTATCTGAGTTGGTAATTGCCCACTGTCAGAAAACTAATATATTAAAACAATAAACATTAGAGAGAAACCCTTCAGTCAGCTGAAGTTGAAAATGAAATTCTCAACAGTCAGAAAAAAACAAAAAGACTAAAATGTTGAAAGTTATTCCACTACAACATATTTGGGATTTTTAACTTGCAGTGAGCAAAAACAAACTGATGCTATTTCAAAGCTACTGGAAAATAATTAATATTTGTTTAGTGACATTACAGGATTCTGAATGAAGAGGACCAACCCTGGGTTTAACCTAAAGAGAAAATGTGATGGGATTTGTTGCTACAATGATCTACTGTGTTTACCATCTGAGTCCAGACAGCCATCTGTTGCAGTCAGTAAATATAAATATAAAATGTTATTCTTTAATAAAATCTTTTATTTTTCAAATAAATTCTTTTTGAAACAAATATAGCATATATTACACACAAAAATGTCACTGAAAGTAAACTATAATTTTCTTTTAGCAACTGCTGTAGGACTACCAATTAAATAGAAATAAATAAAAAAATCAGGAATGTCATCATTAGTGTTTCAAGCAATTTCTTACCAGCAAACTTTCTAAGCCTGAACTGGCTAACAATGTCTCCTTTTAAACTGCACAATAATGAAGGTTAAAGGGAAAAAAATCACTGTGTTTTGAATAATACTGAACAACACTCTTCTTACTACCTGAAGTTTTATGTGTGTTGAGCAGAGATGGTGTTTATGCCAATAGTGCTGAAACTGCCTCAGCAACATGCTCAGCAGACAGATATTTGTGGTGTAACACAAACATCTTTTGGTTGAGAAAACAAGCTACACATTAAATAAAAGTGTAATGCTATAGTGTTCAGATTTATGAAATGTAGTGTTCTTCCATATCGGTATATAAATTTAGCAAAAGACTTGTTTTATAAACCTGAGAAATGTTTTTGAAAAATGGGTCCTTGTTTGGCTAGCCTCTAGCCTAGCATGGACAAAAATCTCACAGCTTATATGATGATAACTATTTGAAAAATCACTTCAAAAATCACCAGCCTACCCATTTAATCATCTTTACTAAAACATTTATTTTCTTCAGTTTTGATTCAAACGGACTAAATAAATGTCCAAACTTCTGTTTGATTTTGAAGGAAATTGTCAAAGAAAGATGCTGAGTTTTTTGATAAAACCAAATGAAGAAGTCCCATAGCTTTCAAGATGTTATTAAGAGGCTAATTAAATTAAGCATATAAAAAGTGTTTTAGCATTTCTGTTAGTTAAATTACTCATGCAGTCAAAATTAAATAAATATTGTAAATTTCTTGTTGACATAAGGTCACTGATTTCACGTCCAATGAGCTGCACACGCTTGACATTTCTGAGAATTTGGACACCGCTTTAACTCAGCTGTTATAAACAATTAAATGGGAATAATTTGCAGATCTTGCTTTACCATATGGTTATTTACTTTACTGTATATCTTTTGTATTTTGACTAAAGCATTTGACTGACATTTAAAAAGAAAAGCATACAAATATAGAGAAACAAACTAAATATTTCTATTTGTCTCATTTGAATACTTATGTAAATATTGATGCTAATTCAAATGTGAGACACCCACAGACAGACACATCATGCAGTCAGATTTACCCAGTCTGATCTCATTGTAGAGAGGCTCCTCTGGTGTAGCTGGTGATAAACGGATGTACACACATCAAGGTAAAAAAAAGGTAGATGAGTTTTTAAGCGGCTCTGCGTTAAGGGGGTTGGGGGTGGTGCACACAATATAAACTAGTCTAGACCTGGGGGCCTCTGGAACAACTAAAGTCTTTAGACATGTTATATTTTACTGACATATTAACCAACTTGCCATTTCAGGATGACTAATGAAAGGTCAATAGAATAACACTGCTTTTTTAAACAATTTCTACTAAGAAAACATTTCCTCAAGACAACAATAGAGAGGATCGAAATATTTTAAAAGAAAATTGCTCTATCGCTAATAGTGAAGAGTCCTACCAAAATAAATGTATAGCAGATTTAATGCATCGAGATCTTGATGATCTAGTCCTTAAAAAAGTGTTTTCTCCAACAACATGTTTCTGGGATCATATAAAATAAAAAAAGATGTTTATTTTATTTTATTTTTTTCAAAACAAGACTTTTACAAAATGCATGAACTCTTACAACCTTAAACTGCTCAACAACTAGTTGACATCCGTGATGCATTTCCCAGTTTATATCCCAAAACTACAGAGGCGTGATGAATGCAATAGTAATGGTTATGGTGGTCAGTGTGGCATAAGAAGGCCAGATGGTTTACTTGGCTGGATCATGATGCTGGCAGTCATAACACTGTAAGCTTGTTTCCTAAATGTGTCAACATAAGAAAACTGCAAAATACAGAGTGTTCATGTTAGCGGCTTGGGTTTGGGGTCAGTTGCACTGACCGAAAAGCCGCTTGACAGTAATACATTCAATAGTTGGAAAAATACGAGGCTGCTCTGAAGTCAAGAACAATTGTGTAAACATCAGGAAGCATCACTGACCAAATAATTGAATTTTCTTCAGCAAAAAAATATGTTTTGTGAACTGCACAGTTTGATTGGTTGTTATTTGGTTTTGCAACTATTCAGCAAATGACAACATTTCTTACATGAAAAAAAACAACAATAGGAGACCTCTCGATAAGGATTAGAAAAGCAGGAAGATGTGACGTACAATAGAAAAGTAAATCATTATTTATATTTTGCACAAAGTTCAAATTGAAATTCCAAACAGGCCCTTAAGCTGTACTTCCTGTCCCTCTGTATTTCTGAAAAGAACATAAGAGGTCTCAGCATGAGTGCAGCCACTTTCTCTCAGGCCTTTCTAAGGACAGGGGGGAACTGTTTCCATTAAGCTAATTTGATCCTTGGTGATGCATGTGAAGTGGCAGAATGTAGGGTGTGGGGTCAATGTGGAACTGGGTGTCTGTGGACAGGTGATAAGAGGTAAGACCAGGGAGAAAACAAATTGAGTATTCAGTGAAGAAGCACTCTAAGCAAGCAAAAAAAAAAAACAACAACACATTATATGTATGCATACCAACAACCAAAAGCACACGGGACCTGTTTGAATTTACAAGGTCTCTCCTTGCAGTGATCAGTGCTTTGGAATGAGAGTGTACACATCTCGCAAGTGGACTCAAACAGAACAAAAAACTAAAAATTGCTTCACTGTACGTATAGGGATAACACACTGAGGTGTGGGAAGGATTCAGGTTGAGGAGAGTATTTTGGAGTTTACCTTCTACGTCATTACAGTCAAAGTCTGGAGTGTAGCATGGATGGAGACAAAAGCACACACAAACACATGAAAGCAAAGCCAATGCAAACAGCTGAAAACAGCACATTTAAACTGTCAATGAAAGGAGAATTCATAATGTCAACCTCAAACGTCAGTTACATGACTTCTAGGTTTGAATACAGTTACTTAGCAGCCAACAGCAAAGTGAATTATTGGAGAGGTCTGTATCTGAGACATATGAGAAAAAAAAAACGTTTTTTTTAATTCTGCAACAACCCTGATACAAACCACAAGCTGTAACGGACAGTCCAGGAGATCCTAAATAACAGCACTGATGATGGACAATAGCTCAAAAGCTACAAAATGCATGATGTCAACAGCAGCAATGGACAGTATGGATAATTGCAATGCAGAATTGAGTGAGGTAAACAAATCAAATAAAGAATGAAACAGCATTGTAAATGGCAGCAATCAACATACCTTTGACACGTTCTCCACGATTGAGCTGGATTTCTCCCTCCCCCTGCGGGGTGTAGGGCTTGACCACGATGAAGGTACGTCCTGGGACAGCACTGTAGAGTTTCCGTTTGGGCCCACGGGGGCCTATCAGTGCTGGAGGGGTGTGATGAGGTGGGCTTGGGTCCCGCTGCACTGAGCCAGGGCTGTAAACAAACACATATGTTACTGTGGTGATTCCAGGGAGCTGGTAGCTGAAGCCTGTTGTCACCGACATGGTAGTCAGTGGGACAGCGACCTGGTGACACCCCCTGGTTGTTATGGTGGCCAAGGAGGGATTCATTGACAAGCTAGAGCACCTGTCAATCAACAGTCAGTGATCCACTGGAAAGTCATGAGAGGATAGTGAACTCCTCCCAGCCACTCTCTTCCTCTACCTGTTCTTTCTTCAACAGCAAAGACAATATCCTTGCTCTCTTTTACCTTCTCCTTTTATCTGGCCCCTCTCTTGCATCCTATTCGAGGTAGAAGAAGAAATATACATTTGTAGAAGAACCAGTCCAGGTTCCTTTCCTCTGTGGATTTATCAGGTCCGACTGGTAGTCCCCCTTAGTCAAACACATCCTGAGTTTGGGTACCAGCACAAGTCCTTTCTAGAGACAAACAGAAATTCCCAGAACACCCTCCGCTCCAGATGCTCCAGGCTGGGCTACAGATCTTGCCTCGTCCTTTGGTCCTGGTTCTCCTGATGGGGAGGAGAGGTTAGGTCTGCTCCCCACTTCCCGCTCCCTCTCCCAGGAGTCCCGCGGCGTCTGTCTCTCCTCTCCCCAACACCCCTCACACATACGCTCACACACACTCTTCTGCTGCTGCTACTGCTGCTGTGCTCCGTGGCTGCCCTCCGTTTTGACGGCTCGCTCACACTCACACACCACAAGCCCTCTATGTGCATTCTAGCTGTGCACACAGGCACAAACACAGACAGCCCCCCCCTCACGCCTGCTAACATTGCACCTTCACAAGCATGGTGATCGCCGCCACCAGCATGTCGCTAACACATCGCTGACACACACAAGTCCCGGAATACGATTGATCTCCTTCTGCCTGTCTGCCTGAGATCGTGCATGCGCCATAGCTCCCTCAGGCAGGCTGTGTGAGTATGTGTGTGTGTGCGTGCGTCTGTATGTACACTTGTGTGCAGCTGGGAAGCGGGAGGGTGGGGGTGCAAAAGCTTCAGCCCATTTGGTTTAATTGTCGCTCCTGACTCATTCTCTTTGCCTTGAATCCCTTTCATCTCTACCTCTCTCCCTCACTTCCATTTCACCCCTATACTTTCTATCCCCTCTCTACATTTCTCCACACTGCATCTTCATTCTCTTTCCTTCTTTCTCTCTAGCGATGAATTCTAATACAGCAGCAGCAGAGCTCCGCCTAGTCTTCATTCATCATCACCGCTGCTTTGTAAGTTGCATTCAGCACCATTCTGCTGCTTGTGTTTTGAAAGGTTTCTCTCGAGCATCTTTTAAACACACGTCAAAAACACATTTAAGAATCAAATAGTAATCAAATACATATTTAACCAAGACAGATGTTTATACTAGCATTGATCTGATCAGAGAACTGTGTTTGTCTTAAACACATTTACAGACAGTAAATTGTTCATTTGTTTATGCTTTTTTTATTCAGCTGATCTCAGTCTCATGTTTCCCCTTTTCTTTGACAAACCCTTCTGTCATTTTGGTACTTTTACAATGGATTTGATACAATTGCTCCATTTCTTTTCAAATATCCATTTCTTCTTTTTTGCTTTCCTTACTTCTTCAAGCCACCCACTCTCCCTTTCGAAACAAGTGTTTGCTGACGACTTTCAATTACCAAATGATCTGGATTTAGTAAATTAAACCATCAGCTACCATATAGCATGTTGTGAGAGGGTTAGGGAAGCAAAAGGACACGGGCACAATTTTCAAAAATACTTTATTAGTCACACCTTTGTGGATGCCAATTAGGGGGTCTTTTTGCATCAGAACTACTTCATTATTTTTGGGGAAAAAGATTTTTGTTTCAAGGATTTTGCTTTTACTTGATAGCATCAAAGAGCTACTGCCAAATTTTGGGCAACAGCTGTAAGTAGCAGTAAATATAAGTTGCACAAATAATGAGAAAATTTTTGTTTGGGAATTTTTTTCTTTGCTGTAACAGTGCTTCTTAGCAGTACCGATAGAAAGCCTGTTAATATACTTTTTAAATTAAGCCATATTTGTAAGGAACATGCATTTGTGGGATGAGCAGTATATCTGAGTATGTGGGTTGGGGACATGATAAATTTGCCAAATCTTCTCTGACAAACAACTATTTTGCTGTTGCTATTGACAATTGTTTTGAGGTTCTGGTACCCCATGGTGCTACCAATATGGTACATGGTATAAGATTTATTGCCAAGAAGTTTTGTTACAACAAAGAAATAATCTACCATACACAAATGTCCTTACTTTTTGTGCAAAGTTTAGTTCCCTTCATGTATCACTATGTGAACTGATAACCAAAGAAGCCATTTAAGAACAATGAACTCTTTTTTGGCACAAGTTTTGGTATATTGTTTAGTAAAAAACTTAAAAGATGAAAGAGAGATACACATGATCTGAGACAATAATCCATAGACTTTACAGCTGAATGTGGTTAAGTTAATGGGTTTTAAGATTTAAGATATTCTCCTACATGCATTGGTTGTAATGGGTGAATGTTTGAGCAACTGTTACCCATTTCTTGATTTGAGCCAATTCTACAATTCTATCAAGATAGACAACACAGAAAGATTACTCAAAAGACATCTTACTCCACCCTCCCCACAGCAGGTGAAATATCAATGACTCACTAAATCAGCAGGTTTCAGCAAATGCAAATCAGCTTATCATGTATAAACATCCATGCTATGATAAAAGACCATAAACAAATATTCTTCTGTATTCTATTGCATCAGTGTTATTTTTTGATCATAACTTAATGGATTGATATCTGTCACATGATGATCAATTTAAACTTTACAGTGTATTTGGTTTAAATGTATTCTTTTACACTAAGAGACTGTTCTATTGATTGTTCTTACAAAATCTGTGGTTCCCAATCCTTTTAGTTTCAGACCTACTAAATTATACTGACAAAAGCTTGTGACCCCATCTACTGCCAGTTACACACAAACTGGAGAAAAACAAGTATACAACAAAATACGAATCACAAGCAAAATGAAAGGGAGCAAAAGAATAAAATAGAAAAGGTTTTTTTTTTAATAATGAGTCTCAGTCTGTTGGTTTATTTTATGAAATAAATTTAAAGATACACCTGAAAATGTCAGTCAATGCCATTTTTGCAGATGGCATCAAATTAAGCTGCTTGAGTGAAGCGTTTTTACGCATGACTGCCCCTTGCCTTCTCAGGTAAATGGTTTTTTCCTCAAATAGCCCTGCTCTCTGAGGTAAGATGTGCAGTAATAATCAGTATCACACTTTGCATCGTAATGATCATCAGTCTGCCCTTGCCTTGCTACACATGGAAGAGTCTGTGCTCTTGTTTTTTTTCTACCAAATGCAGGGATGTTTGGGGTTATTAGGAAGAAAATAGTATAAAAACAAATGCCTCCCACTAGCCAATGTCCTTTCTTATGGCATAAAAATCCTTAAGTCTATGATGTCAAAGGAGAGTTTTCAACTGTGCCATTTGATGTCAAGGCAACAGTGGCTTAGATAGCATCTACACTCCTAATCTTTAGTGGAAAATGTCAATTGACTGTTGAAATAACATTTAAAGTATCTTCAGCTGCGAAGCACTCCATGGCCTTAATTAGGCTAAAGGAGTTCTTATAAAGCCTTTTAAAATGTTTTCATGGCTGTTTGTAAGAAAATATAAAATCAAAGTTCTGCTCCTCTTCACAAGTAAATCCAAAAAAATAAAAAATAAAGAAACTTTTTGGACTTTCTCATCATCACTTGCAAAAGTGTCTTCGAATGAGGCTTTCATTTAAAGTGTGTGTGTGGTGGTGCTGGTGGTGGTGGTGGTGGGGGGGATGTACGCAGTTGACTGGTACACTGCTAGATGCACTTTGTTTTATTTTTCTTGCTAGCTAAGTCTAGTTGTTTTAAGTATATTGGTTTGTTATGACTCCTTGCTGAAGTCAATAAAACTGGTAACAGACTGTATTCTGTTTGATTTGCTGGTCTTTGTGGAAGAGAGGAGTGGGAAGAAGCTCATAATCTTATGACTCACGGTTTACCTGGGACGAGGAATGCAGCAATCTGTTTGATACTGAGACTACACAAGTAGATCTCAGCAAAGAAAATTCAAAAGAAGAACTTAGTTCAAAAAGAGTGAGAACCCTTGATATAAACTATGTGTATAATACATGTGTCATGAAGTCTCCTCTTCCAAGGAAAAAGTAGAGTCAGGCTATGCTGTAAAAAAAATGAATGGATTAAGACACGCAAAACTGGACAAGACCCTGAGGCAGACACTGAACGTGCTGGAGGATTACATATTTACTCTGACCTTGTCGCAGGACAGGACTCCCCAAGGATGAGCTGGAGGATGTGAGCAGCAAGACAAGCATCAAGGCTGCCGTGCCCATCAAACTGTTGCTGGAACTTGTACTAGAATGAGTGGCAGTAGATGCAGGGCAGTGTACTTAAAGGTGCTCGAGATATAAGTAGGTCTCTGGCCACAAAAACATTATTATGACAAAATATACTCCAATACTCTTTAAGCACCGCACATTTCTGAAAGAGGTCATTTAGAATGACATGGACATATTTCTTAATCAAATTAACATTTTCCACTACTTATTTTTTGGTCAACTGCTTCAACTGGACTAAAGGAAATTTATTCTAACTTTTAATGCACTACACATACTGTTTTTTTCTAGAAAAACTAGACTATGTTTTGATAACCTATTTGCGTAATTATCTATTTTTATGATTAAACTGTGATTTTTTGATGTGCAATCTGCTTTGAGTGGCTTATGTCCCAGTCACCTCAAACAGAATGTGTTTACTGGATATGATTAGTTAATACACTCCTTTGCACCTACAACACTTAACTATTGTTTTCATCTAGCGATTGGAATTTCGGTAACAAAACCCATCAGTAGGAAGTTCTGTCCTGGATCTGATATATTGCCCGAAGGAGGGGTATTTATTGTAGACACACATCTAGACACTAATATTTTTTATGTTTTGTTTGCCATCCTGTTTTATTCAAGTTTACTTTGGTCCCTTTATTTACCATATCTTCATCCTCTTTATTGTTTCAGTCTAAACCTTGGGTTGAAAACAGGCCAAGCTGCACATCAGAGGAGAAGGAGGTGAAGATGAGATCCACAGGAACTTGCTGGAGTCTGCTGTTGGCTGGCCTGTTGACCAGCCAAGCTAATTTCACACTCCCCTGGCATCTCTAATGCCTCTAGAGTTACCATTGGCATAAACAGAAGGTCAGAGAGAAAAGGTGAAAGAAAGTTAAACATTACTAAAAAAAAAAATGGAACATATCTGTGTCACTTGTATGAAGGTAGCCACAGAGACTGACTTTATATACATCCTCCTCTATTTAATACACAATGTTGAAATTAAACATATTCAAGAACAAGATCAGCTTTCTTTATGGAGAAGATTATTTTTCTATGACTCAGCAGGTGTGAAAAAATCTATGATTTGATCCTTTTTCCACTGGTCTTTTCTCTTCCTACAATTAGCCTCATGCAGAATAAACGTAAGCAAGGAACAAACGATTTCTATTTCTGTCACTGAATGATGTCACTGCCAGTACAGTACTAGATAACGATAACAAAAAGATGACAAAGAGATAACAAAGAATAGCACTATTAGTTTTGCTATTTTGTGACAATATTCGATAGAACGATCATTCAGTACAATCCCTGGGTTTTTTAAATAAGTGCTTCGACTGCTCTAAGGCTGCAGCACATAAATATGTTAGTGTTTTACATGAAGGCAAATAATGTTAAAATGTGCTTGTCTACGGTTAAAGTGAGGTTTTCAGTGGCGTGATGTAAAGATATGATCAGTTTACTGTGTACACTGTCCAATGCACAAGGGACAAGACTTTGTTAGAGCAATAACCAACAAGCTGTTTTAAACAAAGCAGATTGTTTAATAACAATCATAGCTCTAACTTCAGACTGTAGCCTCCTTATTCTCTCCTATAAACTCACAGACACACAGATTGGCAGACTTCAATTAGTCCCAAAGGTCATCATTATTAGCCTCTTTCCAGCTGTCTGACTCCAACCTGTGCATACACTCATATACACAGTTGTGTGCAGATGGCTTTGTATTTATATGTTTTTAATCAACGCAAATGAAGAAAAATGGTACATCTCATCAGATTTTGTAAAAACAAGCTTGTTGTACATTAATTTGCATCATGGCTCTGCACCCCTACATCCTGCCAGGAGCCTGGGTTACACAACAATCATACCAAAATGTAACTTTTTACAGTGTCTCTATAAATCCGATGTCAATTAATTCACAAACTACTTCAAACTCAAGTCTCAGTTTTTGTCCAAACAATCTCACATATCCCAGTGAATAATAAGTAAAAACTTCCTACGGGCGGACATCACGTCATGTTTATCCCCATGCAGGCTGGGGAAGATGGATCACGATGCAGCGCTGCTTGGTGACTAACAAGTGAATCACACACATCAGATGGGGCTTTTAGGGTTTTGAAATATGGTTTAAATATTACAGTGGGCACTTAATCTAAAGGCCAATTAAATATTCTTTCATTAAAGGGAACAGCTGTGAAGACCAGCAAGTGTAACATGAATACAAAATGTGAAGTTTGGCAGCTTTATAACAAGCTGTTAGTTGTGTGGCAAAAGGTAACTTAGCTAATGGAAATCTTCCAGACCTGAGTCGTCCACGTGGACCATGTCCATGGGGGTAGCCGTGGCTGTGGGACCGTCTGGGGACCAGCTTGTCCTCTTCATGCATGTGATGTAGTGAAGGTGAGCGAGAATGGGAGGATCTGGAGCTGCCAGTACTCTGGAGACTGCTGTCAGGGATCTCTCCATAACGACTCTAATAGAAAAAAGCAGAACAAAGTTTATCACTAATTAATATTATTTGTACAGCTTCCAAACTCATTCATGTTTTACTCATGCGAACATTTCTACACGTTTCCAAAGTTTCTTACTTCTCCAAGGCTGCTGTGAAGTTGCCCAAAAGCTGGGAGACTGCGCAGTGAGGGAACAGGGGAGTGACCCTGGCGGCCGCGGGCTTCTCGCTGGGGCTGAGGATGGATGTGATCATGGTCGCCGTTCAGGTTGTTGTCACTCGCCGAGCGGAGCAGAGAGCGTGGTGAGGGCAGGGGGCCGGTTGTCATTCGTCGGCGGTTGGTATAAGAGGGAGTCTCCCTGAAAGGCACTGAGAAGAAAAGAGACAAACTGATAAAAAAATAAAAATAAAAAAATAATGCAAAATGCACAACAAACATAATGTTTTATAGCTTTAATTCCTTGTTAACTGAAATACAACATCAGTTGTGTGTATATTTAACTGAAATGACTAGTATTGTCCACCCTGAGCCATAAAAATTATATAATTCGATCATTAATTGATTTCTTAAATTTAGCAAAATGCTATTCTTGATAATTGAAAAACTACAAAAAACAAACAAAAAAAAAAAAGAAAAGCAACATGATTGATCAGTTTTTCATTATAACAAAGCATTAAAATAGTGGAAAATGTTTTAAGAGTTCAAACTATTTATCTATAAATAAAGTCTGGCTGAATGAAATATGGGGGATAAAAACAGCATTCTGTTCATGTGAATCGTGGTTTACTTTGAGTAAACATTAGTTTAGAGTGAGGTATTACAACCTGTCCACACCAGATGGCAGAGTTTTCCTTTATGTTTTTTTTAAACATAGAAACAACTTAACATCGTCAATGATTCAATATTACCTTCAGTCCCTCTCCATACTCCACACATTAACATCCCCTTTATCCATTTTCTCTGCGGTCCAATTAAACTCTAGTCAGTTGTCTTCCCTCATTTACCTTTCAGGTTCTGTCTAAATTTATCAGAAGCTACAATAACACTGAAAGTCGTCCAAACAGAGCTGCCTTCTTACGACCACTGCTGCCGACTTACCAACATCTGATGCTTTGTGCACCTTAATGATTTCTGCTAGATCAAAGTTTCCAGCTATAATAGCCACCTAATGGATGGGAAAAGAGATGAGTAAATGGAAGGTAAAAAGAGAATGTTTAAGTGACAGTAACAAGACAACAAATCTAAAAAGCATGTCATTATTTTCTCACGATTCCTGCTTTCATAAATGCTCAGCAGGTGTAGCTCTTTATTTCAGCTTGTGTTAAATGTATATGTATAGTAATGCCTATGACACAAATTTAGTTTAACCTGTGCACAATCTTTGAAATAATGAAGACACAGTGATATAAAATGCAGCTGTTATTGAGCACAACACCTACCTGAAAAGCAGTTTGGCTGTTGTAGTTCTTTATCTCTTTGTTTGCTCCTCGGAAAAGAAGAACTCGTGCACAGCTATCCTGAACGACAGAGACATTTATGTGTTTGGATGCTGTCATTATTATTGTCAGAAAAAAAGATGTCTAAGCATCATATCAACTCTCTGTGTACTTAGTATTTACAGTAATGGCAATATCACTAGTAAGTTAAAAGTCTGTGTACAGAGTATTTTGTTAAAAGTAAATAGTTCAAGAAGTTCAAAAAACTACTAAATTATTTGAAATTCAAAACACATCATTTGATCATAGTTTTACAAAGTCAAAGAACAAGTGGAATATTATCAGATTTGGAGAGTTTCCAATGTGGCAGCTATCGCCTACAGCAACCTTGCAAAACACCATTTTTTATCCCTTTAAAAAAAAAATCAAGCTTACAAGATTGTTAAAAAAGACAGAGGTGGTGATGTAAAAATAGCAAAAAATCTCTCTTGTTAAATCCAATACTCTGAATCTGAGAAAAACAATACGATTTTACAACAAATCACAACTTCATCCCTGAGTTTCTGCTGACTCTTCAACTTCGAAATTTAAAACAAAACATTTATGGAGGAACATCATATCTTCTGAAACTGTGAATCCACAAAAAGACATAATTATTTTAAAAACTTTACCACCTGAGCAAAACTGTGTTGTAAATGAAACACCTCAGAGCTCAAACTTAATCTGAATAGCTTTTCACTAATATTTCTCCATTTCACAAAAAAGCTTAAAAATTTTGCAAGTGATAAAACAAAATTAAATATAGTCAAACATGCATGTAATGTGACCTATTAACTAAAACAAATATAAAATTACTAAAAAAATAAATAAACTGAAATATGCATGACACTATTTGTCTCTGTCCTACATCAGTCATTTCTGAAAGCTGCTTTAGGGTAAATGAGTTGAGCCTCCCTGCAGCAAATGAAAAAGCCCAGTTGTAGATTGACAGACAGAACTGTGTGTTAATACACTGGCTGATGAGGATCGATACGTAATTTACACAGAACAGAAGTGCTGGGACCAGCCTTTTTCAACAGTTACTCTGGTGACGCTTGTCATTACTCACTAACATGATTAGGAGCATAAAGAATATGTATGCACTGATTTATTAAACATTTGGTTCAGTTAGTAATGTCCATGTGGTTTTTACTCATCAAGACGAGCATATGTGACTCACACTGGGTGCATTAAAGTGCCCTCTTGTAAAATAATAGGGTGTCTGTGGTGTTAATGAGTTTAGTTTGAGCTGAAGGCCTGGGGTCTCAATAAACAAAACTATGTAAATATATTAATGGGTATAAAACAATGGGACTCTTATTAATAGTGGTAATCATCCATGAGTTGTGCAGCTTCCTGAACATCCAAGCCTAAAACAGTAATTTAAATTGGCATAATATTCAGCACTTTCAGTTAGTAAAACAGCAACTACAGGAGCTAACGCTACATAATCTTTTATGCTTTAATAAGGAAAATCTGGCAGCAGAAACACAAAGTATTTCTAATTAATTTGGGGGGTAAAATTCAGGAAATCGCATGAAACTCAGCAAATTGAAACGACACCGGTGACATGTATAGAGTAAAAAAAAAACAAAGACTCACTAAACTGAAGCATTGTAACTTGAACAAAATAATTGGCCCTTATCTTCTCAATGTGGAACCCACTTTTAAAGTACAACTTGAATGACAGCCAGATATTTTATTTTAGCTGGTAGTAATGAGAAACTAGAACTAAAGCAATGCAAACGAGAACTCTTCCTCAATGACTTGACAATGAGCAGAGATCATAGCATTCATAAAATTGCCACACATTTTTCTATACTGGCTAAGAGAAAAAAAAATGGTAATTGATGTCCCACATGGCAAATCCAGCTATTTGACAGTTTAAAGAGTTTATGAAGAGCTGGGATCTGTAGTTGCATAATTGGGGACGACGAGGCACAAAAAATCGGAATATTTTTGTCATTTACAGAAAGTGTTCTGGTAAAATAACCAGATCAATGCATAGAAGGGAAAATATTTGATCAATCAGATGATGCGAGTTGGGACTGAGAACAGCTGGTGTACTGAGATGTAGGTAAAACGTGACCATCTGCTTCAACTGAACAACTATTCTGCTGGATAAGTGAGAGTTTGAGTATCATAACAACTGACTGGTTTAAATTCTACAATTTCGAGACTTCATGCATTTTTTTTAACAGTCAAAACATATGAAAACAAACGCTTAGGCAAATTGCTGTTTTGGACATTTTCTTGTTTTCTCCAAACCTTCTTATAGAAATTCATGAACAAAGTCGTACTGAGAAAACAGCACAGAGTAGAAAGTTCAGTCAGGTAACAAATGTGGCAGATGGCATCTCTCATTTTTATGTTTTCACGTTTGAGGTTTCCTCGTGTTATTAAGGTCGTAATTTGACATCTTTACTGAACATAAAGCATGTTAAGGGCAGAACAGCTTAAAAATAGCTTTGAAATAATATAACACGAAAAAAGAGAATTCCCTCACTTAAAGAGCTCTTCAGTGATTGTCCCATTACTTCACTTGTTTACCTGATGTGAAAAAGTTTTTTTGTCTTGTGCCCTCGTTGGCCTTTATATTAGTTCTATCTTCTAAATCATTCATCCAACCATGTCTCACAGATCTCTTTGTCAAGCCAAAGATAACCGCTGCCTTTATTCACTGCTACTGATCACATCTAAGCTAAAAGCCCAGTAAGTTAACGCTAATAGCCACACAAATCCAAGCAAAAAGAACATGCATTGAGCCATCTTATTCTAATGATGATTACTGAAAGTAATCTTGTCATCCATCCACTACCTCTATTTATCTGTCCTTCTTCCTGACACTCGTTCTTCTCTGTACATATAGATCTATTGATCTTGCCACTGGACAACAACTTTTTAGATCGATTCTACAAGTCCTTTTCTGACAGTCACTGTAGATAACCATCCGAGGCAGGCCAGCTTCAGGCCTGCTGGAACCCCGCTATGATGCTCAGATTCTCAGATCGATCAGCTTAGCATGATGTTTGGTCTTCAATGGATGTGCACAGTCGACCTCATCAGTGGGGACAGACATAAGTCAGGACTATCACACAGAGGGCTTAAAAAGTAGAAAATCAAACTATTCTTCGTATTCTATCTATGATAACAGTTTATACATTGCAAAAAAACTTTCTTGCAAGGAAACCCCAAATCCAAGCAGAATTACAATGTAGGAAGGTTTATAGACACTTATTTTCACCTGAATCTGGATCCTCCTAAACCATAAACTACATCTAAAATGTAAACAAGTCCCAACAACGTGACTGTAAACATTTTTATGTCTTTATAACCTGAGTAATACAAGTGCAAATCCAGGTCTCCTCTCCACTGAGAAGGTAAACATGCAATGACTTGAGTCACGTGGATGTGTTACAAACAGTTAGTATTAATTATTGATGCTCTGCTTACCAAGCACACACACACACACATGCGCTAACTCGTGCTCCCGAGACTGTGGTGTTCTAGTCGAGGTAAAGCAGTTCATTCATCACCACTGAAATTAACTGCAGCAAATAAAAAATCCCACCACACACACATATGCATGCACGTTTCTTTCTCTCTTTTTTTTCAGTTTTTTTGCTAGGGAGAGAGGAGCTCATTTAATGTTCATGAACTGAGCACCACCATTTCCCAATGAAGCAGCAGAAAGGCATCTTCTAGAGTGCCAAGTTACATCTTTCACTTTGAGCAGCTTCAAACCAAGTGGTAAGCAGGCAAACGCTTCATGTTTTCCATGAGTGTGTTTAAATTTTCAGTGACCTCGTCCTCCAGTGTTTTTTATAAACTATGTCAATAAAAATCATGCTAGTTCCAATTCAACTCTTTTTTTTTTTTAGAATTATTGTCTTTATATTTTAAGTAGGACAGCAGTACAGGGGCTAGGGCTGGAGGAGGACTTTCTGGGTGGAGTGTTCTCTCCATGCACATGTGGTTTTTTTTTAATTAATAATATTAATAATAATACTTTATTGATCCCAGAGGGAAATTACTAATTTTCTCTGGTTTACTTTGGTTTCTTTCCACTGCTCAAAAAATGAATGCTAATTTGTAACTCTTAATTGACCCAAGATGTGAGTGAAAGTGTGAATGACTGCTTGTCTCGCATCTTACACATCTGGGTACCAGCTTACCATGGAGGGAAAGAGCGAGTAAAAATAAATAGAAGATGGATAGTTGAAGTAATTTATCTTAAATGCATTTGTAAATGTGCATATACGTATAAAATAAACAGTACCTGGTTGTAGAGAGCACACACATGCAGGGCGGTGTTTCCTGATGCATTCTGGGCACTCATGTTAGCTCCATAAAACAGCAGGTGTTCCAAATGCTGCACGTGGCCATAACGACATGCCTAAAAGGACACACTGAAACATTAATTCTTCCTGTACAACTTGACAAATTAAGTATGAAAATGTTTATGAAAAACAATGTTTCTGAATATGACATCTTATTTTCTAGTGTCAAAGCAGAATGAGCAACTTGGCCAAATCACAACAATCAAAGGTTTTCTAAACAATGGAGAGTTGGGCTGCAGGCAGACTGTAGTCCCTCGTGATAACAGCAGAAGAAACATTTTCCTTGCTGTTGTTAAAAAAGACATATCAAACTTTTAAATCTTTTTCACATTTAAATCATTCAGCTGGGGTCTATATAAAGTGGAACTGCAATGCTTTTGTCTGAATACCTCCTTATTGTAACTTCACAAGCCCCCCTTTCACCACTTTTATGAGGTGTGACTCAGGCTGTCTCTTTAAATCCAAACAATGCACTTCACATCCCGCCCCCTTCCAGCTATCATAGCAGAGTACAAATTTTCTGCACTTCTAGAGACTACAAGTACTTGACAAAATGCATTTAATGGCTAAAAAAGTGAATTTTGGACAGATGTTAAGATGTTACTGGGTCCTGCTTTTGTATCATGTATTTCAGCTGAAGTATTGTTTAAATGCCCCTAAATTCAAAAGTTCACGTGAAAACATGTTTCAGCAGATACCGTATTTCAATTACTTAAGAATTAAAACCTCAAAACTATTGAACAAAGTGAATACGTAGCCCAGGCTTTCACATATTTTTCAACCAAACTCTTCACCTTTGATATGTTGTGACTTGTCAGCCCAAAAAGGCACAATGTGTTGTTGACCAATCTGAAAATAACTTTTTTGTTTTTGGCTACAACCAGTTTAAGCTTGTCCCTGTCCATGTCCTTAAAGTGTTGAGAAGGAAAGGAAAGTCTTGTTTGTATCACCTGAGGCTAAATGTAAATGTGTGAAGTTATTCTGGTAGGAGTAAGCCCTTTTTGTGCTCCGTTTCACATAACTCGAAGCAATACATTATTTTCATCCTTTCTCTATTTCGTTTCTTTCTCTCTTTATTCCCTATGTACTTTCTGCTTCTGTCCTTTGTCATTCACAAAGAAGAAAGCAGCTCTCCTAAGCATTTGCTCTCTCCCTCCTGTGTTCTGTCTTGCTAAGAGTGCATTGAAAGAAGAAAAAACAAGTGATACCGGAATTGTTTCTGGTTATCAGCTTTCTGCAGTATATCTTATTGTATATACCACAAGATTGTTAATGCTGAAAAAGACACACACTTGGAAAAAAAATGAATAGCTGAAACAAATACAAATGATTAAAATGTCTTAGACTGATGAATTGCTTGTTTGCCACATTGTCTGGAATTTATTTGATCTAACTTGACATAAAGATCATTCCAGACTTTTAAAAGCTCACACAGTGTAAAAACCAACCCTTTAATGTCCTGATTGTCCTGTTTCAATTTAAAAAAATGCTTGAAGATGTTTCTTCTTTTCATGAACGTCAACAGCTAATTTACTTGTAAGTACTTTGGTTTTTCAACCCTATTTTTAGTTTCACACCTGAGAAACACCCAGGTGGAGCAGCAGGCAGCTATTTAGAGTTTTTATCACTTGCTTTGGCACATTTCTCAAATCAGACTTTAAAATTTTAAAAATACAGTCTCCTCCAAAAGCCGTCCCATCAATAAGTAATGTTACACTGTTGGGTGAAACACAAAAGTGAATAGTTTGTCAAATAATGTTTATCTTTCACTAAAATGTGGAAGTCAGTCAACTTAAAAAAAATTAAATAAAAAAAGATTTGTTTGTTACGTCTGTTTTTTATCATTTTATTTTTTATGATTAACAAATTATGAGATTATTAATTCAATAACGCATAAAGTAGGTCAATATATGGTAATTGTGTGTATGTGAATGTGGGTTGACAGTATGTGGGTAAACATACTTATTTACATAAATACATGTACAGTATGCAGATATGCAGTAAGATTGCTCAAGTTTAAACTTCTCACTACTGCCTTGTGGACACTGGATTTCATTTAATAATATAAGTATTGTTTAATTTGTTGTATGTGTTATTTATTGAACTACAGCATATGCATTTATAGCTTTTCTTATTCTCATATATTTTAAAAGTTCAAAACAAACTTATATTCTATCATAATTATTTTGTACCTTCAGCTCAGCTACCCCTGAGCTGACATTATAAAGAAAGTTTTGTAAAAGTTGACGTGGTTCTCTGTGTTTCGTTGCTTTTCTTGTAGTATGTTTTCAGTTTAATTAAATTGTTGATAGTTATTTCAGATTATAAACAAGAGGAGGAAGGTCTGCATTTAAATGCACCTTGTGTGAACTTTATCAAGAATCATAACCCATTTAATTAGGGTTAAAAACTCAAAATGCTGGTAAATGGCTTGAATTCAGTTACTGCGACAGGATTAAACGCCTATTTTCTTCTTAGCTCTAAGAAGCCACACATATTTTTGTGGAAATGTGACCCATAAAGCAGCAGTCTGCTAACACTAATATTTAAGAAGGCAATGTCTGATTCTTAGCATGTCCTTGTAGTTTTTTTTTTTTTTGCTTGACAGACAAGTAGTGTAATAATTTCTTGATGAAAAAGTGAATCCTGCACCACCTTGTGAACAGAACTACGGCACGAGGAGGTCAGCACTGCTGCTTTTAGGCACAAAGATGAGCACTGATCTGGAGGATTTTACTGCCATCACCTTGCTGCAGCCTGGCAGTTAATTATGATCATGGTGAATCTTTTAGTCAAATGCTTGCTCAGCAGTTTTAGGAAATTTCTTAGACATAAATTTCTTGTACACAAGCATTTTGTAAACACAGAGGGGATAGTCCTTACAACAGATCCAAAACTGCACAACTTTTGTATGGAATGTGAAGCTAATGAGCCCAAGAAAGATGCAAGTTGGCACCATGTGGAGGCAGTTATACATGAGAATCACTTTCCATCAAGGTCACTACATTAATGTTTGAAGTAGACCTGCACCAACTGCTCGTCGGCTGATAAGAGTTGGCTGAATTTCAACCCCGATGGCTTGACAAGTAGCCAGCAGATTAAGCACTGAACTTTCTTCATTTTATCATAGCCAAGTAAATGCAGTTCAGACTCATAAACCTTCATGCAAGATGTGCATGACTTCTGTGTGTTAGGTAGTTTATATGGGAGGCAAAAAGACCCAAAGATACTGTATGTCTGACGTTGCCAAACTCATTATTATTTTACAATTAATAATAATATTGATACAGGCTACACACCTTTGTTAATGCCATTTGCTACTTTTAGTAAAAGTAGCAGTCAGCTGACAATTACTTAGATCCAGCAGTCTAGTTTATGAAAATGTCATTGTTTAATTGTAAATTGTCACAAGTATCAAGTTGTGTTTTTCTCTAGATATAATTATACTCACTAGACTCTTGTTGAAACAATATTATGATGTATCGATTGAAATTCTACTTAAATTACCTTAGAATTCCATGTTTTGCACATATGACAGAATAATCTGCACTACCAACACTTTTTTGTCAATAATGATTGACTAGTTGTGCACCTAGTGGATAAAAGTTTTGCCTTTATAACAAAAGGTGCATTACTATATTGTTCTTAAAAAGCATATTATTTTACAGTGAATGCTGTAGTACTTTATTTTCAACTAAAGATTTATCAATAAAACAAAAATAAACTGTATGATTAAAAAAAGAACAAGATTTAAAAATGTATATTTTGGTTCTTAAAGATGGTATTTTTTTTATTTTTGTACAATTACTTGATTCTAGTAACCTAGCCATTTAAACTTTAGATTTAATGTCTTTTGGAGGAAGGAAGCTGGAGTTGCAATAACATTTTGTACCAGTAATTAAAAACAACAAATAATCTTATGTTTTGTTGTAGCTTTTTTCAAGTAAAAATGTCATATAAGGAAAAGGTTGGACACTGCAACAAATTAATGAAGTAAACATCATTTACTGATTATTTCACAGTGGTTGTGTAACCACTGTGACCACATCCACACCTTTACACTCTTTGAGGGAAGGTGCTATATTGATGGATAAATGCAATGGCTTAGATTCTACACAAAGCTTTCGGTTAGTAAAAAATGTTGCACAAAACAAAACATAGCACACATTCAAGCAGTAAGATGATACAGCCAGATGTGGCTTTTATTCTTGTTGTTTCATTTAAATTTAGCAAGGTCAATGTTCAGGAGTTGCTTTCAGATGTAAATGTGCATTTGTTCTGTAAGAACTCTCAACATATAGTTTGCAGACTGAAATAACAATACTAACAGACAAAGAGCAGAAACTTCAGAAAACCAAACTTGACTTTTAATCTCACGCCTGCATTTCTATGCTGCACACTGTCCATTAAAGCTGTTATCTGTGTGTGTGTCACTTTGTGTGTGTGTGTGTGTGTGTCACTGTGTGTTACCTGGTGTATCTCCTGCCAGCCATTCTCATCCTCACAGCCGACCTGTGCGTGATCATGTAGCAGCAGTTCACAGCAGTAGGGGTCTCCTCCTACCATTGAGCTGTGGTAAAGAGGAGTCAGCCCTCTACTATCCTTATAATCAGGTGATGCACCCAAGTCTAGCAGCGTCTAAGGGCAAAAAGATAGACTTATGATTTAAGTTGCTTCTCTATTTTTTACTTGAATTATCAACTGAAAACAGACAAAAAACAAAGTGATGATAGTGATGGTAACAATAAAGGCAGTTATAACCCCCAAATATGGGGTTGTGAGCAACTGTATGTTTTTGTGTCTTTTTGTAGTAAAATCTGCCTTAGTAGAATATTTTAAACCATCAGTACAAATATTTCTCTATATGTTACATGGTTCAGTGACATTGAAACTGAGAACTAATAAAATCCAGGTTTAATTGTTCCAGCACAATGAAGTAACAATGTGACTCATATGAAAGCCCTTAACACATGCAAGGCCATCCAATGGGTATGCCAGACCATTAGAGCATCACAATATTGAGTAGCTGCTCAAACACCATCCGTACTTCATTGCTCAAGCTCCAGAGCTAAGAGTTTACCAATCTCTGCCTTCATGATTACCTCCCTTTTTCTAAAGAAAAAGATTAAAGGCGTCTAGCAAGGCAAATAAAACACACGAGTCAGCCTGTGTCCGTTTCTTTGGTTTTAATACTCACTATAAGTGCTGTGTGGTTCTTGCTGCGCACAGCCTTGTGCAGGGCTGTAATGCCATCTTTTGTTCTGAAGTCCAGATGTGCCCCTCCATTTTTCAGCACTTTGATGAGCTCTGCACAACCCTCCAACTGTGCAGCCAGCGTAAGTGGACATTCTGTAAAATTAAAGGCTGACTTAGCAAACTGTAACAAAAATGATATTTTCAGCAATTCTGCTGTATGCTCCTCTTTAAAAATTAACTTTGATTTTGCAGCTGTCAACATTTGGTGGCAAAAAAACTTTCAGGGTAAAAATGTGGGTTTATATTTTCAGTGACTCTACATTTGGATAGCAGCCCCGGCTGCAGTGACTGCCACTCTCCATTCTGCCTGAGTGGGTACTTCCTGTTGGTGTTACACCAACCTATTCTCTTGTTCCTGTCGCTTCACAGCTCATCTGCTAAACTACAGGTCACCCAGCAGGGGACCCTCCTTTGTGGCTGGACAAACATTTGAATATACATAATGAGATTAGCAAGGAGAATAATCCAGCTTTACTGGGCAAGCAGAAGGCTTATTTCAGAAAATCCATACATGGTCATTTGTGGAGAAGAAAGATAGAAAGAGGCACAAAGTACAATAGAAAAGATAAATTAAGGTTGGAAAAGAACAATCTGCTGACTAAAGTAGGGTATTATTGTAACAGTCAATAAAGAAGGCTTGCTCACCTCCTGTGTCTGGATCATGGAAGTTAGGGTCCAGGCCTTTTTCCAGAAACCTTAAGACCTTTTCATTGTTCCTCTGTTGCACATACTCCATAAACTTCTTCAGGTTTGCCTAATGGAGGGAGACAAGGGATGGGGAGAAGGGGAAAGAGGAGGAATAGATAACTGCAGTTGGGTGATGTCAGACTCATGTGGATGGAGATGATTAATAATGCAGTTCAGAGATGAAAGCTACAGTCGGTGCTCTTTGCTTCTAGGTTTGAGGTTTTATTTCTGTTCTGTCATGCCAACCAAATGGACCAGAAGATATTGAAGCTACTATAGAAAAGACCAAAAGAAAAAGTAAAAAGGCTGGACAGAAACAGTATGTTTTTCTCAATTCTGAGAGAGTTGAACTACATTATTGGTTCTAATGAAAATAGTCATAATCTTGTACAATGTCTAAAACTTAACTTACACTAGGCAGAATAAAAAAAATGAAAATCACAGAAAAATAGCTTTATTATACAATCACAAGAACAAACCCACATCTTAATCTTCCCCATTGAACACATGTACTTTAGTTGTAATTCATGTTCCTGTAACCTTTCTTTTGATGTGAATAAAATGTAATTTAACTGTACAAAAACTGGTGTAAGTTTGTAAATTAAAAATACAAAAGGACACTGTGAGGCATGAAAAAGCTGTACCACTTTATAATAGGTTAATATATTTAAAATCAGGGCAAATATACATTTTGGAGCATTAAAATGACAAACATACCAGAATGTTTTAGTTGCAGTACACACAAGAGTCTTGTAACAAGTTATTATATTAAAATATAAAAGTATAAGATTTGACCTTAACTGTGAAAAGATATCTTGTGGATGTAATTGAACAGCATTTGAGGTTTTCCACAAACAAAGGCTCTCCAGCCTCAGTTATTACATAAACATTCACATGTGCAAAGCCCTCCAGATGCACAGCCACAAATTACATTTTGCACAACTTAATGCAATGTAATGTAACAACACCTGAAATTATCTTGCAAACATGCACCTGCGGAAATGAGAGCAGAATGCAGTAGCCTTCTGGACACTCACCATGTGTGGCATCACAAACTGCCTGGTTCTGATTCTAAAAAGTCACACTCTCCAACACCTTCCGAATTTCACATGACAACCCCCCTTTTCTCTTCGTCCCAAGTCGTCCGCAGCCCGCTTGCCTGTACAAGCCTGGTCCTTGTTCACACACACACACCACGCTGACGCACTGTGAGGATCTGCCGAGCGCTACACTCACCATCACTGAATCAAACTGAGTGAGAGAAATTCACTTTGGCGTTTTCCTTTTTTTTCCATCTCCAGTGTGCTTTGAGGCAGTTGTTATGGTGATGGGATACAAAGACAGCTCGAGCAGCCAATGTACACATGAGTGGGAAGAGCATTGAGGTTGTGTTTATGAGTGTGTGTGTGTGAATAAGCGTGCTTGTCTGGTAATATCTAGGATAATGCCTTAAAGGTTTTTCAGGATAATTTACCAATAATCAGGTGGATCTGATGTGTTTTTATTGCCTGTTGAACAGAAGGCTGATAAAAAGCTTCTACTTTATCTTCTTCACTGAGGACTCCACTAAATATTTTCTGCCTGTGGCAATCTTTCACTCTTTGTAACACGCACTGACAAATGCACTCTTGTGAAAAAATACAAAAAAGCTTTCTCTTTCTTTTCAGAAACATTCAAACAAGCTGGTAATTCTCTATAATTATGAAATTAAAAGAATGACAGTCTCTAATAAGTAGATGTAGAAGTGGAAAAACTCAGTGTTATAAGTTATATAATTTTTCTAAGGAATTGATATGGGTTAAAAAAAAGTCATGGAATTCCAGCAGAAAATGTTTTATTTGCATTGATTCAAAATATTTCCAATTATGGAACATTTAGAAATTTTAAAATAACATGCAAAACAGAAATGAATATGCCCTACTTTCTATTCAGTCATGGTCGTAATGGGAACAATAATCAGTCAGTTCTGTTATGAATTGTTGTATTTTTTCAGCTAAACTAGTTCAGTTCACTTGATTCCAGCTCAACATATAAAAGGCAATCATAAGAGTTGGTCAGGGTGGCACCAGATTGCCCCACCCCCCAAGGATTGACAAGTGGGGTGAGGCAATCTGGTAAATGGTAAATGGCTTGAACTTATATAGAGCCTTATCAAATCCACTTGAACCCTAAGGAGCTTTACACTTCCAACATTCACCCATTCACACACACATTCACACACTAATTGTGGTAAGCTACAGCCACAGCTGCCCCGGGGCACACTGACAGAGGTGGGGTTGCCAAGCACCAACACCACCAGACCCTCTGACCACCATCAGTAGGCAAGACAGGTAAAGTGTCTTGCCCAAGGACACAACGACTGAGACAGCTGGAATGGGGGATAGAACCGGTGACCTTCTGGTTCCAGGATGACTCCCCTAACCACTCCGCCACAGCAGTCGCGTAAAGATGGGCAGTTAATGAGAATGTTTTGTTCTAGTTGGAGTAGTGTTCAGAACATCATGGGGATTGATCTCGGTTACAAACACACCAGATTTTAGTTCAGTATTTCTTAAAAAGGCTGCATTGAAGCCATTTGAAATTAGATTTGGCAACCATCTTGGATTTTGTGTTTGAAATGAGATATTGTTAATAATGGTTTCTCAGCTACTACTTAGCTATTTTCAACAGCTAAATTATGGACCTTTGTGAAATTAGTATTAGCAGCTAGTTTATCTGGGACAAGCAAGCTGAACTTTTTCTAATTTTATTTTTATCATTCTTAGCTACAACCGCGCACAAACGTTCAGCTCAATACATCAGTTGAATTGGAGACATTTGAAGATAGATGTGGAGGCCATTTTGAATTTTTCAATCCAGAGCAGTTTATTTATTCATATGTTTCCCCATAAAAACACCTTGGCTACACCTGTGCCACAACATGCAAAAATGTCTAGCTCTGCCCCTGATCATAATCCAATTCAATCTGCATTCAATTCAGAAATTCAGTGTATTAATCAATATTTTACGCCAATACATAAAAAGTTTGTCTACATAAAAACTTCCACTTAGATGAAGTGCTTTTTGTCGTTTGGGCTCAGTAGGTTTGTTGCCCACGTTTGACAAACTATTTGCTTTTCAAAAAGCTGCAGAGTCACCACGAAGCCACATTACACTGCAGGAAAACATAATTTGTTTGTATTTCCATTCATGGAAGCTTATCCACGCACACAAAAAAGGACCTGGCAATGATTTGCTAGTGGGATAAAATACACCTCCACAACAGTTTCCTGGTCTGTTCACATTTCATTCATCCTTTTGCCAAGTTTCATTCAGAAACAATTGAATTCTTTCACACTTATGAGTCAGTAATCCATGTATCATCTCCAAGGGTTTTTTGTTTTAAGAGCAATATGTTTTTTAGTACAATAGGATAAAAAAAATTATACAAAATGAAGAACAAATATGAACAATGGCCATAGCCAACCTACACACACATACACACACAGACAGATAGATAGATAGATAGATAGATAGATAGATAGATAGATAGATAGATAGATAGATAGATAGATAGATAGA
>JARVJO010000002.1:14536351-14546833 GCA_031762555.1 Cynodonichthys magdalenae | reverse complement strand
AGAGAGTGAATGGTTGTTTGTCTCGTTTGTCTCTATGTGGCCCTGTGATGGACTTGCGACCTGTCCAGGGTGTACCCTTCCCCTCGCACTGTGACGGCTGGACATGGGCACCAGTGACCCCCGTGACCCTAAAAAAAAAAAGGAAGAAACGGGTATAGCCACATAATGAGTTTGTTTGCTGCAGTAGCAATTGTCAACTGGTAGCCCTTGGGCAACATCCGGCCAGGGGAGTTAATTTCATCTGGTAGTATTAGACTATCAATAAATTTATATCGTGAGTACACATGTGCTGTGACAAAGTGCTGCATGATAACACTGTAGCATTTTGTAATCCTCCACCAAAAAACAAATCTTTTTTTTAAAAACACTGAGCAGAAATGAAGCCACCCTGCACCTGTTACATAAGTGATAGAAACAAAACTGCAACCAAATGAACCTGCATGCATGAATGAGTGAACTCACAGACAAATTATTTGCTAATTAATAGCATTGGCGGACCTAATGTCCTATTTAGCCTTTAGATATGCATAAAGCTTTCTACAAAGCCAAACTGTTCTCTACAGCAGGAATTTGAAAACCGTACCAAAAAAAAACTAAACATTTTTTAACATTAGTCACACACAAGCTGTAAAAATGAGTTAGGGTACTCTTTTCATCCGAATATAATGTGTACCGCCATGGGTAATATGCAATTACAAAAGAAGCCTATGAACCTATGAAGTTTCAATAACAAATGAAAACCCACAAAGAAACAGAGTTCACACTAATAATTTTTGCCTGCCGTTTAATGAGGTCTTATGCATTTCTTTCTGTTCCATTTATCACACATACAGTATATGCTGGCAAAGAATATCAATATAACTTGTTTGGGCTTAAAATATCTTACACACAGACCTATAACCTGCAGAGTATATTTTGAGAATATATAAGAGTATAATTACTTTTCCCATGTATCATAGAGCAAAAGACTGTAGGAGGAAGCTGGACTATTTAGAGGGAACTCACACTGACAGAAAGAACATGCAAACTCCCATCATAAAAACCCAGGCCGAGGTTAAAACCCACAGTCAAGAGCAGGAAATGCCTGCTTTCCACTGAGAAAATGTCTTGCTGTTGTCCATGCTGTTCCTCTGACATGGTTTAGTGGGACACCAAAGGCAACTAAGCCATCATTAGTGTTATTAATTCCATCTGTGCTTTTCCCACTGTGGCAAATTAAAATGTCTGCTGTGAGAAAGGTCTACACTCACCCTCTGCCAGATTGTCTAGATGTCTCTGCAGAATTACTGAGCCGCTCTAGAATCTATTCTGCATCTCTGCGTCTGCTGTTCTGACCATGTTCCATGGTTTTAGCCAATATCTGGGAGAATTAGACCAACGGATCTGGTTTACCAAGTGAAGATCAAGTTTACTGTTGTAGTGTAACCTTGCTGTTTTTGTTAGTGTGAGATCATACATGGCTCTTTAGGTGCTTGCCTTACTTTCCTTATATAAGACTTTTAACAGTCCACATAGCCTTAAGAGACTATTTCAATTACACATGAATGACCCAACAAATACACAGTGCGTGACCCTCTTTTTGAGCATTCCATTCAAATGTGAGACTAAAATTTAATCAGCATCTTCAGGACAGAAATATTCAAATATTTTTGTCTTCTTTCAGTCCTAATCTTATCCATCCTCATCACTCGAAAGGAGAACCTCAACATCTTCAGCTCTGCCACTTCCAGTTCTGGCTCCTGTTTTGTCAGTGCTACTGTCTCCTTACAACACGGCTGGTCTCACTACTGTCTGGTAAACCTTTCCTTTGACGTTTGCTGCCACCTTTTTGTCACAAATCAGTGAGCAAAAATGTAAAAATATAAAAAAAAATCATGTGGAAGTAGAAAATTAGATATGACAATAAAAATGTGCCTTGGATTTAGATTTTAACTTCTGTATTTTCTAACAAGTTTAAACAAGTAACGAGTCCTTTTTTCCCCCCATTAACCCAAAGCACAGGATTTCCCAAACAAAAAGAGAGTCCACAGCTGTTCAGTCTTACCTTAGTGTGGAGCTTTGACAACTGCTTTTCATCCAAGTAGGTCTGAGTGTAGATGCGTCTTTTGTAGCGGAACTGAAATAAATGAAACAAAATCAGCTTAAGTTTATACTTTTTTTCTTTCTTTTTTTTTGTTTGTATCTTCACAAAATTTTTAATGACAGTTTTAATTCGCCACTCAAAATAAATTAGCATGCAGAGTCAGCCTGTCAGACAAATCTATATGATTACTTCCACTAAATTAGTACAGCAGCAGACACAGAAAGGATAAAGATATTTTGACTCTTTTAAAAAGCTATCGAGGTAAACCAAATATCTTACGCAGAATTTCTATCATCTTTTTCAGCATTTCTGATCACCTTTCTATAATAGTTTTGTCAGAAAGGGTTAACCAACTAAAACAAGATTATTTCACTATCTTTATAATAATTTCATAGGAAATTATTTTTATTACATTTATAAAAATATTGTGCTGGAATAAAAGTTTTATACTCTGAATTTTCTCAGAAAAAGAAATTCAAGTTGTATTATAGTTTGACTGGTAATTTCAAGATAAATGGATCCTGCAGGTATTTTCAAGAAACCAACATTTTTTTGAAAAGCTGGCAGCCTTAAATAACACAACACAATTGCTTAAACTTGTTACTAGAGCTACTAACCTGAATCAACCAATCAGCAATCGATATTCGATATTTAAGGTCTGATACACTCCGCTTTGGGGTTTTGTGCATTTTTTTCCTGCATTTCTATTTGATCTTTAACCAACAGAGTAAGTCCAAGAGAGAGAAAAGGATTTTTTGAGTTGCAAATCCCAACCTGCCAATCATCTCTACACACTCCAGGCCTGAAGGAATAACTATCAATGACAAACACACACTTCTCCAACACAATAGTAGCAGACAGAAAACACACACACACACACATGCTGGGCACAGTTCACAGACATTTCACTCAACTGCAAGATGCAGTATTGCAAGTCCAACCATAAATCATTTAATAAGCATCATGCTCTGGTACAGATTAGAAATTGGTCCCATGCGCCTGTATGTGCTGCTCTATTAACACAGAACCATCTGTAAATAATATGTCAGACATATTCTGGTACTACCATTTAAAAAAAAGCTTTTATACAATATTAAGCATAAAAAACACAGACAGCAGACAACTAAATGGCTTTAACATACTAGAACGTCACACAGAAGTTTTTACTCTGCATTAATCTGTTGAGCCGTTCCAAAATGATTGAAAATGAAGGTAGCCAGTCAAGAAACAGTCTGACAACTTTAGTTCATTGTTTGCAAAGGGATTTTATGTGCCTGCAATTTTCTCAGATCACAAACTATGATGGACAAGCACTGCAATTATCGCTGAGAGACGACAGCTGCTCAAGACACCACACTGTCATTGAGGACCGAAATATTGTTCCAAAGTTTGACTGACACAGCATGATAAAGAAAAAAAAAATCTACGATACAAACAAACAGAAAGCACAAACACAAATGAGTCAGGATGAATATTTAGGGGTCTACAAAAACAACAATTCAAGGTTTTATTCACCATGAATGTGTTGAGAGTTTTAGAATCTCAAGCTGAAAGATGGAAGACTTGAGGATTTGAAATAAGGTGTAGGTGTAGTATGCTTCTGTTTATTAATAAATCCTGGTTTCACTTAAAATTTTATATGATTAGTTGAGGTGAATGTGAATTTAGTATTGTGTCAATTGAGATTTGTAATAACACCACTAATTGTAGTAGTAAAATATACATTTCTACTCTCCACAGGAGTCACTGACTTGTATTATGTATTGTGGAGTGGCACGTGCTCTCTTATGGTCACACTCATTGGTATTTTACACTCATGATCCACACCTACCTCCAGGTAAGGAACAGGAGCAAACGATGGGAAGGGGTATTCCCTAAGCTGTCTTTCCTCATCCAGGAACTTGCCAGCTTTGCCATTGTAAGCTGGCTGGAACAGGCCATAGTTGAGTACATCCTTCAAGCTCTGGTTGAGTGTGCACAGGATTCGTTGCTTGGACAGCCAGATTGGAGCATCCACGTTGAATTTTAAACATTTCTGCAAAGGCAAGAGCAAAACAGAGAAGGTTAAGTGTCTCATCGTTTTTACTTACAACATGCAGCAAGTTGATTCGGTGGTGTTCAAAACGAGTTGTTTGCCTTTTAATAGAATTCAGGTAGCAAAAATGTCTTTATTTGCAATGTGGTGCATATAGAAAAAGGATCAGTCACACTTGCTTTGACAGAGTTCTCTTAAACAAAACCTGCAGTTATAATAAGTTCACAGGTAATGCCAGGGTTTCACTATCATTTATTACTTTTTACAAAAGGTCATTTTAAAGGCCAGTAGTGTTTACCACGCTGAGGTAAACAAAAAAACACAAATGTAAATACGAGCTCTTAGTCTGATGACCATTTTTCAGTTACATAAATTTGTGCCTACAAGCAAATGTGCATTATTCATTCAGAGAAACTTTAGTGAGCCAATATGTAATCATGACACTAATTGCAGCAGCTCTGTTTTCACAGGTATGCTAGCGTGGAGAAAATGTGAAGAAAAGAAGCCATTATATTCTGCATTTAACTAAATTAGCTCCCAATATAAAAGGCAAACCTTAAATCTAATGTATCCACCATATAACCTCATTAATGTTTATATATATATAAATGATTAATTCAATCAAAAGTATGGTGTATTACATTTGATACTTAAAACATTACATTTATGTTTTGATACCAGGATTTTCAGAGTATTTATGCATATGGTTGTAGTTAGGCACAGCATTTCCAAACAATTAGCCTTGGTTACATTTGACTAAGAAAAAAATAAAAGAGAGAGAAAAAGTCACAAGTACTTAATCCCTAACTGTAGCCTGAAATATTGACTCTAAACCTAAAATATGTCCAGTTCACTCAGACGCAACCATTAAAAAAAAATCACATCCTCTCTCTGCAATACAACCGAACTAATAACCACATGCTGACGCCCACAAACAGATGCACAGCAATAAATTCATTTTAAAAATACTTGCTGGTTTAAAACAAAAAAAAAAACTAAACAGCTGAAGGTGCAGAGATGTAAAGCAAAATGTGTTAAAGGAAAAAACAGCATACTAATATTCACACAAGCTGAATTTTTATTGTTTTTTCATTTGTCTAATTTATAGATGGTTGTAGCAGAGCAGAGCCGTCGACTCGGGTAAAAAATAAGACTGTTTATGTTTGAACAAAATTAAAAGACAATATATTTTATCTACATTATACTGACAGACAATAGAATATGAGGGGATTTTCTGTCAGTATAATGTGCATGCCACAGAAGGGAAATTAAATAATCGCCTATTACTCAACTGATTAATATAAACGATCGCGCTGTTCCTGAAATTTTGATGTACTATATTAAGGAGGGATATAATTACCTCGAATTAATTGGTGTTAGATTTGTTTTATTCAAAACATTTTGAGACTACACATATTCACGTTTTTCATAAAAATGTCCCACCTATAGTTGAAATCAGAAGACATCACAAATCCATGTGTATCTGTTTGCTTGCTTTCATGCAGTTTGGTAAAAATAAAAAGTTAAAAATATTACTACATGCATATATAAAAGTAAATTCCGCAACAATGAACAGATTTCCAATTAACTTTCACACAAACATGCGTTCACATGTTTTTATATCAGTCTATTAAAAGGTCTTATTTAGATTGTCTAATCACAAAAAAAGACTTTGAAAACCAACAAATCATAGAAGATACAACCTGCAAATGTCAGTAATGGTAAATTGTAAATGACTTGAACCTATATAGCACTTTATCAAGTCCAAAGTCTCCATACTAAAGACATTCGCCCAGTCACACACACATTCACACACTGATGGCGGTGGGCTACACAGTAGCCACAGCTGCCCTGGGGCTCAATGACGGGGGCGGGTCTGCATTGAACCGTCGCCATCGGACCACCACCAACAGGCAAACCAGGTGAAAGAAAATAGAGTATAAGTAGACAGTAAAATATTTAGAAAACAAAAAAGAAATATTTTCACTGTTCTAAATCTTTTAAAATGTGTGTATAGTCTGAGTTGTGACGTAGTTTATAAACCTAATCTTAAGAGGGACCAAGTATTCAGCAACAGAAACTAATTTTTATTCTATAACTCTAAGCATTTACAATATACAGTATATAAACAAATATAGTATTTGATGCCAACATCAAACAAACCTCTTTTAAAATACAAAAGATTTAATTGATTAGGATTCTTGTTTTGAAAAAAAAAAAGTTTTTCTTCCTTCTGTGTGATAGATTTCATTATCATTAGCAGCCACTGTCATCTTCATCAAGTTTTTATCAGGGGAATGAGGACAACTGTATTCTTTGAAGTTCTTTTTTCTTTTGTTGTCTTCGTCATCCAGATTTTGAGTGTGCCGCTGGCCTCAAATCCTAAACATGATTTTTTTTTTTCTCACTTTCCAAAGCAAAGGCTCAAATGCATTAAAAATATATGTTTTTACCAACTTTAGAGAAATTTCCCAACTTTTCAAAGAGACTGAATTTTATTGAGCTTTTTGAATATTCTTTAAAAAATCTATTCCACACATTACAAATTATTATTACTGTTTTTAAACATTAGTAAAAAAAATGCAGAAAAAAAGTTCATTTATAAGGACTGAAGGTGCTACTGTGTAACACAATCATTATCAGCTTGAAATGCACGAGCAGCTTCTGCTCTCATAACGCACAGTTAATTACTGATTCAGCCTGAGGTAATGGCTGAATTATTGTTATGGGCCATGTGGCAACATCAACAACTGGATATACAACAAGAAAAACAAAAGACAAGCTAGTTTACAGGAACTTAAAACACTATAAACATCTTTTTAGCTTCAAAATACAGATCAAATTGAAGCAGAAAACTATTAAAGCATCTACTTCAGAGTTTATTATCCGGATCAAGATATTATCTTAATTTGATTCATTGGTCATCTTGAAGATGACCACATGTCAGAAATACGCACTGCTGCTAAATTATAAAACACTAACAGAGGCAGCAGCTTGATGCCACAAAACCCAGTAACTGCAAGTCAATCTGCACATGTGTGAGCTCCGGTAAACCCTCATCGTAATCCACTTATGTTCATTTAATCTAGCATGCCATGTTCAGTCATGTGCAACTACACCCCCCTACTGTAAAACACTGGTCTCCACCCTGTTTTTTTAGACACCATAATAATGCCGCTGTAATTTTTAGAAAAAAATTTAATCAAAACCTTTTGGTAAATACTGAAACAGTGTGTGTACAAATTTCTTTTTAACATACTGTGAGTATATAGGGACAATGAAAATGCCTAGATTTCCTATCAGCAGTTGAGGAATTCTAAATGCAGTATATACTGTATTTTGCATTTGGCAAATGTCACTGCTGTTATTCACATAAAAAATGTCCTTGAACTTATCTTGGTAATGTAACTCACTTGTGTGAAAGATCTTAGAAGTTGATGAAGAATAAAGTTTAGAGTCAGAGGGAGGGCAGAGAGGGATGGGATAATGTGGGTAATATATAATCAGAGCATTAGAGCAGAAATATAAAGCAGAATATATGTGCAAAATGTGAAATCTTGTGAGCAGCTTTGTTCCTCCATGCAGGTGCTGTTAGCATGGTATTTGGGCTGCAACGTTTATTAGATGCTAAATCTCAGTTTTCTGCCAAAGTGTGTGTGTTGGCTGTGTCCCCATTTGTTTACAAGTGCAGCCAGTGTGGCCTCCTGTCTTTATCGGTGTGCTTCCATGTCAAACTCATTCACACTGTGGTTGAGATCAGACACCCTGGGGAATAACATTCTTCTCTTCAGTTTCCCTCTGGTTCTGACACTCTATCATCTAAGGCCAAGCTGCGGTCTTTTTCTGTGACTAACTTTAAGTGAAGAATGAATGGCCAAGAAATTGCAGACTTGTGAAAAAAAAAAAAAGAAAACAAGTCAGCCAAACTGTGGTCCACTCGTATGCAGCACAGACAAACAACGACAAGAAAAACAGCGAGGAGAGACATAAAAGGTGGTATTATCTCAGTTAATCACTGTATCCGATGTGCTAGGGCCACACATGGATCACTGCGCATTTGAAGGTTAACATTAACTGGCTTAAAAGCTAGCAGTGTAACTGTTTTTATAAAACTAAAAATCACAAAGGATTTTGTATCACTATAATGATACAATCTTCTGGTAAACGGACAACACCCTTCATATTAAGAGATGTATTTTAAAATATATGATAAAACTGTGATTTGTGCAAATTCCCTGCTAACTTTATGTATGATTATGTAAGAATAGGTTTTAGAAAGCTGGAATTTTACTAATTGCAGTTATATTGGGAGTTATAATAATAGTGAAAGCCATAGCAAATACAGTACCATTAATAACATGTCTCTCTGAATAAAAGACCTAATTCAAGTTTTAGATGCAGACTAAAAGTTAAAAGTTGTTGTTGAATATTTTGTTAATTTATTACTATTAAGTATTAGGCAAAATGCATTACAAACAGCTCCAGATAAAGGATAAGATTTGAGTAACTTCTTTCAGGTGCAGAAGGAAATGAAAAAGGCAAAAACAGACTCAGGTTCAACTAAGTGCAAACAGTTTTGGTTAAGTGTAAACAAACACAAGTGACATCATTCCAAATCTGAATTCCAAGCACAGTCCAAAAGTGCCTCGCTAATTAAGACAAATTGTTTGTGCATCCCTGTTTGTGATTATGCAAGCAAGAAAGATGCATGGAGCGGGGCACGACTGCAGTATCTCTAAAGGCACAGATGGCATCCAGTCTCAATAGAAAAAGACAAGGCATTGTTGTTGCCTTTTAGCACAAAGTGATGCATCGACACAGAGGAAAAAGAAGAGTGAAACGTGGTGAAGTGAAAGAAGGAGCTAGCAGTGCTGAGATGATCGAGTATGATGACTCTCTCATAGCCCTGACTCCATCTCCCAAGACCTCTGGCTGTCGCTGCCCAGATGACATATGCACTAATTAACACTGCTCAGCTTCGTGTATGTGGGCAGAACAAAGAGTCCTAACCAATGCCCTGGAGAGCTATAGTAACACAGATCATTAGTATCACTAACATGTGTTTGGTCCGATCTAAACTGGATCATTTAGACAGTGAGTTTAATAAGAAAGTTCAGTCACATGGTATTATTAAGTGGTACATACAGTATGTCAGGTTTGGTGCTTGCTAAATAACTGAGAAGGTTTGGTTTCATTTTACAGAAGAATTGCACCTGTCCAATACCCTCCACTAGCTTCCAGCTATTTTAGGTTTTCTTTCTTGTAGCCTATAAGGCTTGAGAAAGTGCATGTTTCACTGTCCAGTAGGTGCACATCTAGGCCACGTTACATCTCAAGATTTCCCCTTGCTTATTAGCTCTACCCTTATGTTTTGCTTGATTACTCCAAGAGGCAGGCTGTTTCAGTCATTTTGTTGATGTTACACAAAGGTGATGGAGAAGAACTTTCTAGCCCTTGAAAATTGTAATTTTTCAGGAACACAAATAGGCGTGAGATGGTCTGTCTGCTGAGGGCTAATTGAATCATGGAGGGATTTGGGCCTTTGCTGAGAAAGCCTTTAGACTCCAGAATAACCTGACCATTGAAATTCACACTTCATAAACTTTGCAGTGTTTTAAATCCCACCTACTAACATAAAGCTTTGATAGTTTCTATAGGGATGGACAGATGGACAAATAGGCAAATACAGTAGATAGAATTTTGATAGAATTACAAATCAGGACATATTTAAAAGAACAAACAAGCAGTTGGCTCTTACTTTGCATTAAAGGAGACATGTCTTGCTTTCAAATTCTTTCTTTTTTACATTTAAATCATTCAGCTGAGGTCTATATAAAGTGGATCTGCAATGCTTTGCTCTGAAATCCTTTTTGTGGTAACTTTACAAGCCACTCTTTCACCCCTTTCCTGAGGTGTGTCTCAGATACTCATTTTAAGTCTGTCTCTTTAAATCCAAGGCACTTCACACCCCGCCCCCTACATCTTGTATATGACTATGACTTTTTAGCGGCACAGAAACAACGTATTTACAACAATAAAACGATGTCAACAAAGGGAAAACTTGTCCATCCAGCCTTACATGTTGTCGCCAGAGTCTGACCCACAGCCAGAGGAGAATGAAGATGACGATACTGTAGTTGGTAAGTCGACACCATATTTAGAAGTTCCGTGGCAAATATTTTGATGTAACAGTTCAGAAAACGTCATAAAAAAAACAGAGAAAACTAAACGAGTTGAACAATCTGACCAAAACAGAAATAAAGATATCTTTGCAGCACAAGGAGAGACTAAAGCCCTATTCTGACGGGATAAGTATTATCTAGGGACCCCAGGTAATAAACAAATTACTACCCAACGTCTGCTT
>JARVJO010000002.1:14509229-14530958 GCA_031762555.1 Cynodonichthys magdalenae | reverse complement strand
AAATAAATAAATAAATAAATAAATAAATAAATAAATAAATAAATAAATAAATAAATAAATAAATAAATAAATTGGAAACAGGCGAGTGTCAGGATTGGGTATAAAGGGAGCATTCCTGAAAGGCTCAGTCATTCACAAACACGGATGGAGCGAGGTATACCAGTTTGTGAACAACTGTATGAGCAAATAGTCCAAGAATTTAAGAACAACGTTTCTCATTGTACTTTGTTGTAAAAAAGTGCAGGTACTAGACTGGCCTGCCTGCAGTCCAGAACTGTCTCCTACTGAAAATGTGTGGCGCAATATGGAGCGCAAAAGGCAGCAATGGAGACCTCAGACTGTTGAGCAACTGAAGTTGTACATCAAGCAAAGGATTCCATCTACAAAGCTTCAACAATTAGTGTCCTCAGTTCCCAAATGCTTAGTGTGTTTTTAAAAGGAAAGGTGATGTAACACAATGGTCCCAGCTTTTTTGGATCATCAAATTCATAATAAGTTAATATTTGCAAAAATCTAATAAAGTTTATCCATTCGAACATTAAATATCTTATCTTTGTAGTGTATTCAGTTAAATATAAGTCCAAAATGATTAGAAGAACATTGTATTCTGTTTTTATTTATGTTTTACACAACATCCCAACTTCATTGAAATCAGGGTTGTAAACAGAAGAGTTTATTATCAACTCAACAACCCCACAGTGTCTAAATTTCATGGCTATAAAACAAACTGAGGTCATCAAATCACTGCCACTGGATTTGACAATTTATACGCAGCATTTTTTGTTTTTCTGACAATGTTTTTATCTTATTTAAAGACATGGTGAAGACAAAATTGTTCAAGTACATGAAAAATATCCAATCAAACGGAGTGGTTTTTCTGACTGTAAACATTCTTCCACGTTTAGAGAGGCTGAGAAGTGCTCCAGCTCCACAGCAGGCAGCAAAAAGAAGCTTCTATTTTGCTTTTTGTGACCCACCTGGGGCTGCCAATTTTGTAAAAGAATTTTCTTGTTCTAAACCAGCAAGCTCTGTTAATTGGTGTTAGCTCAATTAGGTGTTAATGAGAAACCTTCCCCCTCTCCAGGGAGTGGACAACATTCATCACCTATTTTTCAACAAGCATGCAGCTAAAATAGTCTTTTCCTCTGCCTGCTGAGTGAACAGATTAAAACAAGCCCAGCTATCCCTATAGTGCTTCTGCATCACACCGTAATCATCAAGTCAAGGAGTGAGGACAGGATGATGATGACGGTTTCAAGCTAGAACCTTCATTTTTTGAAGGCATTGAAGAAACACAAACACACTTTATTTTTCTGTAGAGACCAGTCAGTCCAGTGTAATAGAAAGCATTGGCAAAACTGCTTCGTACTGCTATTTCGCTGTTTTCCAGGCAAAACGGGTACAAAACCACATCATGGAATAGCTCAAAAATCATTGTCTAACCCCCACTAGATAATTGAGTCAGTCACTAAATCAAAGGTCAAACTCATCATATTTAAATCCCTCTGGAAATAACAGAAGATGATATTTAAATAGTCAAAAGGAGCAAGGGAGGACGTTTTTTTTTGGAGTTGGTTTGCTTCCTAAAGAACCCTTCACCTTAGTACTCCTGCAAATCTACATGTATTGCATAAATAGTTAAATACCTGTGGATGTGACTACATTATTAGATGTAATCCTGCAGATATTCCAGTTCATTTCTTCATATCACTTATTCACACTTGGTTAAACAAATATACCTTTTATGGAGACCATTTAATTAAAGTTTATATGCCACTAAAGTATATGACATCTTTGGATTATTTTTGCATGAAAACTTCTCTTAGTAACTGTTTCACAAATTGCATAGAAATATTCAATGTAACACACAAAATTTGTCTCTCTAGACATTTTAACAAGATTGCAATAAAATATACATTAGTAAGCTTATTACATTCTTATTAATTATTGTGGCGCTGTGCTGTGGCACCAGATTTCATTAGTTTAGCTGAATGTAACTTACATATATTTCAAAGTAAAATATAACATAAGACAGAACCAATCAAATTAGTAAAATAGTATGAGTTATTTCCTCAACGTTTTAAAGACTTCTCCAAGCCTCATAACTTTGTGACTTTTTTTTAAGAAATATTTGTGTAAAGCCATTTCACTGAATACACAAACTCACATTAGTATGCTGGAAGCAGGAAGTCCAACAGTTAGTCATACTCACCATATCCATAAGACTCTGTTTTGTCTGAAATATTTTTTCAATTAAACAATGCACAAAAAGCAAATCCAACACATGCTGAATTCAAACATGAACACAAGCACGTTGTCAGTTAAATAAATAGGTGACATAATAAATGCTATGTTTTTGGCACTTAATTGTAACACTGACCAAGAAAAAAATCTACAAATTCTTCAGTCTGTAAGAAGCGTGATTATGTCAACATACTTCTATACAACATCAGAAAAATTCAACTTACAGTATATCAAAATGAAAGACAAATTTTACTTTCCACCTGTCATTCTCCAACTCTGTTTCTTTATGCATGCATAAACAGACAAAGACACATGCTAGAACACACAACAGATAATAATTAAAGTCTTCTTTTTGATCTCTGTTGACAGGTGGGACTGAATGTGCCAAAAATACTTACAGTTAATGTCAGTCACCAATGAGACATGAACACTCATAAGGAAATGCACACATGATAGCATATTAACAAGCACATAAACACAGAAATATGTGTACTGCTTTCATTTTTCTATTTCACTAAAATTATTTAGAAAAAGGATTTATTTATATTTTAGAAACAAAAAAAATACAAATTACTTTCTTTAATGCCAAACTGTGATCCATATACTTTTTTTTTTTTTTCATAATACGAGAAATTACGTCTTAATTTCACCTAGTGTGTCCCTTCAACCAAATCAAATTGTGATTTCCAACTAAATAATTTATAAGTTGATTTGATTACATGGATACACTCATACTGTTACCTCCAGAAGTCATGAACTCATGAATAATGTAGCACTCAAGTAAAACTATGTGCTAATCTTCTACAGGAAACCTTCCTTCTGTGTTTGAAAGGAGCACAGAGTTAAAGTCCCAACGGAAGATCATTAAAACCTAAAGAGTAAGCTGTGACTAACAGGAGTGATAAGGTTCAGTGTTTTATAGCCTTTAATAATTTTGAGCTACTTCTTGGAGAAAAAAAGTCACTGTCACTAAAGAAGTAGAGATGAATATCTTCTGATGTCAAGAGGAATGTAGGAAGGCACTAACTTAGTACAAATTACTGCATTTTAAAGTGCTCTTTCCCCTGTTGGTAGCAGAAGATATAGAGTTACACTATTCACTTACGTACTTCTAAACTAAATATTCTTACTTCACTCAGTCAAGATACACAATATTACAAAAGCAAATGATTTTGTCCTGTAAATAACCCACATATTGCTGAATAAAACAGTCAAAACCAAATGTTCTATAATTATAATATTACAGGGAAGAGGAGTGGTTTGTCTGGACAAACAAAATATCTCAGAGCTGTCTCCAAGGGTCCGTCTAACTCAGCTGATATTACTGTTTCAATATCTTCCCAGACTTCTTTTAGACTATAGCCGTGTTTCCATCCAACTTTAATTCAAATTTTGACCAAATTTTAAAAATTTTGCAAAAAGGAAAAAGAGAAGAAATGCGAATCAGATGTGTTTCCATCATCTGGCTTAAAAAGAATCAAACCAGGCTACGTAAAGTGTAATTACGTCAGACGCACTACTGTAGTAAACAGGAAGTAGAAGTCACAAACTGGCAGCGATACACATCCCAGGACATTGGAGAGAAGTTATCAGGAACGTGTTGCTACTATTGGGAAAGTTGTACTTATTCTGTCATATCAACAAGTTTTGGCGATGTTACTGCTGTCTGGAGACAGAGAAAAAGAAATGCAAGTCTCTTCACCTTACAGGAATAACTGAGAAGATGCCGACAGCGGGAGGAGGGTCCAGCAGCAGTCGCTCTGGTACCAATACCGGACAGACAGCGGGAACAGCTGTGAGGTAAATGTTCGCTACGTCAGAACTTATTCGGCAAATGTGTTTTCATCTCTCCTTTTGCGCATTAACTCTTTCAAAAAACTCAAAAACCACCTCAAGCGAGCATATAAACGTTTTTGCGAATTAGAGGACGTTTTTTTTTTAATCGTGCCTTTTCCATTCACTTTTTCTAATGCGATACTTCAAAATGCACATTAAAAACGCTGATGGAAACACGGTAAGTGTTGACCTAATAACAAATAAGCATCTTTAAACTGGTTATCCTCTTGTGAACACTAATTAATGATATTAGTACACATAGATAGCATTTTACACAACATTTCTTTACCTTTATCAAGTCATTCTATTTATTTTTATGCTTTTCCTACACAAAGTTATATTATTAAATAAGCATAAAAATACATACAAAGATTAAAAACATAATCGCTTTAGGAAAGAGTTTAAAAAAAAAGGAGAAGGCTTTTATTCAGCAAAAATCTGATTTTCTTTCAGAACGTTCCTGCTGTGAAAGAGAAACCAACTTTAAAGTTGTTTATATTAATCTAGACTTTCAAAAAAACTTTTTTAATGTATTTAACTTTAAAAATAAAACAGTGATTTCTTATAAAAGTGAGAACATCCATTTGTGTTTAACTTCAACAGAAAAATGTTGCTCTTCAAGATCTTCAGTTTTTTTTAAACAGAAACATGTATTCATTTATGAATTACCCACAAGTGTATTTGGCAGGCTGGCTCCAAACATTTCTATCTCTGAAAACACTAAGAATATTCGAAAAGTGTTAAAAATTATATTTATACATTTAACACACCCACAATAGTCACTATGGTGTTTTTACCCTAATTAATTTATTTTGATTAGTGGTCTGGTTGTAGTTTCATGTTTAAGAAGGGGCAGAGGAAAATCTGAGGATCATCACTGCTACAAGTGTCCCGGACTTCAACATTATAAACTGTGAGCATGAGGAAAGAAAGACACTGTATGAATACATGACTGAAGCCTCTGTTTGTCTACTGTGAAAAAGGCTGAATATGACATCTGTGACTTTGACATGCTTTGTTTTTTTATTTCTTTTCTGTTAGAAAACTGTGTGCCATGAGGAACACATGATCACAAAACCCATTATTCTGTCGCCCATCATGCTCCCAGATATAAAAGAGAATTACATTATGGCTGCTTCACTTCTTTTCCCTCTCTATGCCTGTTCTCTCTTTGGGCAGGACCTTTGTGGACAAATGGAGCAAATCCAGAATAGAACAGAGTAAGTGTGAAATAAGATGAAAATAAGAGACAGGCGTGATACAAAAGGGGGCGTAGCTCACTCTCACCCTGTCTTTCTTTCTATCCCTTGATGGGAGTTGTGACCAGATGGAGATAGAAATATGCTAGCCACGTCTTGTACCCTCCTGCCACTGTGAATGAAGCTCAAAATAGCAACACAGATCCATGAGAGGCTTTACAAAACGATTGCCATCAATCACTGATACAATACATGTGTCAATCTGGTAGTGAGTGTGCTGTACGTATGTCAGGGAGCTGTCAGATCATTGCACCACATTCAAGAGGGTTGAAGGGGCCACAGTATAAAGTTTAGACAAAAGAAAGAAATAATGTGACCATATTTTCTAACATGAATCAATGTAAGAAGAGAAAAATAAAATGATTTGAGAATGTGAAGGATTGTATGCAAAATATTTGCATTATAAAAATCTTAATTTTCAACATGCTTCTGCTTTCAGGCTGTTGTTTGAAGCAGCAAAATGACTTTTTTTTTACCTTCAATTGATCAAACAGATGCTACAAATCAGATTTCAACTTCAGTGTAGCTGAAAAATTAATACGTTAATGAGAACTTGAAAAAGAACAAAAAAGTTTCCAACGGATAGAAAAAAAAACAAGAAATTTAAGAAAGAGGGAATACATTTAAAACCCCAACTTATTGTTGTGGTTAAGAATATAGTTTTCATCATCTGTTGGAACCAAAGCAAACTCTGCTGTCATGCAACATATGGGAAACAATGACACAGAACCCTTACAAAGCCATTTGGCATCACCTCCAATGTAATTAATCTGATGAGTGCTTTTATTACAGACGTCTACTTCTGATGTTTGCTCAATGTCAGTGCTTAGCCTCACTGAACACTGGATTGATTCCTCCTATGATCAAAAGCAGCAAGTCCCACAGGTCTGTTCATCTCAGACATCAGAGACTGTAAATAGTTTGGTCCTAAAGAAACAATCTCACTAAAATACTCATCATAAAGCAACGGCTGCTGCAATGTACTTGCTAGGGGAGGAATAAGAGGTCCCAGTTAAAGCTGTGTCCTAGAAACAAACACAAATGCTCAGTAAACACTAAAATCTTGGTTGTAGTTAAAATTCGAAATGACTGGTCCAGCACTAAACATGATGAGACAAGATCCAACTGAGTCCCGTTACCAGATCTGAGTTCAACCGGAAAAGATGCAGCAACTCCACAAGCCTCATTAGCTATGTTTACATGGATGTATGTAATCGGAATCAACGGCCAACTGAAATAAAAACATTTCATATAAACGCCCCAATCGGAATATTCTGATCTGATTCAGCTCGATCGGAATTAATTTGTAATCTGAAAGAGAGAGGTGGTTTATGTAGATTGGTAATTCAAATGGTGTGCATTAACAACTTATTTTGATCATGTTATTCTGCTTGTGGAAAACTGACCTGACTGTGCATGTGCGCCCTATGTCAACTTGACGTATTTCCACCTGGCTAAATGCTAACGTGTCGGGGAAGAAAAATTGATCCGTTAGTGATACAACATTTCTATTAGAAACTTTGAAAGAGCTCCAAATTATTGAACACCTTGATGGCCAAAACAGAATTATGTTATTGCTTGTTTGTTTATGTTCATCACAAAAGAGGAACTTCTTCTGTTTTTTTTAGGGTTAGTTCACAACTCAGTACTTCTATTTTGAATGAAAGTCTGGTGCATGTAAAACCTCGTTAAGGTTGGATTAATTCATTCTGTGTCCATATAAACAGTACATTCATCCAAATATCCAAATACATTTTAATTTCAATCAACAAATTCAGTACATGGAAACATAGCTATTGATAAATCTGAACTTTAATATCTCCATATACATTTCACTCCATTGAGGCCACAGTAGCTCAATGGTCAATGTAATCCTGAGGATTCAGGTTTGAGTCCAGGTTGTGTCAGGAAGAGCAAACTGCGTAAAACAATACATTTTATTAGATCTTATTAGCATTACTTGGCCTATAAACTGAATCTCATAACCTCGTTAAGCTTTAAAAATTAGTTTTTTTCTATTAGCAGATACAGCCCTGATCCTATGAAAAAGACTTTCACAAAGGACTAAAACTGAGTCCTTGCTGAGTTCTATGACTGCCAAAGCATATTCTTGTCTACAAATTACAGGGTCTTCTTGCGTAGAACTAGGAACAGCTTTCACCTATATTATTTCTCTTGCCAGCAGTGAAAAGCTCATTTAAAAAATCTGTAATATTAAATGAAGTCATGTCATTGCTAACAGGAGCATCACAACAATGTCACAACATTGCAATTTAAACACAATTTTACCCAAATCCATCATCTAGAGACAGTTCTCAGCTGGAGAGAGAGAGAGGAGCTCAATAGATGTCAGGGTTTGTATTATGAACGAAACATGAGGCGTCCAAGAGTACATCAGTAAAATGGCACCTGAAAATAAACAGCCCAGATATCATCTCACAGCTGTTTCTGATGGGAGATGTGTTTGCAGAGAGCATGGGATCCATTCTAAAACCCAACTGCCTTTATTGCAGAAGGAGCAAACGAGCATAAGTTGACTGCAAAGTTCACCTTTGAGCTTTTCATAGGTGTGAAACTTATTGAATTACATTCTGAATTTCACATTAAGGTGAAAAATATGTTCTGAGTTTAGGAAAGATTGAGAGCTGAGGTGCAAAAGTTCAAAATCATCTTTAAAAGAAATTACAATAAATTTATTATTCCGTACAAACAAATTCACAGAACAATCAGACTTGGAGAGGACATTGGCTTTTCTTCATTGTAAGGTATTTTATTTTAGACATCAACGAACAGTTCTACCCCATATCTCACAACAAAATATTATTTGTGAATGAATAAAATGAGAGAACGCACCAAAAAAAAGCATTAAGAAGGGGAAAAATAGAGAAAATGGATTAAATCAGATAGTGACAGATGTGCAGAAGGCTATTTATGTCCCTGTCTCCCTGTCTTCTATTGAGAGATGAATGACACCCATTAACAATATTGGGAAGCTGTCTTATTTTGCTCCAATCAGGTTTGGTGGGGCAAAATATGACGAATGATACAAAATACCTATTATCTCTAAAGACCTATTTTCATACAAATAACCTGCACAATACCCCAGTTCAGCAAACTGTATCAACAACTAATGCAGCCGTATTATTTTTTATTTTTTGGACTTTGCTACATCAACTTAGTATACTTAGTATAATTGTTAAAAGCCTTGCATTGTTGGAGAAATGCATATTGCCAAAGTTTTACACTAAGACCATTTTATGTAGTGAAATTACATATGTTATAGTCACAAATGTCATGTATAAAGTGTGTGTTGTGAATGACTCAGCTTCTACCACATCCAATTTTAGCTCAATATCTTAAAAACTGACTAAATTGAAGCCATTTTTGTGTTGGATATTGTCCATTAGCTGCAGTGTTCATCTTGACTTGAATTGACTCCAAAAGATAATAGTTATAGATATACACACAAAGAAGTAAAACCCTTATTTTCCAGTTTCGCTCTTCAGCAGCAGGCAAAAATTACTCATGGATTATCACCATATATAACCAAAAGCAGCTTCATGAACTACAGATTCACTCGGGACAAAACAGCACCTGCCACAATGTTAAAAAGGGCTGAATGTATTCACCAGAGACCAAACTTCCTGTCTTGTTACTGATGTGTTGGACAGTTTCCATCTTGTTAATAAGTTCTAGATCATCAACAAGGTCTTACCGGCATGTAAACACCAACCACTGGACTGAAAATTACCTTTGTGTTAGTTCTACTCTATGGGTCTCCATTGGCATTAGTTTCTATGATAACACAAGGGGAAACATTAGATGTTGAAGCACAGTTGTTACTGTAAAGGAGCAAACTAGAGAGTAAAGGAAGTAAGATGATAAGACTGTTTTATAAACTCGCTTCACCTCACGAGTCTGTGCTTCTCCCTTCTTTCGTGCTGAAAAGGTAAAGTGTTTCCCAGTGTGATCTGAGCACGACGCTTCTTTCTTCTGAACCAAGCTGGAAACGCAGCAGGCAATATGTAATCCTACTTCAGGCAGGCTGTTCTAAAGTAATCTCCTTCTCACTCAGTGTACACACAAGTCACTTTTGACTGCTCCATAAAAGATTCAAAGTCTCAGAATCTGGCCATCTGTCATCTGTCGTTATGTTTATCTGTCAGACTTTGAGGCGCTTGCTCTGTCTGCCCGTCAACATTTCACATCGTATAGATTCTCACACATTTGCCAGTTTACTTGGCAAAATTTCACTCGAGAGTGAAGCTAATGATCTGTTGAGCATCCAACATAAGAACATTAAGGTAAGTCCCCCTAGTAGTAGGATTAGGACTTGTGTATGTGTTTGTGTGTGAGTGTGTGGAGTTGGACTACAAAACAACTTTGCTCACAGAAGGCTATTCTAAACAACCTTTGGGGAATTTTCTACTTTCTTCTCAACTGCCCTCCTTTCAATTCCTATCTTTATTTCTGGCACCCAGAGCTGGAGCCTCACTATGATACAATGGGTCGTTTCAGACAACAACAATGAAGTAATCAACAATAAGAAAGCGCACAAGCAGCCTTTTGCCTCTGCCTACATTTGGTGAAGGAATAAGAGGGCACTCAAACCAGACCTCCTACAGGAAGCATGAGGATTACAGTGACAAGCTATTACAGGTTTAATCAGCGTTTTGTGAAAAAAAGTTACAAATGTTTCTTGTGAAATGTCTAACATTTGTGATGAAAAGGCAAAAACAGCAATAACAGAGTGCACAGGCTCAAGATTAGGTTAAATAGAACACTTCATTTAGGTGTGAAGCAAATAAAAGAACACATATTTTACCTTCTCTGATTTTATTACAAAACTGGTCATTCAGTTTCTGTTCACCATCATTTTAACCTGTAATTGCAAAATGCTTCAACACCTTTATGTCTGAGGACTGACTATTTTATATACTTGTACAATACTGGTTTTTGCTCTATCCATATGGAATAAAGTGGCTAAGTTCAAAATGTAATAAAATTAACTCTTTAATTATGATGCAAGTAATTTATACCACCTTCTGCAGCAACCACACTGAGAACTGAGGAAGAAATATTTGGTCAAAATGAATTTGTAGAGATGCTGAATGTATTTTACATGAATAAAACAATAATTGTAACTTGTTTGCATTTCTACAATCAGTGCAACTCTACGCAGGCAGGGGTGCATCTTCATAAAATCTGCAGCTTTAAAAGAATGCAAGACTGCACGTATTCTGTCCTGACACAGCAACAGCAGAGATAAGAAGAAAGGTTTGAGGTAAAGTTTAATCATCTTTTTTTCTCTCTTCAATAGGTTATCCTCCTTTATCTTTAATGTCTTTTCTCTCTTTTTTTCTTTCAGCTCTCATCCTAAGTAGCTAGCTGTCAAAGTCAGCTGAAACCTTGTTAATGAAGAGGTAGCTTTATTAGCGTGAAGCCAGTTGAACAGGCAGGGGGTGTGGAACCCCAAGAAGCCAGCCAGCATAGCTATGAAGTGTACATACTGACAACAAATAGAGAGAGAAAGGAAGAGATAGGATGGAGAAAAAATGGGCCGAGGAAGGATTTTATAGACAAAAAGAGAGAAGAGAAAGATTTGTTTAAGAGAAATAAAGAGGCATTCATCAAGCAGAGAGCACAGGTTGAAAGCACCCTGTCAGTGAGGAAGGGGGAGAGGCAGCTTCCCTCTCTTTTACACTCTTCAGCAGCAGCAACACAAAAAAAAAAGCTCCTACCGTCTGTTGTAGGTCTGGGATTCCAATGCGGATCACCACAGTGTTGCCTGTCGGCTCCTCCATAGGTGCTCGTGCACTGTGGCCACGCTGTCCACTGGGACTGAAAGTCGGAACGCCGTGAGCAAGGGGAGCACCGCTGTCCTCTTCCCGGGAGCTGCTGCTGTCAGAGCTGGCCCCCTGGCTGCCGTTTGCTGCGTGTGTGTAAGGTTGTGTGTGTGTGTGTGCGTGCTGCTGCTGGTCCTGCCGTGGAGAGCTGGGTGGCTCATGTTTGCCGGCTGCCGGACGCAGAGGCATGCTCTGTGTTGGGGCTCAGTCTATGTGGCTCTCTCTCTCCACACACACACACCCTCTCTCTCTCTCTCTCTCTCTCTCATACACACACACATAGACCAATGGTTCTTGCTCACACTACAGGCACACACTGTTTGCAGAATGCATCACTTGCCTGGGAAAGAAAAAGAGGGAGGAAGAGCGGTTGGGAAGGAGGGAGGCAGAGAGGGAATGGGCAAAGAGGAGGGGGTAACAGAAGGTAACAGGGAGAAAAGGGGCAAAAACATTAGGAAACTCCACTAAATTAGGAAAAAATGCAGTAAAATAAATTATTTCTATAAACAAATAAACACAATATCAATCAAATTAAGTCAAAATGTGTCCATCCATACTTTACTTAAAGCAGAACAGACAAAACATTACATTTTAACAATGGACTGCAGGTGGTTTCAGTGGTGGGAATCATTGCATCTTTGGAGACGAAAGATCTCTGCACAAGTTGTAGCTGCAATGTTCACAATTTAATGCTGTTGCCGTCACACTCTATTGCTGCTGTGGACCAACACTGTGGCCACATTAGGACAGCACAAGTGAGTTTGTGTTGGTGGGGGGGTGTTTGTTCAATCAATCTGATGCAGGATTTGGCCTTCATGCTTCGTGTTATCTGTGGGTGGTGTTACTGATCAAAAGCTTCCCTGGTTAACTGTGACACAAAGACAGAACAAAGCACCATCTATGCAGATGATGTTTTCATGGGACATTTTCCCAGTCCACACAAGGAGCACAATAACAACAACTAATAAATGCATTAACAATCTGACGGCCATAAAACGTATTTGAATAATTTTCAAACACTGGTGTACCCTGTTTTTTTTTTAGGTAAAAAGTTGCAACTGCAAAGTTATTCATTTGTTGAGGACTTTTAATGTGACGTGTGAATTGTATGTGATCACATGATTCAGTGTATCATTGTGTCAGAAGTAGTTTTTGCGTTACGCTCTAATTTCTGGTGAAATATGACTGATTGCTTCTCTAAATAATTTAAGTTTGCACGCAGAAAGCTGAATGAGCAAGGTTCTGCTTTGTTAAAATGTTCATAAAGGAATTAAGAGAAAGTAGTTTGTTTTTTTTGTTTTCGCTTTGTTGTAAACTTAAACTAAGCCTTTGTGTCAAACGTAAAGTCAGTCAGAGTTATTCTTGGTTGGACACAACCCTTTCAGAGTTCCTCTTATAACAACATCACAAGGTTTCTGTTTGGGTTATTTTTATAGTGAAACACCTCCATGATATTTGTAGACAGGGTACCAAGTTTCACGTTTTCAGGGTATTTCACCTGTCGAGTCCACAGCCTACAATTAACTTGTTTTCCTATTTGAATCGTTTTGCACTGATACAGTCATGGAATATAAAGACAGTTACAGACTGCAAAATATAACAGTATAAAACCAGATAATAATCAACATTTTGTGTAGTTATCACTAAATGCTTGAATGTTACAGCTCAAAGAAGCTAATCTTCCTATATAAGTAAAATGTGCCATAAAACATTTGTTGCAGATCTCTGAATAATTCATTGTAATCTGAAGTCAGTGTTACGCTTCGTTGTGCTCTTTGGTGTCATATTTGCTCAACCTGACCTGGCAGCCGCAAGACACCATTTTTGTCATAAGGTGGAATTTAAAGGAAGCACTGAAATGAGAAAGTGATGAAAGCAAACAAAAATCTGAGAGCATACACACAAGCATACACATGGTTACACGCGGTCAAATGACCATTGAAAAATCATCTTCTCCTAGATATTTGACACAAAACAGCTGGAAAAGAGCTGAACAACTGTTACGACAAAGCTGGGAGAAAGTTTCATCTTTACAATTTAACACACTTAATTTTTAACAGATACACTATAACCCTAATATAAACAGCTGACCACACATTAAAACCATCAACCTGATAATCTGTAGATTTCCCTGGTTTGGCAAAATATATAAGTACTTTAGCAGGCATTAAAGCAAAATGTATAAAATTATTTTGATTGAAAATGTTTTCTACACCTAACCATATACAAGAGCATCTTGATTGGAAGTTTTTGAGATATTTAGGCCTAGATTCTTTGTTTCTCTGAAAACCCCTAAAAGTACTCCCAAACTACCAAAGGAGCCAAATGCCGTTGGTCTGTCCCGATAAGCAATAAACCAATTAATCGCACAATAAACTAAAATAAGGTTGGTAAATTAAAATGAGGTAGATCATTTTGTTTTTGTTGCGTCTCCCTCTGTTCTACTCTTTCTAGTGAACAATTGCGTCAGGTTTTTGCCTGGCGCATGGTCTCGTAACCTCTGTAGCATAAGAGCCCTGTGAACAGGCATTTAGCTGGAGGACCGTCTTCGGTTTTCCGACGCCTTCTTTCAGCTGGTGACACGTGGTTTTTTTTTTTCGATCTACGTAAATTTTATAAACTTTGTAAGCAGCGTGCAGGTCACTGCGATTATTTTATGAAGCCACATAAAAAACAAATTGGGCTGGCTTGATTAGAGGAGCACAACAAAAACTGGAGATTTTTCCATGAAAATTTGTGTTGATAACTGTTTTCCTCTTCCATCTCATGCCAGATGGACCAGTGCTTTCTAAGCAGAATTTGTTATCATGACAGGCCAAAGATATTTTGCTGATCACACATTAATACTGTACTTATAAGTTCTAGAACCCAATATTTACAGCAGAACACTATAGACTGACAACATGCTTTTTCCTGCCTCACCTACTTTTTGCCTCCTGCTGCCATTCCTTCTCATTTGCATACATCTGGCAGAAGAATTGAAGGCCAACATAAGTGGAGCTTGCAGATTGACATGTCACTCCAAAACCTGTCATACATGATTATTTGGTTTGTCATCTGGTGGCTGTAAAGAGCAGCTCATGCTGTCAAAGCCACAAAGACATTGTCATGTCACAAGACCACATTCATCTAAACTGAACTGCTTTATCATTACACAAATGTGAAACTCTGAACTTTTTAGCACTTTTTTTCTTGGATAACAACTGAACCTAAAGCAGCTAAATAAATTGTTGTACTTGTGCAAATATTAAGTTTTTATGTAGGTATTTCCTTTCAGTTGAGGAAAGCCTTAATTTTGGAACCTTTTAAAAATCGGTCACCTTTCTCACAGCTTGCGTGAGTCCCACTGCGGGACATCGTACAGCATGTAATCCCATTAACACTGAAGTAAAACCATGCCAGTTAGCCCATTAGAGGATTTACCAGGTAACTATTTTTAAGTGACTTTGGCCACTCGTGTTTTTAAAGTGAAGAAAACCGATAAAGCTAAATATCCCAATAATCCCATTTTATTATTTATTTATAAGCTGTTGCAGTACAAGTCAAGTACTGTACAAGTATTTTGAAAACCTAGCAACAAATGAAGCATTTTGTTAAAAGAACACATTTAAGTATCTTTGAAATGTACTTAATAATGTTAGTGCCCAAAATTTCACAACACACCATTACAAACAGTACATAAAGGAAATTTAAAATAACATCATAAAACAACTGAAGCTGGGACCTTAGATGGGTTGCCAATAAGCAATAATGACTCCCCAAGACAGTTTGAAATGGCCAGGGAAGAATTTCATTCTACTTACATCATAAAAGGATCACAACTTTAGGCAAAAGCACTTGAAAAGAAAAAAAGTTACTTGTTTGTATGTAAAAGAAAGAAAAAAAAGACTTGGGGTATAACACTAATTTATTGAGTTTGTTGAAATGTATTTGACATTTCATGGATCTAAAGGCCTTAATGGCCACTACTCTGAAAGGCAAGTGAACCTGTAATTGCACATGTCTATGTTATTCTGTCTTTCTTTCTGTTAGCAAAATATCTCAAGAACCAGGGGATGGATTTTAATGAAACTTCCAGAAAATCTCTGAATGTACATCAACAACTAATTAACATTTTGAGTCAGCCCAATTCAATATGGTCACCACAGTAAATCAACTTTAGCAAACACAAAAATTGTTATAATCAAATTAGAATTATTTAGGTAAGCGTCAAGGTGGCTTGGTCAAGTTCAAACTTTGGACGTTTACCTGTATAATGAGCCTCAAAAATCCTTACCACTCGCACAGAACCTGCTGCAAAGCACAAGGAATGGAAAGCGGAAGAAGTGCAGAACTTATTTCTAGTCTTATTTCTAGCAGCAGAACCGATTGGAAGATGGTTATTTGATGTTATTTATAAAAAAATAAAACAAAAAAATGTCCTACAGGCTCTGACATGTTCAATATATTTGAAGCTGAGGTTTTGAAAAAATATGTAAAACTTGAAATCCATGAGATTGCTTTATATGTGCATATGCCTGCAAAATCATGGAAAATCTGTATAAATTATGGACAATCCGTACAACTTGACATGTAGTTGTAGTCAACGTGCAATCAGAAGATCAAGGATTTGATCCTACTTGGGCAAGACACCAGATCCCTTTCTACTCTATTATGAATGAGACAATTTAAACAGTGTTCAATAAAAAGTGTAAAATACATAATATAAAGTACTGTGTGTTAATTGGTAGTAGTGGGCATATTGATCATATTGCTTTGGTACTATCAATACCAAAAAATGTATCAGATTGGATCAATACATGTTCATTAAAACATTATTTGCACTACTGACTTTATTTTTCACAAATAAAGTAAAAAATAGTCAGTATTGCAGAACTAGTGACTTTTTTCTTAAATAATTGAGCGCAGTGGAAAGTAATAGGGAAATTATTAAGTTGGTTAATGCAAAACATTTTTATTTGCCTAAAATCTTTGTCTTGTGTTTTATCATAATCAACTAACTAAAGGCAAAATTATTCAATGAACATGACAGGCATCAGCATCAGAATTGGTGATATTAACCATGTATTCACTTGGTATCGAATCAATACCAAAATTCCTACTATCGCCCACCCCTATGAATTGTTGAGCAAGATTATAAGGTGCTATAGAACATGGATGAGGTTATAAAAGGTATAAGTGTGAACTAATCACTTAATCTAGAGCTAAAAAGTCGTCATTGTCAAATTATTGGTAAAAACCCCTCCATCTCATATTTTTTAATGCTATGTCATACTTTTTTTACTATTTAAAGACTTAACTCTCATCATACCTATAGGTTAAAAGTGCTGCCCACATTATTTACCTTATTTCCATTTTCTATGAACACATAGAGAGTGGACTAGAATCATGAAGAAGCTAGCTCCTATGCTTCAGCTAACAGCCACTGCCTCTTCTCTCCTCAGCTCAGATCTCTTTCACCTCACCCCCTCCCATCCTATTCCTTGTGCTCCAGTCCAGTGAAAACAAAGTGAATAATTCATGACCATACAGAACTGTGTTTTCATAGATCCAGTGAAATGTGTGAAGAATCCAGCAGGTTTTAGAAGTCTTCTACATGAAAACATTAACAAGCGCCACTAAAATGAACTACAGGAAATCAGCTAAATGCTCAGTATTACAGCAATCCAAACTAAAGAAAGAGATGGGCGCACAGGGAGTGGAAAAGGTGAAGGTAAGCAGATGTTTGAAGCAGCATGAAGCAGAGCTTGTCAGACAGGGGATGACTGAAACAGTCAGTGAGCCAAAAAGTAAAAAAAAAATTGACCACTGAAAAGAATGGGAAGTTATCACAGAAAAAAAAGTAAAAAGGGGAGTAGGAGGACCCAGAAGAGGGTGGGAGAGAGGGAGGAGAGCTTTTCATACAGTCAGCACCGACAAACCAGCCACACAGCTCATGGCCTGGAGTAAATGTGATAAGTGTTCACAGACCCCATCAGAGTCTGCTTCACGCTCCTCTACACCTAGTAAAGCAAATGTCATGGCCACTCACAAACGGAAGTCACCCTGGGCCAGATTTATTCACACACCCACACACAAACACTTCATCTCTCTGAAAACATATTTTTCCTCCATTTTATCCACACGCTATTCTTCTTCTTACAACAGAACCTCACTCCTATTCAAAATAAATTTGCATTTCAGTTCAAAACTTTAAAACCAGAGAGGTGGAAAAATGTCAAAAAGATCATGGAGTTTGAGCAACTTCCTATTGTTCTTCATGTTTGTAAGTTTTGCATATTTTTTCCAAGATGTCAGGTCCAAAAATCGTATAATTTTTTTTTTGTTTTGTGTTTTAGCTTCCTTTCTGCTGCAAGTTAAAAACATGCATAAGTTCCATAATCAGAGCCAATCTTTGATGTTATGGGTTGTATGTGTATGTTTTTTTGTTTTTGTTTTTTTTTCAGGCCAGATCCTCACCTGCAGTCACTGCAGCCACCTGCAGGTGTGAGCGAACTACTTAAGTGAGTTAACACCCTCCCCCTCTGCGCTGACTCTCTCCCCTCCTGCTGCCTGGCTGCTGCTTTCTCCAACTTTTCACACCGCAGTTTAATCAAATTTATTCATTAACTTCACCTTTTTATTGTGTGTTTCCCATTGTGTTTCATCCATTTGAGCCAGTGGGTTGGAACAATTTATCATGTGGTAATATCACACTTCTTAATACTAGCACACAGCTGAATGCATTTGAAGTTGTTGTAACTGGTTCGGTTAGTTATAAACGGGCCAAAAAAAGACTGGATTTTGCAGAAAATAAAATTACTGCTCAAGATGAACTTGTAAATTAGCAGATTTTCTATACAGTTATTATAAATCTGTCATAATTATTATTATTACTTTTAAACTGACTGACATTATTCCAGTCTATCTAAACATGTCATTTGTGGGAATCTCAGGCATTGGTCAGTAATCAATATTATTTAGTTAGGTCCTCAGCAGTACAAGTAATATCTCTGTCTGAGGTTTTTTATTTTTACTCTTTTTTTTCTCATCTCCATCTCTCTCCTTTATGTTTGTTCTAATTTTGTCTAACTTTCTAACCAAATAACAGAAGCCTAACCACGAAAGCTCCACGAAAATGTCATAATCCTAATTCAGCTCCTGATAAAAGCATCTTATTTACACCTGAAGCATCCTCTCATCATAGAACTAAAGACAACACAGAACTCCCACTGCTCAGAGATGCAACAGGTTTACAACATGTCATCTCTGTTTTTATTTCATAGCCGGATCTCCAACGTGACTTCAAAAACCAAATTAATTAGACAACTGTTATTTGTTTGTTTCTTTGTGTCTTCTTGGATATATGATTGGATTTAAGGGATTTGGTTTTTTTTAATATGCTTGGCAGAAATTCTTCTTAGCTGGGTGGTTTGGCACATGCAGATAGAACTGTAGAAGCAGTGCTTTAGATATATAATTGCCTTTATGGATTGTTTCTTTCATGTCTTATTTCAACATCAGAAGTGTCAGCAGACAAACATAAAACGTGTGTCACTTTCTGACGCACACACACACACACACACACACAAACTCACTTTAAACTTAAATGGATTAGCAGCTCACTGTAAAGGAAACACTGGCTGACCCATGCAGAGCTGCTGGGCCACATGCAGGGAACCCATATGGAAAATTAGCCAAGCGCTAAAAGCTTTTTGAATCAATATCAGTATTCTACAGTAATTGTACCACACTGTCTCTATTCAATTCAGCAGATATGGTTCTTACCCCACTCCCCCCCTCATTACACAGGTACAAACACTTGAAATTCAAAAACTCCAATGACATTCCTGTAAAGTCTAATAAAATGCACACACACTATAAAAAACTGACACATATAGTTCACGGTAAGTCACGAATGTGGCTCATTAGAAGCTAAATATGTTTAATAAGAAAATATGAAAGATGTTTCTGTGAAAAGTTGAGCTCTTCTCATTAAAGCTTTGCGTGTTTGTAGACTGCATCCTTGACCACAAAAAGTTGCAGATTTACAGTTTCTGTTGGTCTGAGCATTTCCAGGGATTCTGCTGGAGTGACAGCGGATTCTTTGATGCAGCCTTCTTATTAATATTCAATGGAGCTCCCCAGAGAGCATTTTATAAAGCCCGCAAGCCAATTAAGACATGTTTCACACCATACAGAGCTTTATAGCACCACACACAACAATAGCTCTTGAAATGCAGGCTGTGAATGCTGAGGAGGTCAAGGATGTTGCTATGCTAGCTTCCAATTAACGCTATCAAATACTTGCTGCACTTAAGAGAGCAGGGTTTGGTATATAGTACTATCACAAGGACAATGACTATCATAAAAATGACTAAAATGTAGTTTGTTTAAGGGGAGGGGTGTGTTTTCCAGGCACATGCTGTATGTATCAAAACTAAATTTGACTTTGCATCATATCTAAACACCTTGAAATTGGCCTCTGTCTCTTTAAGAACCTCCTACCGTTTCCAACTCTCCCACTTCAACACATCTTCTCAACAATGCTTTGGTGGAGGGGTGCTCTGTGGGGGAGGAGCTTGGCTAAGAGCTGAGCTCCAGGGAGGAGCTGAGTACAAATAGAGAGTGCTTTGTACCAGCAAGGATTTCTCAAACATGCATTAATGAGTCAAATCAACACTTTGGGTATATTTTTGAAATACACTCAGCAACAGAAAAGTTGATTTTGCAACCCTCCCCCCAAATATATTTGATTAATTGTAAAGCTGCATCGCAGGAGAGGAGGGGTGGTTTTGTAATTAAATGGTTTCCGGATCAGTTCCCAAATGTAAGATTGTGAGCTGTTCTTTATGAAGACATTGTGTTTTTATAAAAACAAACAATTACATTGTTTGTGGGGAAAAAAACAGTGGTGCACAGAATGGATGTGCTAAAAGCATTGCACATATTTATCATTTAAACATGAGCTTCAATGCATGAATGTCAACGGGCATAACAAAAATAACGGTCTGTGTAGAATTACAGAAATAACTTTAGATAGGAAAATTTTACATCATTTTTCATTTAAGGTAAACTTGTTCATGAATAGTTTGTTTTTGCAGCTTTCTCAATGTCTACTGATATCAGCAAAATTAAATGTTAGAAAAACACAGGTTCAGCTTTAACTCATATGGCCATGACAGTGGGAGGAAAAGAGAAAAGGATAGTTCAGAACAGATAGATAAACATTTCTAAAGGGCAGTCACATTCCAAATAGATATCCAGCTAAAACAAAAGCAAAATCATAATCAAACATCACAACAAGTACAGACAACAACCACACAACAACCATGCACCTTCCTGTGTCTGATTGGGAGGCTATTTTCTAAAGTTTTATAGTTGAGTGGATTTTCTGAAAGGGTTTGTAAATAAATAAATAAATAAATCTTTGGTACTTTCCCTTAAAACACCAATCCCCCACCCTCTCATTTCTCTTTCCTTGTACTTGTGCTTTCCCCACACCCTAATTCGTTTGTTGTCGATGTGTCGTGACTGTCTGCCAAGCGCAGTAATTACAGTACAGCAGCAGCAAAGCAATAGGGAGAGAAGCAGCATATCAAACATGACTGTTTGGGGTATTGAGCATAAAAAACCTGTTCTCGGAGTCACTGACTGCAGCATACCAAAGCACAAAGTCACAACAATCAGTGTCTTCATCTTTTGTCATTTAATTAGTTATCATTCTCATTATCAAACTGTGAAACTAATTTCATAGCATCAGTCACTGTTTATGTTGCAAGTTCAGGACATAAACTTACAATTGCACACAGTGATGTTTTTTATGACACTGTGATGACCATGGGTCAAGATCAGTGGGCAGTTTATAAAATTGGGAACAGCAGCAAGGTTAAAAATACAGTCCCCTTACAAGTAATTACACCAGTGGTGACAGTGGTGATTTAAAATGAGTCTAAAAACAGCAAAACCAACTCAGTGTGGGTGGGAGTGGCAACACAGCAATTACTGGACATACAATTGTAGCTAAAAATAGGAGGAGAGTGAATGGACAGCACCAATTTAGATTTAGGTGTCAAATCGGCACAATTGTTTTGAATTCTGTCTTCCTGCCTTTTATTACTCTTATTAAACCTTGTTTTCCTGAACATGCAAATAAAACCATCATGCAGGCATCTTTCAAATGCAATATGTAAGGGCTTCTGACCTTTTTGTATTCTTTACCGTTTCTCCCAGAAACTGAGTTCTTATATAACACAAGGCATTGTATGTGAACTTTCTATGTTCTGTGTATGAGTGGGTTTTCCCTGGGTACTCCAGTTTCCTCCCACAGTACTTAAACATGCATGTTAGGTTAACAGCTTCTAACAGTTTAATGTCTAATGTAATATAAGTATGCACATTTAAAAGAAAACACAAATGGAGATTACACCATTTGTTTCCAACAAGCACTCCAATGTCTTGTTTTTTACTCTTGCCATGTGTTCTGGACAAGGCCGGATTATCAAATGGGCATTCTGGGCACAGGCCCAGGGGCCCACGCCCTCTAGGGGCCCACAAAGAAAGGT
>JARVJO010000002.1:14480516-14500391 GCA_031762555.1 Cynodonichthys magdalenae | reverse complement strand
TGAAACTCCTCAGACTGAAGAAGTCTCTTGGAGGAGAGACAAAACGTTTCATTAAAGAAGAACCCATCCAGAGGACCTACTTATTTTTTCCTTTTAATTTTTTACCTGGATTACTGAGATGCATCAGGACATGCTGCTGAATATATGAAACACATATGTTTAATGCATATAAATGTTTCACGAGTCTAACTAGAAAAGTTTATTATCTCCTCTACATAACTCATATTTATCAACCAAGACAGTCACAGACTGAAGTGGCAGACCTTGTATAAAAATGTTCTTAAATAAAATCACTTCTTAGCCTACAAAGCCTTAGAGGATAAACAAAAGAGGGAGTAAGAGGATTTATCATGAGAAGCAGGAAAAATAAGGCAGCTGATAAATCACACTGAATTTTCCAAAAGCTGGCAATGTTGGCCCACTATAATGTGATTAGGGATGCTTTAAAAAAGAATATATTACTTTATGAAAAGCTTTTCTGGCAAAAATCTGCTGGCCAAACAGACTAAACAGCTATTACTTTATAGTCTCTATGATATTCAATAATAATAAATTATACATATTACTTATTATGGTACATAGTTTGCAACATTTACTCATTTAAACATATTAGTGTCCTAGATCTTTATGTGTAAATGTCTTTTTCATACATCTTTGTACATAATACTCATTCAGTACAACTTTTTTATATATAATGCATAAATGCATTGTAATATTGCAATAGTTTAACTTGTTCAGGGTGATGGATGTTCAGCTTTCAAACTATAGGATAATAACTACTACCTGAGCCAAGAACAAAGTATAAATTGTTAAAAAGTATCAATTAAAAAATTGTCCAATCAGTTTTTACTTGTTGTTACAAAAACAAGTGTATCTGATGAGTTGTTTGATGGTGTAATCCTCACAGACCCTTTGGGACAACGCAGGCCCCCAGTGATACTCAAATACACAAACTAAGTGTTGAGGCATTTGTTAATCTTGTAAACACTCTTCCACTGATCTCTCATTAATTCAGCCCAGTGGATGACAGCAAGGGTGGGAGATAAAGAGAGAAGCATTCGTTTAAATCAACGCAGCTCCTTCCCTGTTTTAAAAATATGGTAATATAAATTATGCAAATCTGATCTCTGCAGCTGAAATATTTACAAGGCATTGGCTTGCTTTATGCATTTCACACTTATATGGTGAAATACATTTGTGCATCTGTCTCTGCAGCCTATTTGTGGATGCTAGTGATTGCACCCTGATACAGAGGAATGTAAACACCTGAAGGTCCTGAAGGACAGATGATGCTCGCTGGCCATAGAGCAGGAACACCAACGTCAAGAGTTAAAAGGTCGTCACAACTGTACACCCACTGAAGTGCGAGAACACAAACAAGAAAACAAAACAAAAAGGGGGTTTAAATTTGGATTTTTTTCCCCCTGCAATTGAACAACTATTCATACGTGTCAGGACAACAAAAGGTTGTGACAAGAACAGAATGAAAGAAAAAATACCAGATTTTTACATCCTCACATCAAACAAGGCCTATAACAAGAAAAAGACTTGAGCTTAAAATAAGAATAACTCAAAAAAAGTGTTAAAATAAAGCTTGAAAGATCCCAGCTACCTTAAAAAAACCAACAGTATTTTGGGGTTTGCTGCAACTAATTTTCACTAAGATTTAATTCATTTAGTTTGTTAGAACTTTGTTCATAAACAATTGGGCAATAAATCAGTCACACTATTTGATTTGAAACCCCTTAGTCATCATTTTATTAATAAACACTGTATGTGCACTGTAAAAAAAATCTACAGGCAACAGGATGTGATGCCTCACATAATGAAATCAGCAGGTCAGTTTGGCAGAGAAACCTCTCAAATCATTGCAGACACTGAAACAGATGGTGATTTTACACCGGCAAGAGAAAAGAAATGGCTCTTTAACATCAAACGTCAGCAAATTACTTTGAAACCAGCTGGCCAGACACAAAAAGGAGTCATGGATCTGGGGAAGCAGCCAGACTTGCGAGCAGAGGTTCTGGGAGAAACGGTGAACAAAATACAAAAAGGAACGGCACCTTCACATATTATGTTTCAAAGACATCTGCATAATGATGATTTCATTTGCATGTTCTGGAAAATAAGGCTTAACAAGAATAATAAAAGGCAGGAGGAGAGAATTCAAAAGAAACAATTGTGCAGATTTAACACCCAAATCTAAATTGATGCCAATCTCCATTCATTCTCCACGCTTGCTCTTGATTCATGGCTGAAATCGTTCTGAGCTGCAAGCCAAAAGGAAGGGTACTACGATGGAGTATTAGGGCCACACAAGATTTTTTCTTTTATTATTATTACGAGAATACAGTCATAATATTACGAGATTAAAGTTGTAATTTTACGAGAAAAAAAGTCAAAATAATATGAGTAAAAACTTGTTCCTGTGCGTTCCTGATTTTTTACTAATTTCCTCATCATTTTCCTGACACCTGCTGTGGACAGTCATGCATCTCTCTGTGTAGCTAGCCCGCGATGACTTGGGTCACTGTTAGTGTGAAATGCTTTCATCCAAATTTAGCTACGTGATGACAAAATCTGTCAATGCACCCATTAATTACAATACGGCTTGATTGAGTTTATTATATATTCGTTTGCACATTTCGAAGTCCTACTACTGATAATTTTATGCTAATGTGCTAGAACGACAAGTTGCTCAACATTCCTCATTTTAATGCAGTGGTAAATGCTTTTTCGTGTAAAGGGTATAGTATGGCTTCAATTTTAGAATGTTGTGACTTTTTTCTCGTAATATTATGACTTTATTCTCATATTATGACTTTAATCTTATAATATTACATCTTTATTTTCATACAACTTTAATGTCGGAATATTGTGACTTTATTCTCGTAATTTAAAAAAAATTTTAAAATCTTGTTGTGTGGCCCTAATACTATGTCGTAGGGTACACCACTCAAAGAGAACTGGTTCTTTAAAGGGCTGGTCAAATTTCATTCATTTGGATTTTTAATTCAGGGGAATTTCCTGGCTTCACATATAACAGGGAGCTGCAAATTGGGGGTAATATTAGTTTTATAGATTCAAACATTTTGAGCTGCATGGCCTGTTCAGAACATGCCCCTCCCCTCCTCTCACCCACTAACTGCTGAGTGAGACACCAGCCTCGACCAGCTCTCTGTGGAGCAGATGAGTGAGCGGGACTGCATGTTGTCACGTTTCCAACTTGGAGCTTTTTGTGAATGAACTACAGATACATCATTTGCTGTGCTCTAAATAAAATTTAGTTCATTTAATCCATGATTTCTTAAAAAAAAGTCACACTTTTCAATTGCATCACTTGGTGTGTTAACACTTAGTTACATTCAATTTTCTTGCACCAATTTAATTTGTCTGTAATTAATTGGTTTCACTCCCAGCATCCCAAAAGCATTCTGATTAACCTAACCTGAATACAGGTTATATTTGTACTGAGTGACAATCAGCTGAGGCTGTAACTGATATTCTGGTCTTACATAGATATAAGAAAGAAACCCGTATAAATCTATGTATTTATCTGAGAAATTCTATATGCAAGTCAGGTGAACAGTAAGCTCTGCTATTTTCTGGACTCTTTTACTTGCTTGCCCTTTCTACTATCATTTTCATAAAATTACTAAAAAGGTTTTCCCCAGCACATCAGCAATGGGTCTTGGAATATGTTTTTCTGAAGACAAAGCAGTGCTGAAGCACACCTGGACAGCACCTTCACTATCAACAATGGCTTCATGTCAGTTTCAAACAGACGAGGAGAGCAGGTCAGCTGCAATACTTTACCCAACATATAATACTGATAACATAAACCACCATTCTTCTAAGTTTAAGACGCTGTTAGTGCTCTAATTTCATGCATATTTTATATATAAAATCAAAAATTGAACAGTAAAAGTGACAGAATATTTAAGGTGTTTTTTAACACAGGACGAGTGTTCACATATAAGCAGCTCACTGGCCACTTATGCAAAAGACAAAAAGACCCTGCAGCGATCAAAGGACTTCTTGTCATTTCTTTTTAAGTCAATGCAATAAAAAAAATGCAGATGAGCACACCACGAAGATGAATTCCAAATGCCAACTGCGACCTATAGAAATCTAAGCACTTTTCAATAAGGCAAAAAAAGTTACTTCAACAATCTTTATATAGTTATTAATATTAATTCTGTTTTTAGCGTGCAGCAGAGAGCCCAATGGTTTTTTTATGCTGAAGGATTTGACATTTAGTTGAATTCTTCCTACTACATAGAATATAATAACCAAAAACTAGATCAAAATAAACTGAGAAACCATGTTGGCCTAACTGAACTCTTGACCTGCAGTAAAAGTGCTATCAATAGAAACCTAAGGTGTAAATAAGTTAACACTTTAAAAATAGTTAATCCAGGATGATTTGAAGTTAAAAAAGGAAATAAAATCAATAGTTTTACTTTAAACGGGTAATTTCAGATACTTTTTTCTACTGAAAACCTGAGTTACTCACTAAATAAAATATTTTGTAACCTAAAATGGCCTTGAGGCATTACATGATTTTTCCCTTAGACTTTTTCTGCTGCTGACTTCAGATACCTGAACAAAAGCTCCTGGGCGTATAAAGCACTTCAAATTAATTACACTGCACTACATGACAATATAAAACTTGAAGAAGAGAAATATGCATCATAATATAAAGTATTAGTAAAACAGTCGTGACCTGTTTAAAATAATTGCATCTATATCAAGACATCATTAAAGTGCTTGTTCATATTGGGGGGGATCAATGAGAAATGCACATTAACCTTTGCAGAGGAGCAGAAATGCTTCTTTTCACTAATACCACATAACGATACACACACCTCTAACCTCAAAGTGGTATGATTAAAATCAAATTGAGGCTTGAGCAAGTCTTAGCCCCCAGGTCCATTACCAGCTTCAGGTTCTAAGAGAAAGACAAGCCGGGATAGAGAGGAAACGACACAGTAAGACAAAGAGAGAATGCTGCTGTGAGAGGCAGTTGATCTGCAATGCTGCCAGAGTCTGCATGTCAAATGCCAGTGCACTCCATAGGAATACGATAACGAGGGCTGCACACAGAGGGAATGCCAAATGAGATATCAAACACAGAGGAGAGCCCAGAAACACACAGAACTGAGCCGTTTAATAAGACATGGTTAGAAAGGCTGCCTGCCTACATTGTACTTCAACATTTTTATTGATCTGGGTTGTGACACAGAGCATAATATCTAAGAGCCATGAAATGATGCCACATTTTAGAGAAATAGCTTTGCAATTATGCTGTTTTGCAGCTGTGCATTTGACAGTCAGATGCAGTGCATGGTCCAGCGCTTTCATTAAAATTTCAAAACCAGAAAAGAAAGCTGCAATTCCTGAATTTGTTACAGAGTTCATTGCATCATGTTTTGGTCCTCTTGCTAAGTCTTGAAACACAGTCAATCAAATATATTTCCTGTATTAATTATCTTCTATCATTAACTGAAGTTATGTATAATAATGTGTAGAGGAGTGATGTCATAATAAATCATTACATATTGCTCTGACATAATCAGATCAATTATACTGCAGAAGATGTAAAACATGAAGAAAAAAAATCCCTTTTCTTGTCTTACCAGAGCAAAATGGTAAATGGACTGTTACAGCGCCTTTTATCCAACCAGGATACTGAAAGGTAAGGTAAGGAAAAATGTATTTATATAGCACTTTTCAGCAGCAAGGTAATACAAAGTGCTTTACAATACAACCTGTGCCCTCATATACTCATCCACACATACATTCAGCATGCCAAAACCATATCTGAGTAGTTTGTTTACTAACCAGCTGCATGACAAGAAATTATTTGCACCTGCCATTAATCTACTTCTATAGGTTTGCTTCTTTTTTTTTGTGTGTGTTTTTTTTGCCACAATTTCCTAAAGTTCTCATTAAAATTCTGTTGTATGGTTAAGGTAAAACACAACAAAATTGCAAAACATCTTCCTTTTCAGCAGGTCACACACCCCAGACTAAACTATGAAGGAATTGGAACCAATTACTTGGCAGATCAGTCAGTGAATGCACCATATCAAAATGCTAACTCGCAGTAGCATTGTTAGTGAGAACTTTCTTTGCTGCTAGTAACATATAGGCTCCAGTTTTTCCTTTAAAGTGCTGATGCTGCAGATGACTAATCTGAAATCCAAAATATATATTTAACTCGTCAGACATAATTTGCAGGTAACAAATGTAAACAATGCAAACAACTGTTTCAGCCATTAATCTAGTTCATTATGCACATTTTGCACTTCTAAAATAATAAGTGAGAAAAGAAAATCACAACTGAGAACTAAAACTTTGTTTTCTGTCAGTTATTAAAACAAACTGTCAGATGCCCCAAGTTTTAGAAAATAAACATGTAGTACCTTGTAAAATCTGCAGCCTTTCTTTCTTTTTTTTAAAATACATATATATTTTAGCAACCTGTCCAATTTTCAATACAACCAAAATATATTTTATTTGGCTCTTTTAAAATACCTCAAATACAATGTAATTTTATGTTGAAGTTGGGTGGGGGATCGTAGGTGGAGACAAAGAGGAAAAGCAGAATAATTTTGAGATCTAACCAGCTTTGTTGACATGAAAACATTTCAGACAGGTTTTTGTGTCAACTCTACTATGCATTGCTAGATCACAAGTAACCCACTGCTTTGCAAATCCTGTCAAAACAACAACAACAAAGCTGCTGTTGGTTTACTGCTGCGATGCCATTTTACCAACACCTTGTGTGTAGATTGTGTCACATCCAGCAGGAAGCCAGTTACACGCATTTTCAACAAAATGAAATCTAACGTGATAAACTGTGTCAAGAGTGTTGCCATGCTTTGCGTATAAAACACTTTAGTAAAGGCAGTGAATACGTTTCTTTGACTGATGAAGCATTTGTTGGAGCACAGCAGCAGCAGATGTCACCTCTTCACATGGCTTTGGTTTAGTTTTACATATTATTAATTTAAAAAGCAAGAAAAATCTGGCTGTGTGTCAATTTGGAAAACTAAGAAAAAAAAACACTTAAAATACAAAAAAGAAATGGCATAAAATTGAAAGTTTAATTCTTGTACTAGAAAATGTCTGTAGTTTATCAAAATCAGAATATACAATTCCAACTAAACCAATATCAGGCATAAATAACTGATAATTATTATTTAAACTGAGTGAAGATCTTTATATGGATCAATCCTTCTTATGGTTTTCATATTGCTTTGTACCAAATCTAAAACATCTTTTGAAATCTTAATTATTTCATTATTAATAATTAATTATGTAAACATATATCTTAAATAAACAATATTGTTTGCTGGCAGCTGAATTACTGCCCCAAAAGCATCAACAAAGCACATGTTTTTAGCCACCCTTCCTTCCAACATTAGCATCAACGGTTAATTCAATGTAACATACCATTAATTAGCAAATATACACAGACAAACTATTACCATACAGCCAATACACAAGCATAATATTATGTTATTTGCATAAATGAAACTACTCCGACTCACCAAAGAAAAACATCCAAACAACAGGAACAGCTGCGGATTTCAGACGATCCCATGCTGCGTTCACTGACTTCCTGCAAAACAGGAAATATTCAGTTTTAGATATCTAAGTTTTATATATTGGTATACTAAATAAAGTGTTGACTGGTTAGGAAAAGTATTATGTGTTTGTGTTTATTTTTTAAATAGGGCCTTTTTTGGAAATAATATGAAAATGATGCATTTTGTGGTTTTGTTCAGGCCGTTTAATAAAAAAGGCACATTTTCATAAAGCTTTGTATGGGTTTTTTATTATTACTTTTGAAAAAGAAAAAGTTTAGTGCAAAATAATTGTTCAATAATGAGAACAATTTTTAAAACTGCTTGAGGCAGAGCATGAATTTTCATTACTGATTAAAAAAAAGAGGTACCACTTGAAATTAACAACTTTAATGTATTTAAGGTAAACTTTTTTATTTTTATTTTCCGGGTGGTTGAACATGGTTTGCTCTAAAAGTTAAGTTAGCATCCACAGACATTTTGCTGAATCTGGTGCTCTGTTTTAAACTGCATGACTTTAAAGGTCTCTGTCTGAAACAAGAGAACACTTGCTGGGTGGACAATGCATTTTTGCATTTTAAGTTGATGTCAAAGTGAACAAGTCCTAGGTACCACCACCTGTACAAAGTTTTATAATGTCTTTGAAAAGACAACACAAAGACAAGAAAAAGGACACTTCAGGGGTGCACTGAGTAAGCACGTCATCGTCTGAATCACACACTCTGAATATTATAATTAGCACAAATTACTAAGGAATAATAGCCTCAACTGGGTAAAATCTCAAACCAAAGCTGTGATATTAATATCATAAGCAGCAACATCCTGTGCAAAACAATGTGGCATGGTCTACAAATGCAGAAGGAAAAAGGCTGAATTCACTCCCTTAATTCCTGCCCACCCGAGCAGAACAATGAGGGCGACTGACCTCAGCTAAAATGATGTGGGCGTATAGTTAGACGAGGGTCACAGATAAAGTATGTGCTTCATTCTGCATTTGATTGTAATTCTCCTTGAGTCTGAAGGCGGCCGGTGTTCGGGTGGAAGCTTGGAAAAGATGGTGCTATTTTAAATAAATTGACAAGAAGTGTAATGCCCTTTCTGGTGTCTCGTACAGGTTCAAATGATTTGAAATGCAGTCAGTGTAATACATTAGTGGGGCAGGAATTTAGTGCTCAATTGGCTCTCCTTAAAGCAGCAGAGGGGAGACGCTGGCTGTCTGAATGACAGAATGGTTAGTCGCTAACTGCTGGGACTGTACACAAAGACACATGGATGTCAGGGCCAACTGGTAGCCTTTGCAGCCAAGCCTCAACAATAGATCTGTGATGTAGCAAACCGGTCCTCGGCTGCTTGCACATATGGGACCACTACAGCAAACATTCCTCTGTGCTACCTTGGCAGAAGCAATCCACTGGAAGGCTGAGTTCACCTGCGCCTTTCCTCTTTTTCTAAAGGTTTCTGCTTTTATCTAAAATAGTAAAAAAATATATAGTTTTTTTAAACCGCCAGAAAAAGCAAATGAAAGCATCAGAGGCAGAGGAGGATGTTACATATTCATAGCGGGGAGTCAAGAAGAGAGATAATCACTTTTTTATTATTTGTATTTTTTATTACATTTAAAGGGAAAAGTCTGTTAAGATATTAAAGTCCAGGCCGATACATGTGTTTTGAAAAGACGCTGACATAAGCTTTAGTTTATCTTCAATCTGGCATTACCATCATTGCCATAATGTTCATCAAATGATGCTTCATCTGATCTTATTGTTGTCTGGGCTTTTTCTGCTCCTGCTCCCTCCTTACCATCAGAACAAACATCATTATAAAGTGTTTACTTGAACAAGGCACAGAGCTTGCATCAGGAGGAAGGAAGAGGATAGAAGGTGACATTGTGCTAAGCTTTTCAGTAGAAACTCAACACAATGAGCATTTTTTCCACTTTTGTTTTCATGATTTAGATTTATTTTTAGTGCTATATTAGCCTGGTCCTTGCCTTCCTATGCAGTTCCACTCAATTCTAGTTTCCCTTCACTGCTCAGTCTGGGATTTCTCCCATAGACAAGGATTTGTTCAGTAGAATTTTACCTGGGCCAATCAGCAAACAGAAGGATTTTCTGCGCTGTGTCTGCTTGTAGATTAGCAGTGGTAGTGGAGGAAGTGAATGAAGCCAGTCCGAGTTGACAAGGCTTCCAAATTAAATTAAAATTGTCTGACAAAGCCTGCAGCATCATTTACAACCGTCTCGTTCAGCTCCGTACTTCTCTCCTATCATTAGAGTTGTTTACAGCGCACCCAATTTCCAGTTAGCTTCTTAGCTTAGCCTCCATCAGAGAGGAGCTGGTGCACAAGTCTCGGCCAACCGATCCAATCGTTTTAAACATCAACAGAGGCCACGCCTCCAGCAAACAATCGTTTCTCAATAGCTGAGAGTCCAGACCCTCTGTCCGAAGCAAAGCGAAGGACAAGGGGCTGGTTTTTACCAGGCTAGTGCTATAGCTTTTTAATTCTTTTTTCAGAATGCTTTGTCACATTTTAGCACAACACTTTGTATTTGTCTAAGAGAAATGTCAATATGTTGCTTCTACACTTTTATTTTTGTTTGTCCTTTTCTTTTATTAGATATTTTTTATTGTTAAAGTTTATTTCTGTTTTTAGAATTTTTTTGTATGGAACTTTTGTTGATTTTTTTTTATTATAAAACCTACTTTTGTTCCTTAACTGCCTGCACATAAAATGTCTGTGACATAGAATTGTGATAAATATGAATGAAATACCAGGAACAACAACACTTATTGCAAAAAAAATATTATCATGCTAATCTGCTGCAAGTTTTAAAAACTGATGCATAAAGCATATTCTATATTTTATTGGGAACAGAGTGATTTGTGCTTTTGTCATTGTTATAGTCTGTCTTTAAATTCAAAATTGTCAAAATCTAAAGGTCATGAAAACCTATTTGATTTTTTTTATTTCTTCATCAGGATCACTCAACTAGATGATGTACATGCACACTATATTCACAGATAATTACTGAGGATAATTCGCTTTACAAGCTAGTTTGTAAGTGACCTAAATGAGGTTGGATTCCTTTTATTGATCTGTCAGCTCATACATACGAAAAAGAACACGGTCAGCAATGAATGTCTATTTTAAGGATATCGATCGACTGTCACAGTCACAATAGCAAGAAGCGCATGCGAGATAACGAGAATCATTGATCACGACAAGCGGGGAAAAAACAGTGACACGACATCCTTACGATGCAAAGTTTATATGCCACACAGCGACCAAGAAGACAAACTGAGACAAAAAATAATAATGTAAAGGAGGCAGAGAGAGACCAGCATGTAGATGAGCAGGAAATGTGTGAAAAGATTGAAAGAAATATTGCACAAGATTGAATAAATGTTAAATGTGCAGATGGAGACAAAAAAATAACATCACGGAATAGAAACAAATGAATGAAGCAACAAATAAAATTACTCTAAGAGCTGTGGCACACTGAACGTGTGCGATAATGTGGTTTAAAGCGGAGAAGGAACAGATAAAAATAAAATGTGTATGTCAACGTGTAGAAAATAACAGAGTGGCTGAAGGATTATGTGTCAGAGGATGACAGGCAGAGCAGGGAGGAAAGTGAGGGTTTTGGTGAGGGAACGATAACGAACCAAGTCACAGAGTTCATCTCCCAGTTCTAAACCAAGCCAAAAGTTTCTCTGTTAATCCATCATCAGCTGTTCTCGTATCCCCGCTGCCAGGCTGGAATGTGTGCAGCCCTGGTTGAATAAGCAGGCTGATAACTAAAAAGTCAGAACGTGCCCACCCTCACTACTTTGCAGTGGGGCTGTTGAAGCTGAGTTAACCATTAACTAACCTGCAGCATGGGAAATATGCTGAAGGTTCACTCAGGCACAGTGCTGTCTGTATAACAGACACTTTAGTTAGACATAAACAGCTGGTGGTGTGCATAAATTGGACCATTTTAAGTTTCACTGTGTGTGTTTGTGCCTGAGAGAGATGGAGATAAAGATTTCATACTGCTGTGTGACTCAGTGTTCAGCCATTCAGAACACAGAAACAGTAATCAAATAGAAAGGCAAAGAAACAAAACCACCGTGACCATGCCTGTTGTCACACATTGGAGTGGACTTCAGTCTGTGGTTCAATTCAGGCCAGGCAAGTAACTTGAGCGACCTGGAAATATGATTAGACCTTAATGAAAAACATCCATTAAAGAGGTTGTGGGCTCGTACGCTGGAGCTCAGGCTGCAAGAAAAACTGTTAACAATTAGGAGCAGTGTTACTGATAAAATCTAGACACAATGAGCAGACTCTGGTTACAAAACTACAACCAGGTCCTGATGGCTTTAATTTGCAACAATGAGAGAAGGTGAGGACAACTAGTATTAAAGTATGTGCTGTATTATTATAGAGTTCTAAATTTGCAAGTGCAAAATGTAGCAGCAGCTAGAGGTAGCACTTCCAATGAATATCTTTTTTTTTTTCCTGCTGGAACAATTGTGCAATGCAAACTGCACTGTATTATCAAGGTTTGTGAAATAATATTTGTGTGAACTGCTGTTAAAATTGTAAAATTTGAGTTTGTTTCAAATGGCAAGAATACTCTTTGGTCTTGGCCCTGCCCCCGACTAGCCATTAACTCGTCAGTCCAGTTTGATTTACTTTATATTTCTTCAAACTAACGTTGTTTTAAAACCTTTACAACATGTAAGATATTAACTATTCACACTCTTTCCATGGAACACCATTTCAAAAGATAATCTTAAAAAGAATTGAAGCACTCTTTTGAACAGTAGCAACAAAAGACATGATTTTGAGCAATATATATATGTATATATATATATTAGGGGTGCAACAATACATGTACCCGTATTGAACCGTTCAATACACCCTGTATCGAACAATACAGATTTTTAAAATGTATTTTATCAACTTGTCTTCTGAAGATGCTCTGTGTTGAAGGATCAGTGTATCTGTGTTCGGCTACTCCAGCCAGGCTGCATTGTCGAGTGCTGAGCCACTGAGGAAATTGCTGTTTCAGCAACATTTCATTTAAAAACCGTACTTTTGAGGTTAAACAAATGTTCAAAATTAATTCCAATAAATTACAAGTTAAGAAATGCATGGAAATAGCTCTGTTTTGTATCGAAAAAATATCGAACCGTGAGACTAAAGTATCGAACCGAACTGAATCGTGAATTTTCTGTATCGTTGCACCCCTAATATATATATATATATATATATATGTATATTTAAATATTTTCCCTGCAAGTTTTTTTTTTTTTTCAGCTGGAAAATCTTAATATTCAAGTACTATTTCAGGTTTCCTCTTTAAAATTACATTTAAGAAATCCTCAGACTAAATTGAAAATGGATTCAGACCAAATGTCAATGGATTATCCTGACTAGAAAAACAAACCAAGCCATATCTCTTGAGCCGCTCAAGATTCAGGTATCATTTTAATCAATTTTGACTTAGTCTTTGGTTTGAGGTGATGGGTTACATCTGCAGTTTTTCATGAGAGCACATCAAATAAATATTAAACAAAAACATGTATTTATTTGATGTGAATATCTATTACCCAAGTTAAACATTCCCAGCTGTAATATTGTTTACAGTTGCAGACTTTGTCCCTACGAACCCTGCACCACTGACCTGAGCCAACCCTGACACAGCTATAACTAAATCCTCTAAACTGGACTAATATGTGAAATAAAACATCCCTAACCTTGCTCCCACACAGACAAACACACACATAGCTTCTTTTTCTTTATGCTGTTAATAACTGCTGATTACCCTTATCAGCATCATCAGCCTTCAGCACATCACAACAAGGTAGATCATACAGACAACCGTACACATGATGAAAATGGAAATGGAGAGTCCTCATCATCAGCCATGAAACAGACTGTGATTACAGTCATTATTAGGTGTGATGACTCTGACTGATTATTCATTTAAACAATCAACTTGATCAGTGTGGAGAAATTATACCACTACAAAACGTGTTTCTTTTCTTCTGTAACTATTTCCAACTATTTAAAATAAAAACATTTTTATATTCCCTTTTAATTTCGGCATTTATTTTTCGGCACTGACTTTTGGTTGAGACTCAGTCAAAAGACTCCCTCGCTGTCTAATTTATGCCGCACCATTAAGTTTTACGCTCACCTTGATGTAGAAAATGTGTGCGCATGTATGAGCGTGTCTTGGTCCTCCACTGACAGGTCGTTAAACAAGCAGAGCCAAATGAGACGCTTCCTCATTAGCCTCATTATGCTGAACCCTTGTTTTGTTAATTGACGTAAAAACAAACACCAGCTCATGAAAGAGAATCTGGCATTAAGCTCCAACATCCACCCGCCGTTCTCCTCTTTTTGCTGTATGTGTCTGTCTGCTGTTTGAATCACAGCCAAGAGATGGATCATGCTTTAAAGGGATCTTTTATTGAGATTGTCCATTTTTTTTGTTCCATACGTTTTTTGGCACGTGCTGTTTCAAAAAATTCTACATCAAAACATTCAGCTCCTTCAGGGCATTCCAGCTATGACTTTTGGTATTTCAGCAATTTACACCTTTCAGACTTTTTTTTTCTAATTGAAAATGAAGGTGCTCCCTTCCATCCCATCCATCTTAACATCCATAAAACCCTTTTAAACCTTTTACAAAACTTTCTGCTCTTTTTTAGCTGTTTGGCTGATTTTAACTTTTTGGTATGTCTTTCAGCTTCTTTCTGCCAATTTAAGTTTTTCATGCTTCTTTTGCTTTCTGTAGTAATTTTACCGTTTTAATGTAAATTCATCCATTGTAATAATTTCAGCTTCACACAATGTGCTCTTTCTAATTCTTTTTGTTAGATTCAGCTTTTTCAGCTACTTTTTTTTAGCTCCTGTTCTGTTAATTTCAGTTTGTAAAGCTTTCTTGCATATCATTCATGATTAAAAGAAAACATAAATAGTCCAAATTATCCATCACATTGTGACAAAACATGAACGCACATTCATGCAATGCTGTAGTTTTTAAAATAATTTTTCTTTTGGTTTGAAGTTGAAGTCGTTTTGTGTAACAGCAGGTGAACTAAATATCAGAGTGCCCTTCAGGCTGACAAACACGATATACAATTTCCTATTATTGCTCCATCACTGGCAGAGCAAGACAAAAAAATGCATTGACTTAAAAAAAACACTGGCACAGTCAAAATATTAGACTAGACATTGTTTATTTGTCATAAATGACAGTATCAAATAGTATATTTTTCTTGTTGCACCCCCTTGGGAAAGCTTTGTTCTGACAATGGAGAGAGCTGAATGACTGCTGGTAACCATGGATACCCCATAACTTTTCAGAGAGCAATGCAGAAGAAAGCAGTTGTCAGACAATTTCACAGACTCAGCAAAGGGCACAAACACACACACACACCAACAGAGTAACAATTTAAAGTCTTGGTTATCTATACTTTACTTGATTAATTATTTCTCAGACAAGTTTTTACTTCTATTGCTTACATTTTCATGCAATTATCTTAGTCCTTACAACTTAAAAAATGTAAGGAGTAAAGAATCAATAGTTCAATCCCATTCTGGCTTGTTATTATTAAAAAACTATCCAGATACAGCAAATGGTACTTCCCAGATTGAGTGAATTTACTGTGGTTGTACTTAGATTAGGAGTAAACATATATACCATTCTGACATCCTGTTGGTTCGTTCAATCCATCACACCTGCACATGATGAAATCATGTCACACTCTATAACAGACATATGAAGCCTGTGATGACTATAGAAGAGATACTGTATGTGCAGCTGAAGTGCACCATAATTTTTTTAACATTTTAATATTAACATCATAGTTAAATAATCTTTAGAAAAAATGTTTTTTTTGGAGGTCATTTCATTTTTGGCATTATACCCACTCATTTTTGCTCAATAATTTTACTTTGAATACTTTAGTGCATTTTATATCAGAAATTTCCTCTTGATACTGAAGTATAGTAAATGTCAGATAATGTAAGACCTATACTCAAGTAACATTCTTATAGAAGACTTTAACTTTTACCAAAGTAAATTACTGCTAAAATACTTGTACTTTGAGGTACTTTATACAACACTGCACACACAAACACAATCACAACCAGTTTGATTATTGCAGAGGTAGACAAGAGGAAGTCTTTTCAAATAAGCTTCTCTAAAAAGCTATTTACGCACAATCAAACAGATATTAAGACTTTAAATTAACTTGTACTTTTTTATTTACTGCAATCTACCTATTCTTTCACAAAGGATGATCAATCTTTGTTTTAACTGTTGCTATTTGCTAAATTCAAATTAAAGGCAGGAATTTAAAAATTAGGTATTTTTGCAAGACTTTGAAAATGTAGACATAAAAAACTCGTAGTTTGTTTTAAAAATCCCTTAGAAACCCTTGTACTTTAATTTAAAAAATACATATTTATAGTTTACATTTTCCTATTTGTTACTGAGGTTTTTAGAAGACAATCAAAGTTTGTGACCGTCTCAAGACGCCAAATGTATTTAAATAATATGTATACAGCTTAATTGTACACAAACTTATAATTTCTGAATAGCTTTGTAGCTCAAGTTCACACAGGTTCACCCCCAAAAAAGTTAAGTTTTTCTAAACCAATACTTTAAAAAGTTTTTTTTTTAAATGAACTTTCTCACTCAGAAACAGAGTTTAAATCTGAATGAAGGTGCAAATACGGCAAAGAGTTGTAAATAAGTTTAGTCTCCTGATTTCCTTTATTGCTTTTGGCCCAGCTTCTCACCTCAACCTCAACCATCTCACCAGTTACTCACCAATCACCACTCCCAGTGTTCAGTTTACACATTATTCTCTTCAAATCAAATAATGTTGTCCACCAAATTCTTTTTTTTTTCTTATTATATCATCTTTTATGACATGTCTCCTGTCAGTGTTCGTTCACACACGTACCTGAACCTAACCCTCACCGGCTGATGACGCTGTAACTTCAGTATTTACATACTTTCTCATTGCTGCCTTGGTCCTTGGTTTGAATCTTCATTCTGCCCGAGGGGCTCCAGTCTGCTTTTAAACACTCCACTGAAGCAAATGTCTGAAGAGGACTTTGAATGATTTCTTCAGCGAGGCAAACAGACAGAGAGACACACAGGCATGGGGTGGAGTGGGGTCCCTCTCTGGGACTCCTAACAGCAGTGTTTGATTTGTTGCGATGGTGACAAATACCCAGTAAAAGAGCCCAGGAAAGAAATTAGATTTTAGAGGAAAATGTTTAATCTCTTTCACACATGGTGCCAGATGACACCACGCACATTCTTTGGAACACACTCGCACACTTTCACTCAGCCCATGCTCACAACTTGGAGTAAAGCAAAGTTGCGCCAAAACATGCAGAAATTGAACAGAGAATGATTTATTACCTACTCCACTCTCACCTGGGTAAGAAGGTGACTTTATGGAACTCCATAGAGAAAATGCAATGGTAGAGAAATAGCTTAAGTTTAAAAGGCATTTCCTGAGCCTGGGCAGAACATCCAAACAAAGCAACCCCTCAGCAATGCTGCTCCACACTTGCACAAACAAAGACAGAGATGCAAAGAAACACATCAACTCTGAACACAAATGTTCAGCGTGATGAAGACAGTAACTGACAGGCTTTTCTAATATTTGCTGTGAAAATCAGGCAAAAAGCAGGAACAGACAGTAAAAATTCTGTCAGGCTAGAAATAATACTAGAGCACCTCCCTTATGCTACATGCTTACCAAAAAAGGAAAAAGTTATGATACAACGTACAGTTCATATTAAATACATTACATTCTCAAATATTTTGGGTCTGGCAACCCCTTACAGAGAAGACAAATTTCAAAGGACTCCCTCAAAAACCTCATGTTGATTAAAATAATTTACTTAATTTAATTAAGTAAATTAATTTGCTTAATAACACATCATTCCCTCATGAAAAACACACCCAGAGTGTGGCTTTGATTCATTCATGCATGTTTTAGAAATCCTCGAATCTTCTGTGGCCATGTGAAGCTGCTTGAACACTTGTTGTTACAAACCACAGAGCTCCTCCCTGAAGAGACAGAGACCAATTTCAAGGTGTATAGATAAACTATGATGCAAAGTCAAATTTATTTTTAATATTTAAGATTTTTCACAATAACTGAAAGTAACTGTAACATTTTTATAGCACTTGATTGTGTTATAGAATTGAGCCTGGAAAATACAAAATACCCCACCACCACTTTTAAATGTCATGGAAATAGCGGTTGTCTTGTTGAGTTAAATATGTTTTCTTATTGTTCCACATGTGTTTGTACGCATTTTTAAAATGTTATGACAGAATTAATCATTTATCTTAATTTATTTTACTGACCTGCAAGCTACATCGCATGGACTCCTGGGGGTCCTGGGACCCTAGTTTGAGAACCTCTCAATTGCACAATAAAAAAAACATTATGCATCTTTTTACATCACTATATGAAAAAAGTTTGAACAAGTATGTAAAATATGTTCATCATAAAAGTCATTCAAGTCAAAATAAAGAAAAAACTAATATTTTTTTGCAGAATCTGCAGTGTGAACGCAAAACAATGAATGACTCCTAAAATATTCAGAAAAAAAAGGGTAGCTAATAAAAAAAGCACAAAACTATAATCAGTAAACTGAAGCAGATTTCAAAGTAAAGAATCTTTTTAAAGAAATCAAAGAGATTTCAGATCTATGGGGAAACATCTATAAATATGGTCACATTTATTAAAAAGTATAAAAATTACAAATACCAAAAGTCATTGCTCCAATCTCTTGAATGAACTAGAAATTTTGATAAATGAAAGGCTAAAGCAGCATCAACTGTGCAAAAGTCAAAGTTAGTTTGCAAATAAACATAAAGACAAATGAAAACAATAATGTGAGTGCTCATTAAATATTTAAAGCTATGTCACAATGCACAGGTTACTGAACAAATATGTACCAGTCTTTTACCAGGCTGGTGAAACATCATGTAGAGACATCTTAAGGAGGGGGTTGTGGTAACAGTTTCGCTAATCCTTCTAAGATTCAGTCTTGTGTTGCATCTCTGGGGAGATGGATAAAAACCTCCTGAACAATCTCAGCAGGTCCTGAACTGCAGACCAACAAATCTCTAATGCTGCGAGGGGCTATGCAAGTATTCTTGTGCAGCTGTCAAATATTCCCAGCATGTGAATTTATGTATGGCCTTTCGTGTCCTCTGAGGTGACGAAAACACAGCTGTGTGTATTTGTGTGCCTCATTTATTCCCCCCTCGGCTGTCTGAGCCCCTATCTGAATTTTCATTCGGGTGAATGGGCTTATTAAAGTCATCGGTCCTAGCACTCCAGCTCATCAAAGAATAGCAATTACTTCCCACAATACCACTACTTGTGTAAAAGGACGTGTAGTTCTGCCTCATATCTTTTCGACCGGGGATCTCCAGACTCCGGAGCTGCACTGATGAGCCTAAAAGGGCTTTGATTAACCTGACTTGGCCTGAATTTTCGAAAGAAAGTAAGAGTTGAAAGCTGATTTCCCACGATTGTTAAGATAACCACCTCATGAATGATGCATTAAGAGAATGAACTACACACATGTCAAAAATACTTATATTATGAAGTAGTTGAGTGCCGCCAGTGCTCAAAATATTGCCATGAAAGAGTATTGCAAGTACACAATACCCCAAGGTCTTTCTTTCTTGTTAAAGAGGAAGAGAAAAGCTAGGAGGAGACTACATGTTTCTTTCCCCACTGCAGAGCTTTCACCAGGTCGCTATGGTAACTTCAGTTTCCTGCCAAGAACACTTCCAATGCATCGGACCTGACATTCCTCCCTTCTCTGTTTCCTTCTTTTCCCCTGTCCTGTCCATCACTCTCTCTTCTCCCCTCTTCTTCTTACCTATCACTTTACTGCCAAAGAGTGAGAAACACACCGTACCTCTTTAAGCATAAATGAACGCGGCAGCCTTTGATATTCATCGCACTCGTTTGTTCACGTATCTTGCAAAAACAGACCACTTGTTTGTGTTGAGGTTTTATAACAAAATGCAAATTCGAAAATGCAGTTTAAAAGCAGCCGCTGCAAGATTTTTGTACATTATTAATTATTTAAGATGTTCTTTTTTTATGTTTTAAAATAAAACTGACTGTTGAATGATTTTCATTAAAAGAAACGCCTGTAAGAATATCCCTGTCATTCATGGCAAATTAATAAAGAAATAAAGAAAGAAATAAATGATCCCCCC
>JARVJO010000002.1:14464377-14480506 GCA_031762555.1 Cynodonichthys magdalenae | reverse complement strand
GCAATCAAACATGTGAGTGTCCTTTAAGGAGTTTAATTACCTGTGTTAATAGGTGTAATTATGTGAGATGTTTGGGGAGTACAACTCCAGTGAAAATGTGATTATAAAGATGTTTCTGCTCACTGGTTTTCCAGGGTGAAAGCTTCTTGAAGGTCTCCACACCAACGAGGGAAATCAACGTCCTCGTGCCAAGCCTCCCTTGAAACAGAGTGACCCTCGTGCCACCAACCGTGTTTGGACAGAGTTCCGTCGTTTCTTCTTATTGCACCAAAATGGTCACTAGAACTATAAAAGACTCAGTATGTTGTGTGTATTTTATTGGCAACAGCAATGATAAGTACATGCAGTATGTCTGTGCAAATGTCAGGAATTTAACTAAAAGAATGCTGCCAAAATAAACTGAAATATATTTAAAATCTGTATTGCAAAATGCAAAGGCAGTTTAATAATGCTCCTGCAAAATGTCTATTTTTCTGACTTTGTTTCAACATGAAGTTCGACCAAATTCTTTAAAAATAAAATTTCTTGAAGCAATGAGTGTTGCCACATTTTGTGCCATAGTTTAAACAAAGATCATTCTATGATGGGAAGGGACAGAGGGACAGCCATTTTACTCAAGCTATGTAATTAATGTTACTTGCAATCTTGTATGATATTGTAATGTGTGATTTATTACAGGCACAGCTTGTATGTTGTGCATATTCATTTCAAATTAGTATCTCAATGATTAGTTACTTGATTACTCAAGGACCACCTGACGTCTACGTGTGCACGTCCATGGTTGACTAATATTGATTAGCTGTAGTACCCATCTTGAATTGGAGTGACTCCAAAAGTAAATCATTTTTAATGCCGGGGTCGCGGGGCAAAATAAATACGACAATTTTTGACCTAATTTTCCCCTTCTGACAATTACTGCATATTGTGATGGCTCTAAAAAAGAATCCTATTAGATATTCCTGCCATGTGTGATTTAATCAGCTCGAAAAGACATTGGGAATGCTCAGACCTCAAATCTGAGATATTCAACATGTTAGATTGTCTTGACTAGATATCCCAGAGTGTGGAGTGTTCTCTGAAGCCAAACGAGCATGCAGCCTGTTGAGCCAATCAGAAAGCGAGGTGACAAAAACAATCATCGGTTAATGCCAAAGTTAGAGCTCAGATTTTGTGCTGGGAATGTCTGTCAGCTACGTATACACAGAACTTTAGCTCAATATCTGTAAAACTGGGTGAGTTGTAGCCGTTTTTGTGTTGGATTAAATAGGTTGATTTCTGTCAGTTGTTAATTGTCCTTATATCTCTATATCTCAAACACCTCTAGCTCATAAATTCATCAGCCAGCATAATCAGAACACAAAGGAGTTCAGGACGTTTTAACCACAGCAAGTTTTCAGTGGTTGTTGTGTTTTGACCTTAATGTTCAACACTTCCTCGCAGTGACAACTGCTGAACAGGACGCTCTGAGGGCAGAAACAGGGCGAGCAAAAAATTAAACACTCAGGAAGCGCTGACCTACGTGTGTGACAAAACCTTTCAAGAAACATCTGTTCTGCAAACTAACTGCAAAGTGACATCCGCAGGAAAACAGACAGATCAAAGACCCCGACAGCAGCCGCTTTAACTGCATGTGTTGCAGAAACCTAAAAAGGTCTCGAATTCTGATCCCTAACCTTTGCCTTGTGGGAAATCACTCTGCTGATGAGGTCCAAAAGCCAACTCTTACTTGTAATAACTTTCTTTGCTGTTCTATTGTAGTTGAGCATGGTGACTCCCAGGGATGTGCTGTCTCTTTCTTCTTCCACCTCATTTTCACTGGATTTCTATGCTTCACACACACAAAAAAAAACTCCTGCCAAAGTGTGTTGCACTAATTACTCCTCCCATCAGCCTTTCTAGTTTGAATGAGTTGAGCCATGGAGAGTTAGGCAAAGAAAAGAGTGATCTACTGCCTCTAATGGGATTTTCTGGACTTATGCCTGGCTATGAGAAGAGACACCATGAGAGTTCTGTGTGCCTTTGTGTGTCTGGCGGCCACTTCTGGCAAAGCAGAGACAGATAATGAGGACACAACTTCGGCCCAGATCTGATAAAGAGAAACACATCTGAGAGATGTGACAGAGATAGATTAATTAGGACTGTGGGATTGTTTATGCTTTGCACAAGCAAAAAACACATGACTCTACCAAAACAAGCCTGACCCTGCAAAATGGACACAGGACGTCTGGGAATGTCCTCTGACAACCTATAATGGCTGTGGCTGGGATTGTGGTGTTGGATTATTTGGGCAGGCTGCAGGTAGAGGTCTGTGCAAATGGGGCTTGTTCTGTCAGGATAGGTGTGTTTGTGTAAGCATCTTTTTGGGCTTCTTATGTTCCTGAGCAGGTTTACGTTCTTCTGTTGACTAACCTTAACCGTAACCTTGTAAATGAAGTTGTACTCTCGTTGCGCTGTAGAAAATGATCGGCCAACTCGTTTTCTGTGCAACATGTTTATTTTTGCAAAAACTGCAAAAGCAGCGACAGGCGTTTATGTGGTGTCTGTACACTATCTCATCACGTACTAACTAAATTTGCGAACGATCCAAATCACTTGAAGAGCTTCTTACAACGGACAATAGGAACAATGTTGCGGACAGTGAAGTGCAGTTACTCCTTCACTTTTTAAAATGAAAAACAGGCAGAGCGGTGGACTACAGCAACTCAAGGGGAAAGGGGAAGAGAAGTTGAAACTACATGGTTCCGCCCACATGACGCAAGGAAGTCATCAGGTACGGCTTACTTGATGACTTATCTCGTTCAAAATTAAACAGCTCTATAAAACAAACAGATTGTCAAGATTCGGATCCTCTCAAAGAGCTTTTCATTCCAACTTCTACCAGCGTCAGCTACTGATCCATTTGGCACCAAGCACCCTCTGCTGGCCAAAACCCATATTACACTTCCTGAATGCTACATAAACATAAACAGTAGCAGTAGTTTTACCAGTATAAAGTGCCCTTAAAGTGGACATATCATGCTTTTAAATCCCTCTTTTTCACATTTAAACCATTCAGTTGGTGTCTATATAAAGTGGAACTGCAATGCTTTGGCCTGAATTCCTCCTTATTGTAACTCCACAAGCCCCTCTTTCACCCCTGTTCTGAGGTGTTTCTCAGATCAACTCGTTTTGAGGCTGTTCTTTAAATACAAATGAGGCGCTTCACACCCTGACACCCTCAGCTTCCAGATTGGTTCATTCCAGTTTGATAGAGGGGGTTATGACTATCTAGTGGCGCAGAAACATTTTATTTACAAATAATTCAATTGTACAGTATGTAAGTGAATAATTGCGCAGAAAACCACGCTATGTCATTAGTTAAAAAGGTTTATTCTGCAGTTGTAACTCCATCTTTTGCTCGGAGTCCCTAGCTGTGTGTGACCATGAGTCTAATCAACACCAAACAAAAACAATGGCTTCTCTCTCCTATCTTTGTGTAAACTAAGGTTGATTGTGAATCAAGACATTTTGCTAACAGACAAACAGTTTATTCCAGTAGTTCATGGCAACACTTTTTAGTCTTTGGCGTTTCTGTTGTGAATGACTGTCAGCTACTAACAAACCAATCTTTAGCTCAATATCTGAAAAATTCACTGAGTTGCAGCCAATTTTCTTCTTGCTAAGATCACTTAGCTGTGGCAGCCATGGGGTCGGCTCCAAAAGTTACCCAGCTGTAGAGGAACATCCAGTGATAACTTTGTGAGAGGATCATTAAAATTCGGCATGAGATATTTTGCTGGTGCTACAGACAAACAAACGTGCACACACATACAGACACGGAGGACATCTTTATTGCTTTTTCCTCTAATTAAACTAAAAAGAATTACAGAGGCTGTGAAAGTAGGTGAAAGACTCAACTTCCTGACTTCTGAGGCAGCCTCACACCTGTGCCACAGCGCTTTGTGCCACTGAGGCATGAACACACGCACAGATAGACTCGATCTGTTTATTTCTTTCTGCGAGGGCCCACCCTTACAACTGGAGGGCCAGACGAGCAGTTAATGAGAGTCTCTGTTTTCTTTGTTTTTGCCCAACAGCTGAGTCGTGATCAGAGCGAGTGTGCTACCGAGGCGCAGAGCGGAGAAAAAGGAATTGCGCGGAGGAGAGACATTTTTCTAACTGTATGCAGAGGGCAGGACTTCAAAGACGCACCCTCAGAAATCAGCTGCGACACTGTTAATTAAGTCAGGCCTTTATACATGAATGAATCGCAATAATTCAATCAGGAGGGGACTGCATTCATCGCAATCCTATTACCACGGACATTTTCCCTTCTATTTGAAATGGCCATGCTTTGTTGATATTATTGATACTGCAAGTGTCACAGACACGTTTTTCTGAGCTCCCCTGTTGTTCTCTGTAATTACCTTTGCCGTTTTTTTATTTTTTTTTAGTTTGTGCACATCCACGCGTGCCTGGCTTCAGCCGATCTGTCTGTGTGTTTCCATAGGCAGCCGCTTGTCTTTTCTCTCCGTTTAACAGATCTGATGTATGTGTCTGATTTCCAAACCGACATTCCTATTTCTGTGGGTAAAAAAAAAAAACCCGGGAGAAGAAGGTGTGGGATTAAGATAGACCACGTTCCGTGTCTGTGCCACGTGTAAGATGCAGCTCCTCAATCAATGTCTGTGGCTCCCCCCTCCAAGCTCAAACCACAAAGAAAGCCAATGTGTTTTTGCTGCATGTAAACATCTGGTTACAGATGTATCTGAGCCCTCCATTAATTTCATGACAGCGCTGCAGTTTCAGTTTTTTCCCGATCTTAGTGGAGACATATAATTGAGTTATTCACTGTTGAGTGCTGGAGGCTTGCTAATAGGAGCAAAGTAAACTGCTGGAAAAGTTAATCTTTTAAAAGCTGTAGTGATTAAATAGTGTTGGCATACAGCAACGCCTGCTTGGGCATTTAATGCTTTAAAACTAGTGTCCAGCATGCAGAAGGTCACTAACCTACCTGTGGGCCTCTGATGTACAAATAAAGACTGAATGTCATTTATCCAGTTCCTTTTACTTTTGCTATGTCAATACATGGTTGTAAATAAGCCTGTGACAAATTTTGCACTTAATTTGGCTGACTTAGAGTCATTTGTGTTGACTAAAGTTGTGTACCCTCAATTTTTTACTTTCTGAAAGTTTCATCTACAGAGCCCCTCCGGTGACATTGGATTAAAAAAATGCACGTCCATGAGATAATAACTTGTGGCCACAAGATCATTTTAAGCAGCCTATTAAGTGTGTCTTTGTGAGAGACATTGTTGGAGTCAGATTATATGTGAATATATTATTTTTTATTTGTGTATGCTTAATCCAAAGAGTATATGTATCTTCGTGGTTCAATCCAAACACTTCATTTTTCAAAGTACTAGTATTTATGAGATGACATTGAGCATCCTAAGTGTGTGTTGAGAAACTTGAACGTGACACAACTCTGACTGTTTCCGCAGGAAAGACACAGGGTGAGAGAGGAGAGGAGCCCATTTTGAGTGTTGAGCTTCTAAAGATCAAAGCTTTTTGGACAAAGACAACTCCAGTCGTCACCTGTGTCTTACAACTGCAACATATAATGCTAAGATTTACTTCATGCCTAACTGCAAGTAACTGAAGAATGTCATTCCTTCTTGTATTAAAATGGAATGAAATTAATTCAAACTTGTCAATCAACAGGCTTTCCATTAAACGGCTGCAATAAATATCTCATGACCAGGAGATAGCTATGTGTGGCCATGTATTAAATTTGTTTTGTCTAGTGTCACCAGATGGATTCTGTAAAAATCTGACTAGTTGTTAATGAAATATTTTTCTGACTGAGTTGACTCTCAAATTTTTAAAAGCAGTCAGTTAATGTTCAGAGCACATGTTGGAGGTCAACTACTACAGCATGAGATTATTTGCTAACACTACAGACAAACAAACACACACACACACACACAAACAGAGTGTGACATGAGCAAAAATATTGTCTTCTCCTCCAGCAGTGAGCAATAAAGATAAGGACATCCTAGCGCTGGTGTGAACATGCGCTTGCAGTGTTAAGGCTAAAACGTTTGGGGAAGGGGTGTATTAGGATTTGAACAAATTCAACAAAACCTGGTAAATTAAAGATGTTATCTGACTCACTGAGGGCCCTCTTTAATGTCTGAACTGAAGACAAGCTGGGGCTTCAGAAGTGGACTTACAAAATCAGCCACTTCTCACAAACCTTCTCAAATTCAGAAGAAGGTGAAGACCCATGATCACTCACAGCACATAACGCTCAAGTTTTATTCTGAACCCGAAAACACAAACACTAAATGGTATAATGGCATATTCAACATGTTCCACTGTTTATGGAACAAAAAGTAAGTTGAAAGTCACTGAATACTGCAGCAGCAGGTATGTCTGACATACAGTACACTTTATACAGCAGGGACTGTGGTCGTAGTGTTGTAATTGGATTGTAGCTGCTCCATTGTGAGATGTGCAGAGGTTAAAGAAGGGAAAGATCAATGATTAGTGCCCCCTGGCTGACCACTCAAACAGGCCTGATGGCAGTTTTTATCCATCAATGGTGGAGGCCACCCTCCAGGGGAACATTAAGGCATCAGTAGCGCTAACACCTGGCTGGTAAAGTATCGATTGTGTTGCACAAAACTCACAAAAATAATAGTAAACAATAAACATATTTGAATAAAGAAGTCAGTAACTGAAGCACATCTATGGATTCTGCTGCCAAATCACAGGTATATGGCAATATAATCCTAAAAACTGTGCTTTTGTTTTATCTTTTGGTTACTGAAAGGCTAAGGCAGACATTTACTGCATGTTTTTGCTTATGTGGGTGTGTGTACCTACAGTATGTGTGTGCATATGTTTGTCTAGTCCAAAAATATCTCAAGAGCCAAAGGATGGATTTTAATCAATTTTTCAGAAATTAATGTTGGGATGGGCAAATGATAAATCTTCAAGTCAATTCAACTCAAATCTAATTCCATCAAAACCAACACATAAATGGGCATAACTCAGTCAGTTTCACAGATATTGAGCTGAACTTTGAAAAGGTAGTGGATGAGAGTTACCACATCACATACTCTGAACATTATTCTGACATTTTGACCAAAGCAGTTACAACTTTGTCTTTTTCTCAACATGTTGAATCTTAGTCTGAAACGCTGTCAGGAAAAATTGAATTAAAGTCCTTCAAGGAACGTTTGAATAATTACACCACTGTGAAAAGTTGCTTGACTGAGAAACCAGCATTAATTTAGAGTTGGTGAGAAGTGCCTTAACAGAAAATTTGTGTTTAATCACAATGCAAATCCCTGTTTGTTGATCTGAGCGGAAAGTAGAGCTGGGGAATCGCGTAACAAAATAACCCATGGCTTTATTAAACCTCTTGTCCTATTGATTTATGCACACAATTATTAGATATGGGAAAACCTCTCATCTACTGACAGCGGTATTCATCAAACTCATATACGGAATATTGAATAAACAGCTTTCTCACATTCAATCAGCAGTTACAGAGCTATTACATCTGACAAACATGGGCCAAGTCCACAGTGGCTACAGGGGTGGAAGAGGACGGAGGCAACGCTTGCAGAACTCAAGATAGAATCTGTGGAGACAGAGCATGTTTGGGAGAATTGCTGCTTTTTTAAGGGAACAATTGAAGGTTTATCACTGCATTTTTAACATTGTGTGTGTTAAAGTCAGATTCGGTCTTTCAACTGGATTTTCAATTTTGCTGTCGTCACTTGCACTTCTATTTAAACTATGACAATCTGTGCATTTATTAGTCATACATTCACAATTTAATGAACAGGAATGTGTTTTAAATTTTAATAGTTTGGAGAGTAAATCTGTCAGATTCTATTTTTGTTGTGGATGAAACACCAGAAAAAACACTGGAACCAATTCTTTCAATAATTCTATCGGTAATCAGAGTTTCAGCAGCAGAGATGGGATTTATGGCTCTTTGAAGGAAGCCAGATTTTGTGGATTATTCTTTTCAAACAGCTGTTCCAAACTCTGGCTCATTTTCAGATTTATGAAGTTTTAGGAAGTCAACCTTGGGTAACTAAGTTTATCAATAAAAAATAATCAAAAGGAAGAACTTAAACATCCAACTATATATTTTACTGATGATAGATATCTATTCTTTGATAGATGCCTCTTTTGCATTTTGTTCATTTTATGGTGTTTCTATAAAAAATAAAAATAAAAAATCAGCAAAACTGAGCAAAATAAAGGCGATGTGCTTGAAGTTGTGAAGCTGTTAAACTCTGAGTAAATCCTTGTAAAAAGTGGAACAAAGAGCAGACTTTGAAACAACAGAGATACAAAATGACAGGAAGAATTAGAGAGACAACAAAGCTGGCGGCAAAGTCGAAACTGTCATTACAGTGACGATCACATGAGCAGGAAGTGTAAACCAGAGAGCAACGACTCCAAAACCTCTCCGAAAACAACCAAGGTCCTCTGATGTGACCTTCATCAATTAACCACCCGGCTCTCAGATGACCCCGTGGGACAAATACTTAAAGCAGTAATGTTGTAATCATAACTTCAGATGTGTAACAGTGCCATCTAATGATTGCACATAATTTAATGTACTGTGAGATAACAAGAGTTCAGCAATTACCACAAAATGAAAAAAATGAAACTTAAGACAAGACATGCGTTTCTCTCAATGAAACAACTCGGAGCGTTTTTTGTTATTATTTTGCCTGTATGATATTTTTAAAAATTCATTTTGGTTAGATGTTCAATTAACTTAAGTAAGTTTTCTGTACAATAGATCTGATCAACAAATACTTTGTGAGATTTTACTCCTTTAATTAATAGTGTGTTTTTTTGAAGTAAACAGTAAATAGTCGTGTTTTTAATTTTATTTTCATTTTCACTGGTATAAATGATTCCATTTCTTACATAGAGAGAATTTACATTTTGCTTTGGGATACAGAAGCATCAAAATCCTCAACAGCTGTGGATGTAAAGCTTCAGTTTGCCGATGCTTCAGTAATTTTAGTATTTTACTGCGTCTCAGTGTCCAGGGTATACACTGTTTGTGAAGCATTTCCATTATTTTTTTATTCAATCAAAGTGAAATGTGCACACACCAAAGTCTCTCCTGATGAAAAGCAAATCCAGTCGTTTGCTGTTCAAGAAAGACATGACCTGTCTTTCTCTGCTTTTTGCTCTTTAGCAGAAGTTGCCTTCATTTGATGGAGTGAGGCACTGTTTTTGAGTGATAATTACTCCCTGAGGACAACCAGTAGAAGATATCTGACACTTTTTGTCTCATTTTCAACTCAATTGACTTTGCTGTGCTGAAAAATGTTGTTTTAGACTTTTTAACAAAGACTTCTCCAAGGGATTACATGACTACAGCTTAGGAAATATACAGCACAACACTCCAACTTACAGTGTTTACTCTCCTGAAGTGACTGACCGCAACGTCACTGACCTTAGCTTTGGCGCCTTCTGCAGTTCTCCAACCCCGTCAGTTATTGACATCAGTTTGGGCTAATGTGACAGAAGAGGTTAACTCTTGGCCCAAAGTGCTCGTGGCTTAAAGACAAACCGTCGGTCATTCTTTGGAAAACTTTCCCTTGATGATGGTTAAAACAGAAGCAGCTTTAGCCTTTCCCCTAAAGCTTTACAGAGATAAAACTTCAGTGTCAGAAGAAGGGGGAAATTTTTCTTTGGTAAAATTGAATCATCTGTTGTTGAGCTTACACTACAGATTAGGAAATAACGCTTTTCTTTTAATTTTTTATAACAGTAGTATACACTCCAGAGAAGATGGAGTTTATAATATTGATCAGCCATCCAGGAATGTATTTGGAGACATTATCAAAGGGATTGTTTTAGTTATTATTAACTATATAAATTTGTTTCATATAAAGGCGGTGCTAACTGCTTAAGTTTACAAGGCTGCAAAAAATAAACGCAATAACCTTTGGAATAAAAAGCCTTAAACCTGAGGGTAGCAAGAAATTTACCTGATGCACTCATTAACTCATAATGCATTCAAATGTGTGCGTTTGTGCTGTTAATTTTGCTAATTATTGAAGGATTCTCATATAAAGACAGTGAAATGAAACCAATTATTCTGCTTTCTGCTGTTAGCGATGACAAGCATAGTTTTATAAATGCTGGGAGACGTTTCTTACTTGACAGACGAAGCACACTGCCCATGTTCATTTCGTTTGTTTTGCATCTATAATAGTAAATGTCTTTGCTGCTGTTTATTGCTAAAACCCAAATGAGTACATTCTTGAATTATTTTTGGTGGGCCAAAACATTTAGACTATTGCACCATCTCATCTATAAAAATAAATGAAAAAAAGCGGAAGAGGATAGAAGTTGAGACACAAATCTCATCTTCAAAGAAAAAAAAATATATATAAGAAAAAAGAAATAAATATAAAGCTTCGTATTGCTTCTGTGTTTCATGCCAGTTGAGACCAAGATCATCTTATGATGAAAAACAACATCCATTTTGGTCAAACCTGGGAAGCACAGACTCCTAAAGACACTTTTATTCAGACGGGCTTTTGGTTAAGTTTTCTTTACTGGTTTGTAAATTGTTCTTGATCATATTTGTTCTCTTTTTTTATGGTTTTTAGTTGTTTTTATCACTGTGTGACACTGTCTGTGACAGGTGCCATAGGAATATAACCCTTCCTTCCTTCCTTTTTTTTCCTTCCTTCCTTCCTTCCTTCCTTCCTTCCTTACTCCTTTCCATCCGTCCTTCCTTCCTTCTCTCTCCTGGTATGTGTTGATGACTGCTTCACTACTACCACATCTAGATTAATATCTCTGTAACAGACTGAGCTGTAAACATGTTTCTGTTGTATAAGTCCACTCAGCTGTGCAGGCCATCTTCACAAAAGTTCATATTTTGCTTGAGATATCACCACTTTTTTTGGCTTTGGCAGTGAGCAATAAAAAGTGCAATTTGGAGACTTAGATTTGCATATTCTTTCACAAAGCTCTGCACATTTAGGCTACCTGCAGCTCAACACTGCTAATCTTATCAAACCAAAGCTTAGGAAAACAAATGATGTCAAAAAGTCAAACATTTGTCCTGGAGACATGCAGCAGATTCAAAGCTCAGTTTAATCTGTGTCCTTGTGCGACACAGAAACAAAGCAGATGCCTCCAAGCGGGCCGAATAATATCTTGTTGGTCTGTTGTGAGATTTAACGAGCTGTCTGCTGGCTCGCTAATGACCACCGAGACGGAGAGTCCTTAATGTTTCTGTCTTTGTGCCTCCTCAGTTTTTCAGAGAGAATGTCATTAACATTTCCTCTGGTATTTGACAAGAAGTCAAAAGGGCATCTCCCTCTTCTCTGCTCCATCGCTCATTCCTTCAGGCTCCCAACATTTTTGGTGCCATTGGCCGACCCGACTGTCAGTCATTCAGCTTATGATGAACAAAGAGGTCCTTTGCTTGATTTCTGTGGTGGAGCACAAGTACAGGTCCTTTCTTGGACAGAAATGCTTTTGATCACCTTTATAACTACACAACCAGCACCCTGGGAGCTTTTTTTTTTTTTTTTGCTGGGAACACAGATGATTCAGGCCTGAGATGACTCATTTGCTTGTTCCTGGTCGGGCACAAGAACACAGACTGCTGGTCATCTGGACCAGCATGCACAATTAAAAAAGCTGTCAGAGTTCAAATCTGGGCCTAGATTGAAAGTAACGAAGCCGAATCTGGTTTCAGTTGCTCCAAAACATGAGAAAGAAAGACAAAAGACTGCAGTAGAAAGGAAAGGCCCACCACAGACCGTCTCTTTAAAGAAATGACTGATGTTGGTTTCATCTGAACCCAAACCAGCAGCACCGCGACTGTCAGCGTCTTCTGTCTCACAGTCAGGGATGTAATTAGGAGACAAATCAGATCCTGCCTGTGGAGAACAGCTGCTCGCGCGCAGTCCCCGATGGCTGCAAGAATTACACTGAATTCATTATTTTTTTATTTATTTCGGACACAGCGAGACTAAATGTTTTCATATTTCCGGTCTTTACGCGCCAGCTGTCTCCTGACTGTCACTCCATTTTCAGCAGACGGAAACAGATCTTTGCTCATCTGGCACGAGGCATGACAACAAATAAACACGCTGCGGCGTTGGATTTCTTTTCTCTTGCTGCTTTATGCACACACCTTTAGTTTCATTGTCTGTCTTTAACTCTCAGTTTGAGATGAACTCGTAAAGTTCTGAGAAGAACAGATGCAACATGACTACGTTATTCATATACTGTAGACATTAACTCCTAAAGTCTTTCTTCTGTATAGAATCCTCTTTTCTAAGAAAACCAGCTCCTAATTTAAACAGAATGACAAAGTCTGACAGAACAGATCTGCTCACCAGATGCAGTTAGATAATATCACAAATGCAAATAAAAAAGAACTAAACTTTTTTGAGTTCTTTTTTTTTTTTGAGCAAATACAAGTTTTAACACATCCTGCCCCACGAGTCGATGCACGTGCTGCAAAGCAAGATCAGCTCACTCACCAGAAAAACAGCATGTAACGGTATATTCCCCAGATGCTCTTTGCACGTTACGCTTCGTTCAGCAGGCAGCGGCGCATCTTTACTGTTATCCAACTTATAGATGAGTGCAAACACACTGAGCCGTGCACAGCCTGACACACTGAGGCAGAGAACGAGTCCAGGCTGTGGGAGAGGGAGGTGGGTAAGGGTGGAGGAGACAAGCAGATGAGGAGAGGTTAGGATGGGTGGGAGGATACAGTTCATTCCCCTCTGCAAAAAGCACTAAAGTGCCCCACAAAACCTCCTGACAGCTTCTTTCATTTGATGATGGCCACTTTCACCTGTGACAGCTTGTCTCCCAACAGACACAGAGTTATTCTTCTCTGTCTGTTCTGTGTTGGACTGAGGTGCACCTGTATCTCTGTCTGTGTGACCGAGGTACACGACATGCTGAGATCGTGAAAATAGGACACAGTGGGAATCCACTCACAGTGAATGGAAACAAAACCTCTATCAAACAAGGCCTTTTAATTCAAACTGTGATGAATAAAATCTGGTCATCCGTTCATTTTTTGCTGCTTGATCGAGCCACGGAGACAGAAGGTTTAGGAGGGAAACCCAGACATCCCTTAAGCTGCACACTCCAGCTCCTATTGGAGAATCCCAAGGCTTTCCCTGACCAGAGAGGATACATAATTCCTCTGGTGAGAATCAGATCTCCTCCCAGCGGGATGTGCCTGGAAAACCTTCAAATTTTGATGCAGAAAAGATGCAGCTTTACTCTGAACGCCTCCTCACCTTGTCTCTAACGGTGGGCTGTGACTGTTAGGAAACAAGCTGGCTCACAATTGTGAAAAAATAGGCCATTTTATTTGGTTGCCTGTAGTTTCTAGTAGAAAGACAAAGTCAAATTGGGAACTTTGTCCAAAAGAAGAAAAAAATCTATGCAAACAAAATGTTTTTGTTGAAATGACAAAAAAGCTAATGTATATTTCTTTAAAATATTTCATGTGATTACAAAATGCATCAGTGTCATTGTGACATAAGATTGGGATTTGACTAAAATGAATGCTGTGACTTGTGTAAATCTAATATTCAACACAGAAACAATCCAACAAAGCTGGTTCGTTTACACCGACTGATTATTTGGAATTCTTGTTAAAAAAATTGAGTTATTGCAAATTAAATAAAACATACCATAATGAAAGTACTTAATAGTTCATGCTCTGGTGTCCTACCTGAGGAGACTGTTTAAACTGCTGGAGAAGCAAACACTGCAGAGTCCCACCAACAATTTCACTTCATAAATACACAATAACAAGAGAAGATTATTCTGCCAAAAACGATGTGTATCAAACTCCAGCCACCAGGACATGAAAATGAGAATGCTTCAGTAAATGCTGGAAATAACGAGGTTTCCTTGTTGCTTTTTAGGCACACATCATGGAAAGACGTAGGAGCTCTCAGAACTGACCCAACTGTGCTGCTTGATCCTGTGCTTGTGCTGGTGAGTGTGAGTGTGTGTAGGAGTCATATGATGGTCTCTCTTTGTTATCCATAGTAAGAGGATCCCACTGTAAAACAATACCTGACCAATCAAAAGATGAACAGACTTAACTGAGTCACATCGAGCTGGGCAGAAGCAGACCAGACAGAGACTAAGTGGAGGGGCCGGGGGGGGGGGGGCTGAATACCTCCTCTGTGAGGACAAGAAGGAGAGCAGCTGTCCAGTCATTAGCTATCACTGTGTGTTTGTGTGTTTCACTGCGAGGCACACTCAAAGGCCTTCTTGTGGGCATAAATTGGGTTGATGTAGTCAATAGGTTTGAAAGCTGGAACAGAAAATGGGGTAAGTGGGGCTGAAATGGATCACTTTTTACCTGTATGCAAACTCTCCCTCTCTGCAGAGGTAACCCACACCTGCATTAATAATGGAGGAATGGTCTGTGTGTTTGCCTGAAATGAAATCGAGACTTTTTTTTTTTCTGTGGTACTGTGCACTAAATGTTTGCACCATACAATTTTCCATTCTGAGAGTCAGCACAAGGGACTTATTCTGGTCAGCAATTTGTTATAACTTTATAGCAAAACTCAAATCTTTAAAGAGTGGTTTTTAAAAATACACCAACACAACAATCTTACCTGTAGTAGATAGCTCCTTGAACAATGAGACATTTGAAAAATACAGATTACTTCTGATGAGATAATAAGATTGAGCAGAATCATCTTAGAACTTCAGTTTCTGTACTTTCATTACAGTTAATGTGAACACGTCATGCAGCTGTGAAATGCTAAAATAGCTACGTATAACTCAACAGATGTTAGAAATACTGAGCTAAAAATGGTTGTGGTAGTAGCCGAGAGTCATACACATTAGAAAGCCTAACAGATTATGTCAGATTACACAAGATATCCTTCAATTAAAAATTGACAAATCATGCAAAAATACACTTTTTAACTGTTAAATGCATTTTGTTTTGTACTTGGAGTCTCTAGAGCAGAAAAGTTGAATTTAGTCTCTCCCAGTGCTGTGGGGTGTGAAGCACCTTGTTTGGATTTAAAGAAACAGCTTCAAAATGAGTTGATCTGAGACACACATCAGACAAGGGGTGAAAGAGGGGCTTATTCCACTTTATAAAGGATTTAAAAGCATTTCACTCCTTTTACTTAGAATTATATTGGTTTTGTGGTTTTTCTAGTTTTAACACTTCTTGTAATGCTTCCTAGTAATATTTCATACATGAATTTTGCAATATAGCATATTAAAATATAATATAAGTAACAGTGGGAATCTAGCTATCTGAAAGATAAGAAACAGTTTGTACAAATAAATGATGTAAGAAGATCTGAAATAGGTAATATCACGTGTGGAGTTCCTCAGGGTTCTGTACTTGGTCCAAAGTTATTTGTTTTGTATGTGAATAATTTAGTAAATCTGTCAGGGTTGTTTAAATGTGCTTTATTTGCATATGATACTACATTATTTTGTTTTGGTAAAAATAGAACAGATGTTAGAAATGACGCAGACAGAATTTGCTAAAATACAGAAGATTTAAACTTAATAAATTATCATTAAATTTGGATAAGAATTATATGATATTCAGTAATAGAAAGAGAAATGTTGATGTTTCATGTAAAGTTGATGGTGTTGAGATTTGTAAAGTCAGTGAGGTGAAGTTTTTGGGTGTCATCATAGATGAAAAACTGTCACGGAGAGCTCATATAAATCTTTTAAGAACAAAAATAGCTAAATCAATTGCAGTACTGTACAAAGTAAATGAGGTATTCAATGACAAAGCACTGTTTATGGTGTATAATGCAATAATTGTTCCACACTTAATCTATTGTATTGATATGTGGGGAAAAGCATGTAAAACTATTTCAAATCCTATTTTTGTTTAAAGGAAGGAGCCATAAGAATTATCACAAGAAAGCATTACAATGACCCATCAAATACATTATTTTATCAGTTGAAGTTATTGAAGTTCTATGATTTGGTTGATTATAGTATTTTATCAGTTATGTAAAGGCTCATAAAAACACATTACCTTCAAACATCCAATTAAATTTTGTTAAAAGAGAGAGTTTTTACAATCTCAAGGGGA
>JARVJO010000002.1:14450810-14462912 GCA_031762555.1 Cynodonichthys magdalenae | reverse complement strand
CAGTTCTGAAGGCAAAAGGGGGTCCAACCCGTTACTAGCATGGTGTACCTAATAAAGTGGCCGGTGAGTGTAGATGTTTGTGAAACCTACATTTCAAACCAGTTTGAAGGAATGGTGTACTTCAATTCAAGGAAAAAAATTATGGAATAATCTGGAAGATGGTGTTAAAAACTTTAAATCTTTGGGTGTATTTAAGAGAATGATAAAGCTTAGTCTGTTGGAGAATGTGTATAATGTGAATTTATACGAGTTGCTGCTCAAGGAGTTAAACCTTTATTTTTTTGTCTTTTTTTTTGTTTTGTTTTTGTTATTTGAAGACTATTTTTGTTTAAATTGATTTTTTTCAAGAAAAGGGGTAGATCTAAGATTTTTTCTGCTGCTGCTGCCTTTCATTTAATTTATGATTTGTATTTTTTATTGTATATAGAATTGATGTTGTATTTTAAAGAAATGAATAAACTATTACTACTACTACTACTAAAATATTTCTCCTGGAACACCTGAGTAATGTCAATTTGATAACAATGTAAAAGAATTTTTAAAAATTGCACAAACTGATTTTTTTTAGATTTAGAATTGTTATAAGAGATAGCAACAATCCACTTCACTCTTTGCCAAAGTGGTGATTTCCATTTCCTAATTACCCGCAAGTTGCAGCGTGACAACTTTATTGATACACTTTCCTCAGTCCACCCAATCTTTGCACATTTTACACATTTACATATGCTTACTCAACTGGCCCATTATTCTTCTCACTCTCCCACCTGAGAATGGCAGTGGCTGTCACTCATGTCAATGAGATTTCAGGGGTATTTAACATTCTATGAGTCAATCCACTTCAGTCTCAAATTGATCTTATCTCAAACAGAACCCAAGAAGACAAAAAAAAGGACCATTTACTTATTCATGGTAAAACAGCAATGCTGACTCAATCTGAAAAGAGTCACCTTCAAGGAAAGCTGCAGCTTATTTCAGCTGATCAGTGTCAGGAACTGTACATATTCAGCTGCATCCACTGGTTCCTCTAACAGTGTTGTGTGTTTAATTCTTCTTTAATCTTAAAGGCAATTTTATGACTTTCTAATCTTCTTTTTATTCCCTGATCCCCTTTTATTTTACAGTGATGACAGGTATTGACAGTTTTGCTTAAAATAGCTGTGCATCAGCATTTATGGGCTGCCTTTTTGCTTATCAAGCAGATGGAGATTCTGACCTTAGCACCATTTAGAAAAATCTTATTTTTGGTTTTGAAACTTCAAAGCAGGAGTGTCAAACTTGTTTTCACTAAGGGCCCCATGAGCATTATGGAAGCCCTCAAAGGGCCAGTTGTAATTAACTTAAGCATTTTGGGGTAAACTTCATTTTAATATGAAACATCACAATTCTTGTCTCTGATAAACAATAACTAAACTCATGTGATGTTTCTTGAACAGAAAAGGAGTTTTAACATGTCCTCTTATAAACATTGAAGTAACTGGCAGAAATGCAGCAAAATAGAGATTACATGGCAAATTTCACCAGCTGTGCACCTCCACCTCAAGGTGGGATGATGCCAATTTGTGGGGAACATAATCAGCATGAATTATGGGAGATGTGGCCAACGCTGGCTTTAAAGCAGCATACACTTATATTAAGACAATAATACATCTTTGAAGCTCTCATGGGCCATGTAAAATGCAATGATGGACCACATTTGGCCAGGGGGCTTTGATTTGACCCATGTGCTTTAAAGCATAAGTTAACTGCATTCTGTGCAAAGGTTTTAAATCAGCCCCAAATTCATATTTTGTTCCATTTTCTTCCAAACTTTCAAAATGGTCTGAATCATTAGTTCTTCAAGCCTAATGATTTTTTGTTTTGTTTTGTTTTGTTTTATTTTATTTTCACACATTTTCTGCTCAGGCTTACCTAATCATGGCATTTTTCATGCGCTTAAAGAATAAAAAACAGGAACAAGCGGAAGACAAAAGAAGACGTGTCAGACATTTAAAAAAAAACTATCTACAGCAGATGCACAAGGTCATGCCTTTAAAAAATTGGAGAAAACAAAAATTGAGCAAAGACGTGACACAGGACCTGAGAGATGCTCCGATCTTCAGTGATCATCCACCGTTTGACAAGTTTTCAGCTCCGTGGGAATCACCTTGTTTGGTGCTACAATGTTATGTTTTACTGTCAAACTCTATTATCTGATATTTATTTGAATAATAAGGAGCATTATATTCAAAATACCCATATTCAGAGGTGAGTACTAACAAAATATGTTTATTCAGTTACATTTATTTGAGCATCAGAGAAACAATAACTTCAGCTGTAAAAGCCTGTGAAAACAGATGTGTTTTTAAAAGAGATTAAAAATGGAGTTAAAGATGCCTGTCTAATGTCAGATTATTGATTATCTACTGTAATTAGTTTCATTGGTTTTATATTGGAGGAAAAATTTTGGGATACATGTATTATACACCTAATTTGTCATTTTGTAATTATGTTATATATTTGTATTTTTTTTTATTATTTTAGTAAGACTTTGCATGTAACTTTGTTTTTTTTTTATTTGACATCATTGTAAAATATTAAAGTAGAGGTTATCATCAGTTACTTGAGTAGTCTCTTTACCAAATAACATTTACTTTTAATTTGACTACTTTCTTGTCCAGCTACTTTTAACTTTTACGTGAGTGAAATATATTGCTACTCTTGGAGTCCTATTTTTCTGTATTCTACCCACCTCTGTCTGTATTCAGAGCTGCAGCCTAACTTCAAGGTCTCAGACGCACAGTAAACACGAAAAGGTATAAACTTGACCGCAACTGAATCAAATCTACAAACTGAAGGTTCAAACTGGGTCAGGAGAAACCTGAGGGTTTGTCAAAAGTTTTGTGAATAAAGGGGACTGTTGTAAAACAAATGGATGAGCTTGAGGCTGATTACTAATGGACCTCTATTTTAGGTCAACCCTCAGCAGAGAGGGGACAGGTATGGACTCTATTTTTAAAGATGAGCTTGTTAAAAACGATCAATTTAATGAAGACTGAAGAGAAGTCTGCACCATCAAATAAGTCCACAATCAATATGTTCAACTTATTTTAACTGAAGAGAAGAAAAAACTTGGCCTCGGAGTTGATTGAATAATTTTTCAGTCCTTTCCTTTTCTTGTTTAAGTCTCACTGAGAATTTGTGAGCCCTTCTCAAATGAAAGATTTACAGCAAGTGAAAACAATTCAGCTCAACAACTGCAGCTGCTGCCTCAGCTAAAGTTAATCATTATCAGCTCAAGAAACTCGCAGACAATGAAAAGCTCATTGTTATTGATCAAATGTTTTGACCCATTGTACACTGTCCAGATTTTCTTACTTGTCATTTCTTGAACAAACCAGTAAGTTGGAAAAACATATTTTTTTGGAATTTAGTCATCTAATAAATCAGCATACAGTTAGGTAATAAAGTGTTGCACAGAGGCTCTTTCTTGTTCATGATTGAGGTTTGACACTGAGCAACATTTTGTGTTCTCTGAGACTAGTAAAGGCAATTTGTTTCAAAATTTAGCTCAATTTGCTTAATAATTGGGCAAGCTGTGTAAATGGAAGATGATTTTATTTTATCAGGGCAACAAAAAGAAAAAAAACCACAAAAAGGCATTAGACCCACTTTGAAAACTGGTCAAGAGCGTTTGAATGAATCTTTATACCAATGTAGCGATCAAGCTAACATTGTCTCAGAAAAAAAGAAAGGGCAGTTCTAGGGAATCCACAAAGTCAAAATTAAGATTCACGTCTGCAGGAACTATCCCAGTCCATTTGAAGCTCTGAGTCGATTCACGAAACGTGAAATGGGCAACGCTTTAAAGATCTAAGAGACAAATGAAAAGCAGCTCCAGCACTGAAAGACAGACGCTGTTGAAAGACAGGGAATGGGTTTTATCGAGCGTGACACAGAGAAATGGGATCTGCGTTTTGTGGGCATTGAAGTGGTAATTGATTCAACAGTCTGGCATTACTTGGAGGCTAACCTCAGGAACGATGCAGCATGATAGTCTAAATATCCGTTTGACAAAGAGTGAGATTCCGCTCTGCGAGGAGTCACTCCTCAGAGTTACGTGGCTAACGGCTTGCCATGCAAATTTTGAGTCAAAGCTGTAATTAGACACTTTAGACACTTACTTCCCCCTTCGTGCTTCCTCACAGGCTAAACTCTTTTTGATTACACCAATCCGGCTCTGAGTCAGAAGCAAAGTGTATGAACCATGCTGCTCTGCTGGCATCGGAGAGGAAATAGGTGATCTCATAATTACTTAGATTGTTAGTATCTTCATTATGCAGTTAAGAAGCTCTAAAATCACTCATACACAGTTTAAAATGAATTAGAAACATGCAACACAATGGAAAACATTGGTATTTTCAATGAAATTAGCAGTAATTATAGAGAACTTTAAACTTTGGTAAAGTTGAACATAAATGTGACATTTATACACATATCTGAATATGTCTTCTTTATACTAATAAAAATAAATGAAAAGGCAATTTGAAAATGACATAAAATGTGTTTTTTGCAGTTTAATATTCCTAAATTATGCACTAATAAGCAAAATGAAAAGCAATTTTTTGTAAATTCTGAAAATTTTTAAGTATGTTGGAATTAACAATCAGTAAGTCGCTCCACTTCAGGGTCAGTTTGTGATTACGTGTGAAACATTTGTTTTTGCTTTTGATATAGAACAAGTTTTTGTTTTAAATGTCACATATTCAACCTCCAGATCACTGGTATTGCTTTTTGGAGATGTATTGTCACTTTTAATAAGCAGATTGTTTCTTGGTGTGTTGTTTGAATGAGGAAGTATTGTTGCTCCAGCCAGACAAAGAATATATGCCAGGTGCAGTGATAAGGGGTGGCTGTTTTGGGCTTAAGCGTGCCCCCTTTCGATTCCTGCCCTCCACCCACCAAACCTCCACTCACACCCAACCAACAGTGAAGTTCTTGAGTAATAAGTGAAAGAAGGTTTAATATATAATGTATGTGAATAAAATGAATAAATTCACACTAAATAAATCCTGAATGATCCAGATTTACTCTTTTTAAAAGACGTATTTTGCAATCCAACATAAAATTACATATATTTTCCTCTCTTTTTAACCTTTTTAACACTGTTTTTTGTATTTAGATTCAGATCATGATTGAAAGAATGAGATCCCAGGTACAAGCAGCCACAATGATCTTCCTTCCTCGGGTGGCCGGGTTCAGCCTTAAAGACTGGGTGAGGAGTTCTTGCAAAAGCAAATAAGAATAAAAAGAAAGATTTCAATCTGCCAAACAGCTTTGTGGCAGACAGGGAAAAACAAAACTGACTCATCACTTTCTGTGTGCCACCAGTGAGGGTAATGATCCCAGTCAGGCCAGCACAGTAAATAATTTTTGACTCTGCCACTGATGCACTGGCTGAGATTTCTGCTTATTTCCATTTAACTTAACTTGATGTCAATACAGCCTTCATAACAAAACAATAAGCATGCTCCCTTTCTCTAACACTGCAGGAGAGAACTACAATTTTTCAAATTATTTTATTTTTTTATTTACCTTTTTTTAACTAGGAAAATCCCATTGAGATCACTGATCTCTTTTGCAAGGAAGGCCTGGACCCTGAAGGCAACCTAAGGTTCATGGTTTTTGATTGTGGAAGGAAACCGGAGAAAACCCATCTAACACAAGGAAAACATGCAAACTCAGAAAGACCCCGGGTCCAAACTGGGTATGGAACCCAGGATCTTCTTGCTGTGAGGCATCAGTGTTAACCTTTGGGCTGCCATGCTGCCTGACACATTTACATTTGCAACAAAGTATTTGTTAATAAAGCCCTGAAATAGGAAGTTACTCCGTATTTTATTGTTTCAGATTTTTTTTCTTCCAATTGATCTATTTTTATTTAATTGTTATACCTCCTTAAAAGTTTCAAAGACTGGCAACATTTGAGCTATTTAGCAAAATGAAAGTGTTGAGAACACACAATGTGTCTGCAGCCAAACACTGCACACATACATAAACTCTCCTGGCTTTTTATTTGCATATTATCTCCTCCTAACTTTATCAGATTGTGCAGAGGAAGCCAAATGTGCCGACAGCTGATCAAGATAAACCTTCAATCATTAAGTCAGCTCTGGCGTTTCGCTTCCATCCTGGCAAAGTCATTAGGAGGGAACGTGTTGAGGGATGAAACCTTGAAAGGCACAGAGAAACGCTGTGAAATTATATTTAAATGTTGTATAAATGGTTATACTGTTTGCATTTGCTATTGTTTAACATTAATATGCTGTGTGTCATGAATAAGCAGGGATGTGTTCGATTGCAAAACTGCTCTGATAACAGACGATGAAATCCAACGTTTAGACAAAAATGAAGGAAAAAAAATAATTTCAACTAAAATTAAACTTCACATAAACATGAAATCCATTGAGTTTACATGTTTGGCTAATGATAAAATTCAGAGTTGTTGAGTTACAGACGCAGATATTTTTTTTTGTCCTTGAAAACAGACTGAGCACAAGTCTGCTTCAAGGTTAGTTGGTGAGTAATAAAACTGAACATTCGAACACGATTCTGGCATTTATGCGATGCTAACAAAAGGCTTTTTGTTCAACTTGGGATACATCAGTTATCTCATCTCCCAGCAAATGCAGGAGAAACTCCAATTTGAGCAAATGTTATCTCCCTCTGTGAAAGCCTGTCCCTCTTGAGTCATCCCTGTGTATCTCCTAAAGTCCTTCTGTCTGCATGACAAAAGCAGGGGTGATGCAGGATTGAGTCGGAGAAGGAATAAATCACTTGTGGAAGCAGCTTTTGCACCATGGTGGCAAATGAGAGCCAGAGGCGAGATGAAGGACGGCGGTGGGTATGAGGGCCGATCAAACTGCTTTTCTTTCTAACATTATCAGGCAGTTGTGGAGGAAAAGGGTTCTAAGGGTAGGTCAGGATTACCACACACGGTGGATCATGGGACCCTGCGGTGACTCAAAAAAGTGTAGGTGTAGCTGCAGTCATTTGTAAGGGACTGTCAGACTGTGTTCATGTGCGCAACATTCGTTTCGACTTTGACATCTTCCCCGTATTTCCTCCACAGGTGACATGACTGTCGTACAGTTAGTACAACGAGAGCTCCAGTTTGGGAGTGGAGAACGTCGACAAAAGCACATTTTACACCGGCAGGTCCTCAAACATTTATGAGTTCTTGAGCTAATGTTGCTCCGTGGAGGCCTGTTAGATTTCATTGCATAATGCTGTGCTCTGATCCCGCCTCTATTCTGCCAACGAATCTCGCTTTATTTGCCAGGATGTTTTCTATCACTGCTCCCCCAGCTCACAAGCTGGAATAACAAAGAGTTTTTATCACTGAGAGCGCCAGTTGATCCCTTTTCATGCATCGGATTGTTGCAAAATGAGCTCAGCAAACCGCCTTGCCCTCTTGGTGTACCGAATGTAATCTCGCTATTATATCTAGATACATTTTTTACAGTGTTAATAGTATCTTCATAATATGCACAATAAATGTTATTTATCGCAGTAAAAATCCAGCTTGTGTAAAATATGCAATAAAATGTGTGGAAAACGAAACCGTTTTTGTGCTTTTTGGAATAGATTCATTATAACGTCTCTCAGAAACCACTTCAAAACGTGGTTATGTGTGCGTTTGCTCAAAATGCATTTGCATGATGATGAGATAATGGAAGACATGCTCATTTACAGATAATCTACTGTCAGGACAGAGCTAAAGAAGTAAAAGCTGCTTAGAGATTTGAATTTTCTGCCTTTTTAAAAAAATTGTAATATCAGATTGTTCGAACAGCCTATATAAAGAGCAGTTGCTTTGTTTTAATTCAGCCTGTGCTTCAGATTAGAATCGTTTTGCATTTGCCTAATTACTGCTCAGTGTGTTGTGAAGCACTGAATTAACAGAGAATGTCTGCTGAGCTGAATCTTATTGGTGGGTTGAGGGAAAACAAAGGGAACTGTGATGCTATGGCGCCCTCTGGTGCTAAAAAAAAGTTGATTGACTAAAACGTGACCACTGTACCCTTCACAGTTTAACTCAGGTTCAGACTGTCAATACTGTGTGGAATTTTTTTTTAAAAGAAATAGAAAACAACAGATTTTTTTTTTCCTCTTTCGATTTTTATTTATTTATTTTACAAATGTTGGCCCAGATCCCAGGTAACGCCTGCTGTGCGTTATGGTAAACCAAGTAAACTAGCAGCTTGTGCAAAAACCAGAAAAAAAAAAGTGGATGTGTCTTAAAAAAGAAGAAAAAAAAGAAGGCGGTGAGAGATGTCGACTCTTCCTGCAGGTTTGAGGATTTCTTTCTCGCTTGTTTTTCCCAAAGGGATGATAGCAGATGGTGGATTTTATTTTTCTCTACCATCAGAGCTGTGTTGATTTGTATCCACAGCTCTATCTGCTTGGAGCTCACACATAATGTGCATGTTTCTCCATACACATTCACACACGCACACCCACACACACCAACACGCAAGCCCAAAAAGAAAACTCGGTCATGGAACATTGATTCAGACAAGTTTTTCTGGCTGGACAGCTCAATTTATACGAAGATGCCTAAATCTCAGTCGTAACCACAGCCTCCTGAGGAAACTGTCACAGAAAACATACTTAGCTGATGTAGTGTGACACAGAAACACTCAGATTTACACCCACTCACACACATGGGTGAAGATGCTTTGGTTGCCCCAGCTGCTTCAAACTGCTTGTTCTCCTGTGAGCCCGTTGAGAGTTTTCGTTTGCTGTTAATAAAAGGTCAGAGCAGTCATCCTTCACTAAATCACTCTGCAGAGAGGCCGCTGGAGTCCATACAATGCTGCTCCTCCTGCAGTGGCCCTCCTCATTCTTCTTCACGTCACATCGAAAACTCCGTCTTAGAAACACAAGCTCCAGTCATTAGTGGGTGCAAAACCTTAACAATTATTGTCCATTATTTGCTCCTAATGATGACTGTCTTTGTCTTTCTGCACAAGCTGCTGAGTTAATGACTGACTCATCATTTGGCTGGTCTGGCCTTTTGAAAAGTGGTCATAAATCTGCCATGGAAACACTGGAGTATCTGTGCCTCATCAGGACTGTAGAGCCTCGTCTTCTGTGAGGTGAAAATGTCAGTCAGAATTTGACTGGCATTGCTTTAATATGTTTAAATATATATGTAATGTTTTTTTTTATTTGTTTATCAGGTAACAGTTCTGTCTTCAAATATATTTTCTTTCTGTTGTTTCATTTTTCCTCAATATTTTTAGACAGATAAAACCCCAGGAGCTATGTGCTTTCAAGTTAAGACACAAGGGTAAATGTTAGTAGTATGTGGTGTTCAAAAATGAAATCATAAAATCTCTATAAACAGGATAAACAAGGGAAAATAATAAATATTAATAACAAATGAAACATTAAAAATATGTTTGCCAAATCAGTAACAGTATTATCAAGAATCAAGACCAATGTAAAAAAAAAAAAATTCAAATTCAGTCAAAGGACACAAAAAAGGCTTTATGGAGGGGGGCAATACTTGAGTTAAGCCATTTCTTCAAATATTAAATGCTATTTTAAACAAATATATTACAAGGCATTTCTGGGCTGTCTTTGTTAGAGGTCCAACAAAATGTAGAAACTGTACGAAGAGTAAAATCAAAACTTATTAATATATATAAGAATAAAATAATTATATAAATGTTAACGGTAATGGCTTGAACTTAAACAGAGCTTATCAAATTCACATGAAATAATATAAAATATAATTTTGTCAAAAACTCCATAAAAGTAGAAAATCTGAGTGTTCATAGCATAACAAATAGTTACCACAGATGTCCAAAGCTAAATAAATAAATAAAACAATTAATTAATTAATAAATAAATAAATGTAAAAAATGTATATAGCATTTGTAGTCCAACATTTAGTATAAAAACTACATTTCCTAACCTTGTGTGACGTCAAATTTTTCCGACGTCGAATATTTCCGTCAACAAGCTCGTGACTCTTGCTGCATTCTGGGAAATCTGGATATTTGGTTTTACCAAAAAATATTAATTCAGATTTGAACCTTGTAAAAATTTAGATTTTCTTGTCGAAAACACTATAAATGTTAACAAATAAGCATCTATGTTATTTGTATGCGAAGAGAGAAAATGTCGCGAATTTGACTGCGACTGTTTTATTTCCGAGGTACCTCAAAGGCAGCACTACTGTGTTTTGTTTTAGCAGGTTACTTCTCGTTTCTGTGGCACAAGAGGCGCTTACAATGAACTTCAGACGTCTTGTTTATTTGATTTTGTGCACGTTTGGTGCTTGTTCGGCGTCAAAGCCAAACTTCGTTCTTCTCTTCGCAGATGATCTGGGGTTCGGGGACTTGGGCTGCTACGGGCATCCCAGTTCACTCACTCCTAACTTGGACCGCCTGGCAGCAGCAGGACTCCGCTTTACAGATTTTTATAGCACTTGTCCGGTCTGCAGCCCGTCCAGGTATTCCGCCGTACTAAATAGGACCAACTGTGACTGTAAAAGTGCATTTCATATAGGATTAATAACCGTTTTGCCTTTAAAACAGTTAGCATTGAATAAGTGGTGAAGACACATGTCTGTGTTTTGCAGGTTTACTTCCTCCTTTATTTTCGGCTATCTTCCGCGGTAATTACCTGCCTAATTGGTGTTCGTCGTTTCTTAGGGCGGCGTTGCTGACAGGTCGTTATCAGACCCGCTCAGGTATCTACCCAGGCGTGTTCTACCCAGGCTCCATTGGGGGTCTTCCTCTAAATGAGACCACCATCGCTGAGGTGTTGAAAACTCAGGGTTATGCCACTGCTATCATGGGGAAATGGCACTTGGGATATGGGGCCAAAGGGAAGTTTCTTCCAACCAAACAAGGTTTTGACGAGTACCTGGGAATCCCATACTCTCATGACCAGGTCGGTGTGGTGGGGTGGGGTGTTTTGTAAACTGCCTTTTTGAATGTTCTCCTCTAATTGATTTCTTCTGTGGTATTGTTTTTTCCACAGGGCCCCTGCCATAACTTGACTTGTTTTCCTCCAGATATCAAGTGTTTTGGATATTGTGACGTTGGTGCTGTAACTGTCCCCCTCGTGCATAATGACAACATCAAACAGCAACCGGCCAACTTCCTGGAGCTGGAAAAGGCTTACAGTGACTTCGGAACCAATTTCATATTGAACTCGGTCAAGAACAAACAGCCTTTTTTTCTTTACTATCCATCGCATGTAAGCAACATAAAATGTCTGACGAGTCAGTTATTACAGTAAATAAATTCTCCGAGCCTTTGTGGAAAGAGTGTGGTACATTCAACTGTAACCCTTTATTTCTCCCTATGCTTTTTTACAGCACACCCACTACCCACAGTATGCAGGTTCAGGAGCAGCAGGTCGCTCTTTGAGGGGTCCATTTGGAGATGCCTTGTTGGAATTGGACGACACAATCGGAAACCTGATGTCTACCCTGGCACAGACAGGAGCGATTAATAATACACTTGTATTCTTTGCATCTGACAATGGGTTAGTTAACTGTGACAATAATAGTTGGAAAAATATTTGAGATCACAAAAAGATATAAAAAAATGTTACCAGCCTTTTAAAATTTGACCTTCTATTTTTTTCAATCATAATTTTGGCTCAAAACCTTGTTTAAAGGGATTCAACAACTCTTTTTTTTGTTTTTAAAGATTATTGTAGAAAAATACTTTAGAGGATAAAACAGAGCGTACATGGTGCAAACTTTGTCTGTTTCAAGATTGGAAGACAAAGTATTACTGCCAAGAAGTACATGAGAAAGCTGGACCAGTTCTTGAGCAGCATTCTTTAGCTGGATAAGACATGGTGTCATGCCTCTGACATGCGTGACTTTCTGTGGCACCGAGTCACTTCTATTTCAATATGAAAAGAAACAAAAACAGCTTAATGAATTGGTAAAAACAACACAAAGCATTACAAATCTGTTACATGGTAGTGAATTTATTTTTAATTAGAATTCTCAATAATTACTTTTAACAAAAATCCTTCTATTTGGATATGAATATCTTTAAATTTAAGCTCATTTTCTGCATTTCAACTCCA
>JARVJO010000002.1:14429167-14448366 GCA_031762555.1 Cynodonichthys magdalenae | reverse complement strand
CCCCCCCCCCCCCCCCCGCCCCCCCCCCCCCCCCCCCCCCCCCCCCCCCCTCCTGAAGACAACTTGGGGAACATAGTGCACGGAAGAAACAAGTTAAAAGCCTTGCACTGTACGGTAATTAGGTTTTTGTCTTCATCGATTAATGCTTACTTTTGAACAAATAATCAACAAAAAGGATGTAACTAATCTCATCAAAAAGAGTTCTTTCCCACTTTTACTACTTGAAGGGTTGTTTGACCTACACTAATTTTCACCTCAGATTTTCATATAAAAGAGATATGTAAATAATGTTTATTGTAATTTTTATTAAGAGTGCATCGATTGCAGTTTTCTGGACTACCGCTGATCTTTGAAAAGACTAATCTGCCATTTCAGATTTTTTTTTTAAACTGACACTGTCAGGTGTTATAAGGTCAATACACCTTCAGTGTTCCTATATTATTTTATTTAAAAACATTGAATAATCCCCTTGAAACAATACAAACTTGTTATAACTGGACAACAGTCACCTCTCACAGCAGAGCAAAATGGGACGGTGGCTGATTTTCAGACTTTTAAGAAGGTAAATAAGATATGTTGATAAGATCAGCCCAAAATTAAAGGAGGGCTTATGGTGTATTTCCCAGACACATAGCTATACCACAATCAAGTAACTATGTTACCTTCAGTTATGAAAATGCTGTACATATACAAAAATAAATTAGACTTTACATCATAGCATCTAAACACTTGAAATTGGCCTCTGTCTCTTTAAGAATCTCCTACTGTTTCTGACACTCCCACTTCAGCACATCTACACAATAATGCTACAGGGCTCAGCTTGGGACTGAGCTCCAAGGAGGAGCTTTATGTAAATAGGAGGTGCTTTGTACCAGCAGGTGTTGAGGGAGCTCCACAGGGCTACCACAGGAGATTCAAGGATTTCTCAAACGTGTGTGAATGAGTCAAAGCATCACTCTGGGTATGTGTTTGATGAAGGAATAACATAACATAAAAAGTTATTGGGGCACCTCTAATTTTTATGAAAAAGGGATACAAATTGCACTTTTGAGACAATGTAGAATAGATCAATAAAGACAACAAAAAGTTTCAGACATCAAGCATATAATTTATTCATAAGACCAAACCCATGACAAGGCAGAGTGATTTTTTTTTTCATTTTTACAAGTCATAATTTTTTAAGATACAAGATAGGTTATGTTCGTTTTTTCACATATGGTTTTGCTCTAGGTATACAGTGAAGAAATATGTTGAAGTAATAAAGTTGAAAGTTGGTTTAACTGTATATCTCAGCAGCTATACAGGACTAAACCGTCCTCAGAGGCTGTAGATGTGTGAAAAGAGGAGTTTGATCTTGGCTGTAACAAGATAGAAAAACAGATTCAGAAGCAGGTAGCTACAGATCGGATGGATCACATCGTTGGAGCTCAAAGGTGATTACAATAATGAGCAGGACGCATTAATTTTTTCCAGTGGCAGCTGACTCGGTCACTAGTTAACAGCATTGGTCTGTAAGTTTGGTGGGAGTGTTACACCTCACAAATGTGCCCTAAATATGCTGCTGAAGCCTGTCTGTGGGAAGGTGATGGAGTCAGCAGAGACCAAAATACCACCAGAATGGCAGACTAAGATATCATCTTGTGCCAAAACATAACTCACTGAGAAAAATAAAATTATTGCAGGTCACTTTTTTTTTCTTTTTTCAGGGGCTTCTGTCTGGTTGTGATCTTTTTTATTTGTAATTGTACATAATTTCATCAACATACTCAACATAAATGACACAGCACTTAGATTTGCTATTGTATATACATGATCTAACCGACAGCGATAAATATGTTGATAACACCCTTATTCCTGTCGCATCAACTTTCAGTGAGCTTTTTTACCACTGAGATCCTGCAGATCTAACATGTTTGTTCATGGGGATTCAGACTGATAGCAGCAGAACAAAATGCTACACAATGTCCGAAATTACAACAGCGGCGACTGGGATATAGGTTCAAATTAATGCGGTGCCTGTCTTTTTTTGAGTGCTGTTTTCAAAATACCCCCATCTTCTAAATCTTTAAGTGTGTCTGTATGATCCAGTTTCTGTATCAAGGAACAGCAGTATTAACCCCAACAAAATTTACTGTGACTTATTTCTGATTTTTTTTTTACCTTTTACAAGCCTCAAAAACACAAACCAAATGAAAGAACAGGTTACAATCTGTTTTATCCAAATAAAAACAAGTTTAAGCAATTACATGAGAAAACCTCCCTCTAAAAGGGTTAGTTCAAATCTTTTGAAGTGTGGTTCCATGGAAAGGATATAAATAGTTAATGTTTAAAAAAATCTCCAACCAACCTTCCATTATCTTTCACTTATTCTATGTCAGGTCTTGGAGGCAGCAGCTTGAGTAGGAAGGCCCAGAACTCTCTGTCCCCAGCCATCTCTTCCAACTCTTCTGGGAGGACTCCAAGGTGTTCCCAGGCCCGACGAGAGACCAAGTCTTTTGTGTCTCCTGAGTCTTCCCCGAGGTCTCCTTCCATGCCCGAAGCACCTCCCTAAAGAGCTGTCCAGGAGGCATCCTTACCAGATTCCCGAACCACCTGAACTCTACTCTGTGGCTCTACTCTGAGTTTCAACCAGACAATTGAAACTTCTCACCCTATCTCTAAGAGAGAATGCAGCTACCCTGCAAAGAAAACTCAATTTGACCGCCTGTACGTGATCTTGTTCTTTCAGTCACTACCCCCAGATAAGGGAGTTCCTCACCCTATCTCTGAGCCTGGCTGACCTACGAAATAAGCTCATTACGCACACTTGTATCCTTGTACTTTTGATCATGATCCATACTTCAGGACCACAGGTGAAAATTGGAACATAGAGAGACCAGTAAATCGAGAGCTCTAGTTTTTGAAGGAAGTGGTCGATCAAAGAACTATCTTCAACAGAGAAGATGTTAATTATCCAGAACCTTTTCACAGAACCCCACTTCATCAGATCTGAACTGGTGCTTAAATGTTGTAATAAAAGCTGATTTCACTGTGATACCAGGATCAAGAAGGAGTAGGTCTTGAGTTACTGGCTGATCTAGTCAATCCGTTTCCCTCATTGATATGTCCAAGTCAAAAGAAAGTGGAGACCAGAACAAAACCCAAACAACCAGAGTTAGACAGTAAGAGTTGTGAGAATATGGCTTGTCAGAGGGCCTTAGCTATCTTTGACTTAAAAGTCCCGTCATTCATAACAAAGCAGTTTACAGATGTAACCATTGCATGGTTTGCATGAAAACTATTCATAGTAAAAGTCAACAATCAGTGCAACTTTCAGAACTGGACAGAAGAAAAAACAGTGCTGACATATTCAGATTTTCTTAGTTACTGAATCTACTTCAAAGTAAACAGAATATAACCTTAAAAGTTCATTCCAAGTCAACTTTTATAAATAACTTCTAGACCAGGTGTTACTCCTGTCAGACTGAGACATTTTTTTACCACCATCGAAACTAAGAACAAATTCAGTCCCAACTGTGTCTTTATTAGCTTGAATGAAGCTGATGTACATCTACTTTCTATACACATATTTACAACACACACTATGTCTTGTACAGGACACAAAGGAAGCTTGAACAGAAGGCCCCTCGCTTTCTTTAGTAAACTGAAATACCATCATCAATAGTAAGCAAATTAGCTGCTTGTCAGTGCTGAAAAAAGTATATATATACAGGTAACTGAAATGCCAGCCACCTGATTCTGCACCATCTCCTTTGCTGATTGTTGAGTTGCTTGTCATTCACTTGGATATGTGTATTTCTTGGTGTGTCTGTGCAGTAACCCTACTAGCCATGCATTGAGAAGTGAAACAGCCGTAGTAGGCATCAATGTTTGCATTTGAAAAGAGGAACTGTTTAAATAAACAGGCGCTCAGCATCGTAGTTTAATAATATAAAACAAAATAAAAGACAAAAGCAATCAATCCGTTGAGATCATAGAAAAAAGAGGTGATCATAATCAGTGAGTTGGCTAGCATATTGTAGAAATGAGAATCCCTGTTTGAGTAGGAAAGAAAAAGTATTTTACAATGGCGCTGGAAAAAGAAAAAAAGAAAAACACTGAGAGCGTCCTCTGCTGGCAAACTTGACAAATGTACACAAGCTGTTGGAAAAAAAATGGTTGTCATGGGAACTCGTCTTACTCCAGGTAGATGTCTTCAGTGGGGCAGGCGTACTCCAGATGTTCCTGATAGTACTCCTGGAAGGCTCGACTGAAGAAAAGACAAACGTGAGCGCTAACATTTTAAACTCTAGATTTCACAATTTACTTACTTTTTCTTGCAAACATAAATAGTTATTTCTCATTCAAACATATTGTTAGTCCATAAAACATTAAGTTCCCCATAGGTTCTAGTTTTGTGTTTATCTAGAAGAAGTTAACGCTAAGCTGCACTGCCTGTTCTAAACTTCCTGCATTTTCAATTATTCAAATCCACTTTGGCTGAATGAGACATAACCGATGAAATAATTTGACTTAACACACAGCTGCATACATCTAAAAATAGTGTAAAAATTCTGAGTTTTTTCTGTCTTAAAGTGTCAGGTTACAGTGATATAATATAAAGTATTTTGTGTACTTTTCAAAGGAATTGGAGGTCAATAAAAAAATTTTAGTACAAAATGGAAAATTTGATCAAAAGTGTCCAAAAAGCTAATAAAGAGTGAATAACACTGAAGTTGTTTCTTTACTATTCTTTGTAATTACGAATAGGGAAAATGATTTTCTCAGGTCATTACCATACTATAAATGCAAATAGTAATACAGGAAACAAATAATATATAGGTTTTCGAAACATTCACGCTAGTTCTCGTTTTTCCACTTCTGACATTCATATAAATTGTCACAGTTAGGTACCGTTACCACTAATAACCATTTAAATCCAAATTTATTTACCCTCTCCAGTTTTTCCAAATTAAACGTAATGTATGCAATATCCCCCCCAAAGAAATGGAGAAGCAAAAGAGTTCTCAGCATTGCATTGTATCGGTTTTGAAGGGACAATTATATGGACATACCCGACACACTCAGCCACAGGCCGCATGGATTCCTGGGATACAAACACATGGCAAGCAAATCTGTTCAGCATTGGATGCTTAGTGATGAAGCCAAAGTAGCTGCAGAGAGAAGAAAACAATGTGATGCCACCAGTCAGATGTCAGAAGTAACAGGTGGACAGAAGACAGGTTTGCTTGTTCACCAGTTGTTCCTCGGATGGCATCCGCAGAACGAGATGTTTTTCATCTGGAAGAAGTGACTACATCTGTCAAACTGGAGATGGGAGGAGACAGACAGAGATCAAAATGTAACTACTAGTGAGCCACATCAGATTTATTCATTGATTAGTTTATTTACCTCATCGAGGGTGTCATATTCATCCTCCAGGCTCATAATTAACTTTACACCCTGCAAGCTGATCTCTAACTCACACAGAGATGGAGGTCGCACATGTACCGTCCGTTTCCTCGATATCGCAATCTAACGGACAGAAAATGTGTTCATGTTGTTTACAAGGCCTCAGTTCATGCTTAAAGCAGATTTTAGTCAGAATAAAAATGTTTTCTTAGACTTTATCTGTGCTTTAATGTGTTCCCTTTTCTTACCTTTTGCATGGCAGCACAGAGGATGCCGTTGCCTTGGTGGTACGGTACTTCTACGGACCCCAAAAACTGAACACTAAAAGTCTCAATCCATGCTGGATTTCTTTTCAGACCTAATTGGTGGGATAAAAAAAGAGACTTCTAGGAAATTCTCATTTGTGTTAAATTATAGAAGTGGATGTTTCTTTTCACTTACCAAGCAACTCTTTTGACTGGCTGATGACCTCCTGAGCATAAAAGCCAGGGAAGATCCCTTTCTCTCCTGTCCGCATGTTATAGCCTCTGTACCAGTAGTCATCCTCTTCTTCCTCCACATACAAAGGGTCGTCCACGTCCAGCTCCAGCTCATCTGCATGTCTGGGAATGAACCTGCAAAGTGCATCAAAAAGAAGACATTCTCAAATATTCTTGTTACTATTCCTTACCCGCCTGAATTTCATTTAGAATTAGAAAAAGGGAACACAAAATACACTCCGAGAAATCAGTTATAACTTTTTCTTTGCTCTGTGTTTGGGTGCTTGTGCACAAACACAGGCACATGGCCACAGGTGGTGGCTGATATGATTATTGTTAATGACCCTGCAGCTGTAACATCTGCCTTCGTCTCTAATATAATTAAGGATGCACTACCCATACACAACCTCCACAGCACACACAAAAAAACACTTAAACACACCATACCATCTAAGTATTAAACTAAACTATTTAAAATAATCTGACAAATGTAAATATTTTCAAAACACCACTTTAATATTCAATAAAGAAACTATTATGTGTTGCATACTTGATGTATGATTTACTTTTTCATGTCATTAGAATAGCTACTGTTGTTTTTATATGGTTAAAGATGACAAATATCCTTAAAGTATCCTTACCTGTAAACTGCCCTGTGTGTCTGGTCCCTCTCTTCGCCATTAATGGTACACGAGAAAAGTCCAAAAGATTCTGTGCCTACATGGTAAACAGGTAGAGAAGTTTTACTGTTGTTGTTTATTGAGGGTTTTGTTTTTTTTTATATATTTTTTTTTTATAAAAAAAAATTAAAGATAGGATTTTGGAAGCTTTTGTGAATGAGTCAATTTGAAAGTTGACTAGATTTGTTGAAAATTAAAAAATGAAAAAAAATTTAGAATTAGGTTTTCATTATGGATATCCCCTTTCATATAAGGTATAAATATAAAAGCAAAGTAATTTTTCAGGGGATTATGTGATATTACTGATAAAGCAGCCTATTTTCTTATGTCTATAGTCTTTAGCCTTAAGCTCAGAGAATGGTATACTAAATTTAAAGTGAAGTTCATTTTCCTTATACTTTCTTTATCAATAAAAAGAAACAATATGGCATATCATAAACTCCTGCAGAGGAAAGTTTTGTGTGCAGCTTACTGGAAGAGCGTGATGTGCTGTTGACGAACACATTAAGGAACTTCTTGGAAAATGGCAGGTCAGCCTCCGGAGATGAGTCTTCAGAAGAGCTGAGAAGATCTGGCCTAACCTCCACATTTTTACGAACATAGTCAACATCATCAATCCCCAATGTCTCGTCATTGCATGGAGTTGAAAGCTCGCTTTCATCACTCAGAACTGAGGTGCACCTAAAAAGACATAACTCTACAGTCTTAGCTTGAAGGGTAGACCACTGCTAAAAACAAAAATGTCAAAGACTTTATGCTCAACACAGTTTTTTCATCTTTCAAAAGCATTGCAATGCATACCTTCTAAGGCTAACTAGTTCCAGTGTTGTATTCTCATCCACCACTAACGTGTACTTCATGGAGTCATAGGCCAGCCCATCATCTTCATTTGGCTGCCGTAGAGCCAGATCTTTCTCACACAGTGGGAGGTCGTGGTCAGGTAATGAATGATTGTGAACACTGGAATCGATGGGTGGCGAGCTGTCAAGCTCTAAATCACTATCATTATAGGACTGCTTCCTCAAGCTACCTAGGAAAGGATAGGAGTCACCATATTCCTCTTCTTCATCATTGTCTGTGGAGTAAGTGAGGCTAAAGCAGCGATTGGTTTGAGCAGAGGGTATATCCAGTGTCAAACTGTGTTTGACCTCTGTGATGCGCTCAAGAGAGGCCACTGAGCGACTTGTTGGCCTGGGCTCTGTTTCTCGACCCTCATCCTTGTCGCTGATCACACTCTCACTAAGGCTGGGTGAGTCCAAATCTCTTCTGCCTTCCAGCATCATCAAGTCATTATTGGGCTCCTCATCCTCTTGTCTCCAAGCATTCTTTGATTGTTTACCTGTGGAGTTCTTGTCACAGTCTTTTGCAGTGTATACAGGGTTTAAATCTATAGTTCCCCTCTCATTCTTTGCACAGCATTCTAAAATCAGTGGGGAATTGGCAGCAGCAGGGTTGCTCATATAGGGTTGGGAACTTATTAATGTCCCTTCTTTTGATGACTCATCATTTTGGCTTTTTGCTGGCTCTATTTTCTCTTTCCGATAGCCTTCACCTTCCTTATCCCTTCCCTGCGATTCCTCCATATCTGCTTTTGTTTCCTGGGCCTCATCATTGAAACTATCTCCCTCCCCAATATCTGAAGATGGTGAGATGGTATCAGACACAGATGCTTTTCTTTTGAAACACTCCTCAGGGCAGCTAATGGGATACGAGCCCTCTGAGATCATCCTGTTGACTAAGTTACTTAGAAGCCAGGGAGAATCGGAGTTCTCACTCAGGTCATCTTCACTTTCTGATTCAGAGTCTCCCTCGCTTGTTTCATCATAATCATCTTGACTTGGCATTAGCCTGGACCCCACTGGCAGGTAGAAGGAGCGCTTAAAGCTCTCTAGGCCATGGTCGGGTTCTATCTCAAGCACCATTGGTCTGGACATACGGTCCTCACAGCATTGGGTTGGAGGCAGAGTTTCGTCTGGATCAGCCTGGTGCTCACAAGACAGCTCATCATCAACACTCTGCAATCCCATCAGAGCTTGATCGTCGTCGTAGGACTCAGGGGGTAAGATGGGTGAGTCAATGGGGGAGGGAGTGGCAATAGTGGGTGAGGGAAGAGGGGAAGGAGAGGGTACCAGAGAACCTTCTTTGATTGGGTCAGGCTGACCCAGAAGCAGTGATGCTTTCAGTCCAACTATTCCACTGTCCTGCTCCAACTCTGTATCTGGGTCCAATTCCTGGTCTGATGTAGGTGAGCTGGCCTCCTCGATAGAGTTGGTGAGGTGAGAGGAGCGTCCACTGCTGCTCTCATCACTAGTCAAGTCTAATTCTGTCTCTGAAATAGAGGAAATCATGTTTGAAACCACAGGTCCTCCACAAGAAAACGCTGCCTCTAGCTCCCCTTCAACATCTGAATCAGAGCCTGGAGAACTGAGGTCCTTGTCTTGGTCTGAGGTCATATAACCTTGTTGGTTCATATCTGCTATCCCGGGGTCTGAGGATGGAGAGGTGGAATCATTAGCTGCCGCAACTGTGGCAGAGAGCGATAAAGCTTCTGAACTGTAGGACTGGTCGAGAGCTTCTGAGCGGCTTGATGATTGGTAGCTGGAGAACAATGCAGTCTCATGGGGTTCAATGGAGGGGAATTCCACATATGACAACTGATTTTCCTTGCACACAATATCATAGGTCTCCTTACACATAAACTCCGCTTCAAAGTCCTTTTCCAACTCTTCATCAGACAAGGGTGTATCAGCCCCATCGTTAGCTCCGATGGGTGCCGTGGATGACAAACAACGACTGGTTCCATCTGGGTCGAGATCATTTTCTTGCTCCATTCCTGACTCGCTAGTGATTGTGTAGGTGTCTGTGGCGCGCCGGTTTGAGTGTTTGTGATTATGGTCGCTGTTGAGGTCGTGATCCACCTCGGTGTCTGAACACTGGGAGTGCTCGTCCAAGGAGGGTACCCTGGCTGTCTGGACTGAAGGGTCTGTCTTTGGTTCAGTAAAATCAGTGGAGCCTGGGTGAGACCTGTGGTGACCAAATGAACCTGCAAACATAGAAATTGTCAAGAAAAAAGGCTAGGTTTAGGAGAATGACTATACACACAACACTGTTCTTATGAAGCAGATGATGATGAGAAGGAGGCATAGGGAGACATATCTGGGGTGTCAAGAGGGGTTGGACTGAATCCCATTTCCTGTTGTTGCCTCTATGTTTAGGTTTTGAGTTTTGAGGTAGTTGTTAAAACATGCCCCTACAAAATTAAAACACCCCTTTAGAAAGTCATTATATTATCAAATATCTCAAATCCTTTCTACAAACACATTATGGCAAAGTTCTAATATGTCCTGTGATTGATTATCAAGATTGGAATAGCATGCAAGGATGATGTTATACTGTTCTTATGGCTTTTTGTTAAGAAGATTGACAATGACATCAAATTTTAAAAAATTGAATCAGAGTAGACATTATCATGGTTGTTCTGACTTCAAAATATTTCCAACAGGCAAAATACCTACATCTTTAGGTTTCTTTGCAGCTTAGTTTCAAAGTGTGACCTCGAAAATGTTCCATTTGAAAAACCAGATAGTCTACCAATTTGGCACCCCCCAACATTACAGAAAAATTAGGACCCTTCTAACTTTTGGCATGAATGGCCAAGAGGCCAAGAGTAGCGGTAGTGCTAAGTGGTAAAGGCAAGAAACGAAACGCAATTCACATATAATAATTTTAAATTCCCTAAGTTGTAACTTAGAACTTATTTTGAAAGAATCAAGATTACGTAACTGAATTTCTCACTGAAGTCAAATCTAACACATTATTTCACAACAAAGTACAGCATTCGACTGATGTGATGTGAATTGAATGAATTTTAAGTTTTTTGGGGTGGCCGCCCTTGTTACCGTATTCGGGCCTCTCCCGCCTGTTGCCCTCCACGTCACAGAGGAGGGGTCTGTGAGGAGACTGGGGGTTCCCGCCCTCCCCTGCCTGTTTTAGTGAAGTACCTTTGCTCTGTGACCCTGGAGCCTGGGAAACTGGGGAGGCCGGGCACTGGCCTGTCACATGACTACCATCCACCAAACAGGAGTGGGTTGGAGACAGACGACCTGCAGGTACAACAGATTCCTTTTTTCTGATTGTATGAAGAGCCAGCTGTGTTACAAATGAGCAATATCTTAGGTACTTTTTCACGTGCAATGAAATGAATGCAAACACAAATGACAGAAGAAATTATTCATGGGAATTTAATCAATATGTTGGGATGTTTGCACCTTGTGAAGCTGGGTTGCGTAAAGAATCCTGCCAGCTTCCTTTTTTCGGAGACAGGCTGCTGTTGTTGTTCAACGAATCCTAATTAAAGAAACACAACATGGCAAACATTAAGAGAAGACTGCAAAAATCAAAGAAGTGTTTGCTTTACAATGAGCATCAGTGCCTCGGTTTGTTTACCTGTGACACAGCAGTGGTGAGGTTCAGTGTTGTTGGTCTGCTCTTCAGGGTTCCAAGAGTTGGAGAAAGAGGAGGGGAAGCTGAAGGAGACGGAGGTGCATCAGGGTCAACGTCGTCCTCTTCCTCATCATCTTCATCTTCGTCGTCAATCATCTCAAACTCTTGGAAGTCATCCTGGAAGGAGCAGACTGGGTGGTGTATGTCATTCTTCTCCAGAATGAGGGAATCCTGAGAGAGAGGGAAGGGGAAAGCTGCTTATAGGCATGTATTACAAAATTAGCAACAGTTTTCATTTTCACACTCTCTTGGCAGAGATGCGATAATAGCCACGCTCATTAAAGCATGTTTTGTTCTGAGAACAAAGGGGGAACAAACAAGAGAATGAAGCATGTTTGAAGGGCGAATACAATTAAAAGAAGCCAGAAGGATGGCAGCATGGCGTCTTTTAATTACACAGAGGACATTTGTGAAACACACAAAAAACAGCAAATATCAAAGTGCTGCAGTGATCCACATTCTGTCCATCTATGAATGTGTGTGTACAAAGGGAGACAAAATTCAGGTATACCCTTGAGTGTCAGCAGATTTTCAAGTTTTTCGTTTCGCAGACAAAAATACAGTTTTATGAGCAACTGTTTAAACATAAATTCAGATCATAAACACTTTCTCTTATTTGTAAAATTTGACAAAATAAAAAAAGCACTAAGAAAGCAAAAAGATTAATTTAGTTAAAATATGTTTAAATAATTGAGCACAATCAGAAGAAGTAAAAAAACACAATTTTTACAGTTATACATACGTATTTAGCACACAAATTGAGCATTGATACAACAAAGAAATAATCTACCAAACACAAATTGTCTTAATTTTTGTGCTAAGTTTATAATATAAAAAATGTAAAGAAAAAACTGTACGAATAGTTTTAGAAAATGTGTCTTAAATGGGAAAAAATTTAAGCATATTATACTCCACAAAAATTAGCCAAAAAATTATGAAAACTGATCATAAATGCAACTGTTTTGTCCTTAAAAAAATCTGATTGTTTCTTCTTTTCTCCACATCGACCTGGTCAAAAAGAAGCAGGACTTAAAGGAAATCAGAATAACAGAGCAGCCAAATAGCAGGGCTGCTGGGTAATGAAACAGGAGCAGATCAAGGGTCTATCAGGTTCCAGCTTGTTTACTGGAAATCTGGACGCTAAATGATTTTCAGGTTCAGTCGACCACACTTCCTTGTGCATGTCTGTATGAGACAAAAAGTAGGCATAAAAAGAATTTTAATTTACAAACACAACCCAGTTTTCTGAACCCTTAAGATATTTCACATCCAGCAAACTTCAAAAGTTAAAGTGTTTCTCATATAATTTAAAAACAAATGCATGTGTAAAAATAAAACTATTTAGCTCTTTTTCCCCTGATCATTTAAAGTCCCCACTCCAAATTCGACAATGCAGCGATCGATCTGCCTGTTTTCTCACTTTGACAAGCGCAGCACTTTCTGGGCCGTCTGTTTAATGGAGGAATCAAAGCTCACCTACTCTCCACACACAAACCTGCTGATGCATGGTGCATCTATTTTATGCTACTGCAACTAACATCAACACACAGTCTACTGCCTAAGGAGTGCACATGAACATGTACACTTCTACCTTATTAATATATCTATTTTTGATGATTTAATTGTTAAGATGTGATGAAGGATTTGGAAAAAGAGCTGTTGTTCCTATTGCAAGTCTTGCAAATGCTGCAGTCAAAACCCTTTTTCCACATATTGAGTAACCCATAAGAATCCATCATTTCAGCTAATCTGACCTATAACGACATGACGGGGTAAAAGCCGCAGATTCATAACTGGGTTGTGATAATGCCTTCTCTGCCACAGGAGAATAATTTACACTGTCAGGATGCATCCTCCAGCAAGGCCAGGTAACAGACAAACAGGCTTAAGGAAAAAAAAAACTATAATAGGAGCAGTGTGATGGCAAAAATCAATCTTTGCAGTCTTCAATTCCCAAGGACATAACACCCAATCCAGTCGATCAGCATGGAAACCTCCACTCCTGTGGGAGAGGGGGGCCTTGTGAATGAATTTAACTCTTGTGTGTGCTTTTTCAGGTGTCAAATGGTTTCAGAGTAAATCCAATTTTTTTCAATATACCAAGACACTCAAACTGTACCTCTTCACAGTTTTTCAACAGCTTTACTCCAACTACAGACGTTTATATCTTTATTTCTGCTCCGCTGCAGCACTTAGCAGAGAGGTAACAGAAATGCTCAGTGGCAGAGCAGCTTTTTGATATCCAATTAGTAGACTGGGAGGGCTTGTTCAGCACGAATAATTCTATATTTATCATATAGGAGGATCTGTGTGATGGCTGCCACACTTTAAAAGACTACATTCACCAAAGAGAATAGAAGCTTTGGGTCAAACTGCAGGGCCGTATTAGCTAACAGAGGAAATCATCAGAGACATATGCTCTCCAAGTGAAAGGGGAAACCAGGGAACCATAAATTTCAGAGAAGAAAAGTGGATGTAGAGGAGGGGTTGAGCTGAAAATAGGATGGGTTTGTAATGGAAGCACCAAACACCTTAGGGAGACCAAATAATAACAGCATATAGCCCATAAAGACTGTGTTCAGTGATTAATGCAGATGTGCAGGGCTTCTTTTCATCTTTTATGACAAGGCTGGCATGAAGTGTCAGTTCTTAAATGACTGTCATGACATTATGATGCATTGCTAAGATCAATAAATATTTAAACCATCATTCTTGTTGTTTTAAAGGAACCAGTGGTCAATAGTGGCTGATTTCCTTAATCTTTTGTTTATCTGGTGTAATTTATGATGGTGAATTTGTGTTTGTGCATGTCTGCCTGTGGGGTGGATGTGGAGCAATGGTAGGACTGCCAGCTTGGGACCAGAAAGTCACAAGTTTAACTCCCCGCCATGTCCACAATGTGGTGGTGTCTCTGAGCGACACACCCAACCTCCATCTGCTCCACCTCGGTGCCTCCCACGTGTGAAGGGTCGAATGCAGAGCACAAATCTCATCATTGTATGGAAAAAGGCATTGATGACAAAAATAAAGTGCATTTAAATTTTTTTTTGTTTAGTAAGTATAATTCCTGACAGACCTTTGTTTATTTTAAATAAACCAAATTGCTTTTTGAAGGTAAATACAGCTTTAGTAACATTAAAGTGATGGTCCAGATCATTTGAACTGTGGTTCTGTGGAAATATTACGAACAGTTAATGTCTTACTTGTTATAGATAATTAGGTAACCGGTGATTCTAAGCAAGTAGGGTTGGGGTATCTTGGCAGGGTTGCAAAACAAACAGACAATAAATAAAATGATAATTTAAATGAATTACTTTTGTAGTTATCTATTTGAATGTATTTGTAAATTTCAACATTTGAAATTAGGAGCCAATACACAGACACCACTGCTCTGTCACATACTGAACTATGCACGCAAACAGTTGTTCAATCAGGAGGATAGCTATTAGAAAGACAGGAAGTGAAGAATCTGGCGAGATGAGGCAGCGAGCAGCAGGGAGTGTGTGTGTGTGTGTGAGAATGAGACCACAAGAAAAGGGATGGGGGGGAATCACGTGTCTCCATTTGTTTTCATCACATGTTTGTGCACTCATGGTGAGACATTAATCTTATCAGTTATAGAGATTAGGACTTGAAATCCATGACAAATTTGAATTCATCACGGGTTTGAATTAGGACTGGAGGATGTTCTTCAACATCAAAGACATGCAGCCCGATGTGATTGGATCATACTGAACACCCCCCTCCCCACTTCCCTAAGCTTCTGTCTTCATCAGCAGAGTGAGGGAATAACTGCTGATGATGATGAGCTGACAAAGTGTCACGCACTTTAATGATGCAAGCAAAATCAAGCATCAACCATGTGAAGCACTCTGTCCATGAAATCCTTTTCTTTCTTCTTGTCATCTAAACATACCAGCACACTCAAACACACCCATCGGTTAACAAAGTGTGTGTGCTCCCTCCATCCCGTGTCAGCAAAATTACTTGCTCGGGGCGATGATGTAAGCTAACGAGAATCGACGCTGTCTCTGCCCGGTGCTTTCATGTTTGTGAAGTGAGCAGTCAGATTTCCTGATGATGTGTTTGTGTTTAAACATGTGGGTGGCAGTGAAAGCACACAAAAACAGCTCTGTTCCACATGACCTTAAATGGCCTTCCATAATGTGTTTTCTTTGTGGATTAAAATGGTGGGGGGGGGAGCACAATATCTGGCTCATATTCATGCCGAGGCTCAACCATCACCGAGTTAAACCCCCATTCGCAGGCACCTCGGCAGGGATGAGAGAGGAAGAAGGATGAAGAAGGAAAGCTTTAAGGGGAGAGGAGTAGAATGGTGGCGGAGAACGAAAAAGGGAGTGTGAGCTCTGTCTCTAAGCAACACTCTGCATAGGGAGGGAGGGAGGTTGTCTCTGCATAGCAGCAAACTGCACCGGGTCACCCACCCTCTGCTGCATCTGTGGCTCCATGCCACCAGCATAAAACATTTACATCCCTTAAAATGGACAGAAAAAAAACAAAAAAGTATCAAAGTATCGTAAAATGTTGGTATAAGATGGCCGAACAGCCATGAGAAACAGCCATGAAAGTTATGATCAATACTGAAAGAGCTGCATGAAACAATCTATGTTGAGGAGATTAATAACTGGAGAGCTGTCATTCAGATCAAGTTTTATTTGTTGATTGGTAAAACTTTCCTTAAAAAAGCCTTATTAAGTTTGCCAAACTCCACTACACCTCAAGATTTAATGCATTCTCCTCAAGCATTTATGTCAAGGGTTCTACATGTTTTGATGACTGAGTGCCAATTTAGGCAGACAGCATGTGAGTTGCATGAAAAACACACCCGTGAAGCAAACTTAAAAAATCTAAAGATTTGGTATTTGGTGAACTTCAGTGTAGTTTGTCCATGTAGTTTTTGTAATATGAATGCATTTTAAAAAAAAAAAGACTGTAGAGTGGAATCTGATATTTCTTTAGATTGTTTTGCGTCACAGAGAGAAATGAAAATGAGTCAAAGTTAAAATAATATTGTTTTATTAAACAAAGACCAGGGAGTTCCCTTCCCCTTTGATGTCACTTCCTTCCTGTTAAGAATATATGCTGGTTATGTGACAAAATTAGTAAAGTTATGTGCATTATGTCAAGTTTCCTAAAGATGTTTACTTTGACTTTTTGTATTTGAACGATACGCACAGGCGCTTTAAAAGATTTGGGAAGGCTCTGAAGCAAGAAAAAATAAAATAAAAAAATAGAAGAAGAAATTCTTCAAGTGAATTTGTACATCATACAAAATAACCTAAACGCAGATAAGTCAGGTCACTCAGACCAATAGTTTAAATAAACAATAATGAGTTAGATTTGCTGTTTGTATTAAACATATCTAGAAGATGATAATTAATGTTGCTAACTGACCTGTTTGTGCTGATGTAGTTCTGTTTTAAAACATTAATCAGGTGATAGTCATTTCTTTTAAAACCGGCTCCATGTGGTATTTCAGGAAATCTTTTTTTCTATTACATCTGACAGCACTGATGCCACATAAAAAGTAGGTCGTATCTTTGACTGTTTTGTTACTCTGTTAAATAAACTGAGGGTGAGCTGGATCTATATGGCATGCTTTTTATGCTATGACTACAGCAGCAAGTAAATGCAGTTTGGAGCCGAGCCAGACTTTAAGATTACATGGTTCTGTGTGTCAATGTGGTACAATCAACCCAGAATGGTAAGCAACTTAAAAAACAACACCCATTTCCTAAGATGTACTAAAGATCTAAAGAACTGTCTTCAGATCTGAACAACTTAGGAACTAATTCTGTAGTTTCTTTGAATTGTTCCTTTTAAGGTCACAAGCTACAATGAAAAACTTTGAAGATAAATTTGACCAAACTTGGCCCATATTTTTTATTGATTTTAACTGAATTCAATTTTGTTGTCAGTATGGTGTAAGACACCCACATTGTAACATTTGTTTGACCCAGTTCTGGCCCACACAAAACGCTCTAACAGCCCAGATATCACAAAGAAGAATGGCCTTTGGTGGCCCGGATGTGTTCTGCCGGTGGAGGTCCATCTCTGGGTCAGCACCACATAAACCAAACCACAACCAAACCAGTTGTGACATGCCATCTTAAAAACAATGCCATCATTGCCAGACTTGGTTGACACACCACTTGCCATGTCAGCAGTGTCAGCTTCACACCAGATCTGGCCCACATCTGTCTGCTATGTAGTCACAATGTGAGCAAATCAGTGATAGAGTACAAATAAATGGGTAAATAAATAAATTAAATGTGAAAATATGACAACAGTGTCTCACCTTTTCATATGGATCAGAGTCATAGTTGAGTCCAATCCCACAGTCGTCTGTGATTTCAGAGAGATCTTCATCATCAAACTCCTCCAGGCTAATGTCGTGAGATGGCCTAAAAATACACAAAGGACACAATTTTTACTACAATTTTTTTATTATTCTTTTTATAATAAAATCTGTTCTTTTCATTAATGAAGATTCAATGAGGGAATTTATTTTTGTTTTAATCACACACTTAATATGGTTTTAGGGGAAAAAATAGTTTTAGGTTGACAGGATCTGTCTGGGTCTCAGTAGATTCACAAAACCACCCAAAAATTGACTATTTCCTATGAGATTATATTCAACCAAGGTGTGCCGCATCCATCCATCCATAACATTGAAATACATATCAAAATAAAATCACAGTTGAACTGAACTGAGCTGAGGATGTTGTATCACAAATAAACTGGTAGTTCCTGCTTACACCAAAGTTTCTGAGCTTTCGTTTACATGCCAGCGTTCCACAGCAGGCAGGTCTATATGTCTCTGTAATGAACTGTGGCAGCAAGTTTGGCTCTCTCCATGTTCTATTTCATCTTTGCTTCATTACATTCAGCAGGCTCCCAAGTCTGCAGCAGCTGGCATGCAATGTAGAAGGAAATGCTGCAATGCAGCTAAGAAGAGGACATTTCACATATTATGTGTGAATACAAGTTTAGATCACTTGGTCATATAGAGTTCTCTGTACACAATGTCATTGGTCATGTGGAGTCTACTGGAACATGCTGATGCATGCAAAGATAAAACAACCGAGGGTCATGACAAGTCACAAAGCAGAGTTCTCCTGATGCTGGCATTGTTCAGTGTGCCTGATATAAGAATGTTCATTTAGACAAAATATCTGCTTTTTCATTTTTGAGAGTCATGGAGCTGGAGTCCAGCAAAGAGATGGGGTGCACAGAGGACAGATAACCAGTTCATCACAAGGCCTCAACCCCATCTACACTCATTCTTAAGGTCAGCCTGAAACCACTAAAGCCATATCTCATGTTGGTGGCTACACTAAATGAGCCTTTTCTGAGTGTAAAATCCTAGTTTAAAAAATTCCACTAACATTTTATTGTTATTAGCTCACTGGTCTTACATTTTGCTAATTTTTACTTGTAAATCTCAATGTAAAAATTAAACCTAAACTGTTGCAGCTAAATCATATCGGAGGTACCATCCACAGCAGCATTAGCAGTTGGTTTTGTCGCAGGTTGATGACTTCACAAAACCGTGCAATACGTAAATGTAAACTTTAATAGTTACATATATTAATTAATATTTTAATTTAACATTTAGCAAAATGTAAGAAAAAACAAAAAATGAACATTGAGCTAAATAATAAAAATGTTAATGGAAAATTTTTAACTGAAATTCTGTGCAAGGTTAAAAACGCACAGTAATTGTTTTTGTTCTATAAACACTTTTAACTCCTGTATTTAATAGTTTTCTGTATCTACTTCATGTCCTTTGCAAAAAAATAAGTATTTCTATTACAGAGTATAGAAACATTGTTGAAATGAAACTAGCATTCCTTAAAAGAATACTATACCAAAGTTTTAAATACAAGACTGACATGATAGCACTCAAACTATGAAATGTTGCTCCTCAGCCACTGTCACAGCAAATTTTAGCTCAAGATTTGTAGACTTGCTTAATTTACAGTCATTTTGTGTTTGCTGAAGTTAATTAGCTGTGATGACAAAGTGCTTCTAAAGACTCACTTTTATTCAAAGGCATTTATTAAAGTAAGTTCTGGCATTGTCATTTATTTGTTTTTACCATTGTTGGTTGTAATTTATTATA
>JARVJO010000002.1:14410225-14426430 GCA_031762555.1 Cynodonichthys magdalenae | reverse complement strand
GTGGAATGCTGTGCAGCACTTTGGTGCAGCTTTTATCTGTTTTTAAAAAAGCGCTTTATAAATTTAAATGACATTGACCAACTTAAAACAGGTTGATGAACATCTAGTGATTATTTTCTGAGTGTTTCATGAAAATCTGTCCTCTGGTTTATGCATTTTTTTGCTAACAGATAGACAGATTTGCATTTTCTGTTTGTATTGTCACAAGACTGAAGCCATCTTTTCCCACAGGTGTTAGTAAAAGCTGCAGACAGAGGAATATGTAGGTTCAATCTGAAATTACTGCCTAAAATAACACAAACTGAAGCGTAAACAGTAAAGTATTATTTCAGGATCTTCATCACATGAGATGCAGCCACTGCTGAAGTGTCAACGTTAGTTAGTTAGCACCGTCTAAGGTTGGGTGTAAGACGTGACACACCATGTGGTTGACAGTTTTACTCACCGCTGCACCTTTACTCACTTTTCCTCCAATTCTGCTGCTGATTGTTCCTTAAACAACTTTAAACTGAATTCAATATCCCTGTCATAACACAGTAACTGTGTTTGTCTGTCTGTTAGCAAAATATCTCATGAACCTCTGAACAAATGTTAATGAAACTTTCAGAAAGTAATCATTACATGTGCAGCTACAACTGATGGACTTTTGGGGTCGATACAATTCAAACTGGCTGTCACAGCTAATCTAGCAAAGACTAAAATGTTATAAAATCGGTCAAATTTGCACACATTGAACTAAGATTTGATGTGGCAGTACCTAAAAAGACTGCCACATCAAACTCATATTTTAACCACTGCCTGATTTGTGTTTAAAATTTTACATTACCTTTTCCAGGCAACTATTAAAATACTGTAACTCATGAACCACTGAACTGATTTTGACAAAGCCGCAGCTAATTAACTCTGGAAACCCAAAAATGCTTATAACTCATCAAATTTTACAACTCATGAGCTTAAATTTAATAAAGTAGTGAGTACTGCAGGTCACACAGCAGTTCTTTTATATATGTAAATTCAATCAAAACATCTACTTTGCTGTCATTTTTCAGCAGGATGATCAAGAAATGCACGATCTTCACTTACATAAAGGAGCATCTGGTTTATTAAAAAGTGCATTAAGACAGTTATCAGTTGTAGATTTGAAACATTAGGTCAAATAGAGTTGTTTGAAATCTGACAAACCTGAACTCTAATGAACGTAAATGATAGCTGTTGATAAAATCTTTAATTACCAAACCAAGCTGTTATTTATTTCAATAACATAAATCAGATTACAGGAATATGCTGTAAATGCCTGTAAATGTACATCTTCTACAAACAAATGCTGAATGTTTGCAGTAAAAAAGGAATAAAGAGACAAAGATAGAAACCACTGTGATATAGAAAAACACACAGACACACGGAGGGAGGGGCCTGCTGTCATTTTGCTGTAATTAATCAATGACCACAGCACCTGCTTCATCATGACATCATCCTGAAAAGCCACAAACTGTTGATACTGAGTCATTAACAAGATCACTTTCCGAACCTTTTAAATGACCATCAGTCTCCAGTAAAAGAGACACACAAACACAAACACACACGTATGAGTCATGGTTTTATCAGACTGAAGAACTCTCAGTTGTCTGAGTGAGATCCAAACATGAAAAATCACAACACATGGAGCCAAAGGTGGCGACGATGATGCCTAAGTTTTCAGCACGATTTGATTTGGGATTTATCTGAATTTGGATTAAAGATGAGCTGTTCAGGCTTGTCACACTGAAAACAAATCTCATGAAATGATAGATGACAGGTTTAACTTTTGGTAAATGACAAAAAAATAAGACAAAGGCAACAGCTGATAGAGCATAAAACAGCGGGAGAGAAAAGAGGAAACACAAAAGGGGAGATGAGGAAACAGCAGGGGTGGGATGTGTGTTGGGGGGGCAGAGATGGACCGCTTAGGCTCAAATGAATTTGTATTTGATTTTAAGCCTCTTACCCTGTGGTAACCAACAGCCACTCCCCCACCCCAGCCCCCACTCTGCCTCCTCCAGCTGCCTTCAAAGAGTTGGACGGCAAAAGTGGAGCATCGGCTAATAAACAGGACGTCAGTGGAAGGGATAAAAAAATGTCTGAAAATGGCTGCTGGAAATACGTTCCTCTTTCTGAGGCAATATAAAATGTTGTGAGGAAGTCGGTGTATTGATTCCTGACTTCTCCAGTTCAAGTATCCTCAGGCAATACGCTGACGCCCAGCAACTGTGTGTGCCAGAAAAAATTACATAAGTAATTACGGAGTTGATGAAATGTGACACACAAATACAATTCAAGTTCTTTGACCCTTAAAATTTCTAATTTCTTGTTGAACAAACAACAGCAGCCAGTTATTTTGTAATATTTTTAATTATTGATTAAATTTTAAAATGCCCTGCTTTGTTTTACCAACTTTCCATAGTTTTAAATGCAAAAAGCAGAATTTTAAACGTATTTATTGTAAATTTATTTGCTTTAATCATATTAAAGCTAAAATATTTAACATTCATATTTATGGCAGATTTAGCAAAAATGTGGTTATGCTTTTAAAAATGCAACTCTTTATTGCTTTTATAGAAATAATTTAACCATCTCTATAACCTTGAATTATAAAACATGTCATGTCAGCAAGGGTTCATAAAATGAGCTGCTTTTTTTATACTAAAATCTGAGTCAGTAATGTTTTTCAGTCTGTAAACATGAAATCAATATCAGTTTCAAAGATTCATGTCTTTTTTTTTAAAAAGAAAATACAACATAACATTTTCATTTTGAATCCCCTAAGGCTGTTATAATGTTTTCTTATGCCTTAAAAACAGCTGAGTTGGATTTACTGAAACAAATTCTGCCAACTAGTTCTACTCAACCGAATTGAGAAAATTTAAAGCAATTTTTATTTTTACTTAAACAGTAAATGTGAAGCAAATACGTTTTCTCAGTTCATTTGAGAACCTGTTGACTTTATTTGGTTAAGAAAATCCAACACATTTGTTTGGTGTCAAAACAATTATTTGTTGAATTTACTTGACCAAGTTACGTCAAGTCACGAGTTGAGTAAATGCAACGTGATTTACTTGTTTTACTTGTTGCATTAACTCAACTCGCTTGTGTAAAACCACTTGACATAACTTGGTTAAATAAATTCAACAAATCATTTTTTTTTGGCAAAGTGGCTGATTTGACAGTAAAATTGTCTGACTTGTTGAAGGAAACCATAGCTTCTAATTGAAACACAACCAAAAAATATATATTTTTAGAACTGTTGCCTCAACTAAAAAAAAACTAACTGCACAGACTTTGACAATGTAATTCTGTCACAGTGTGGGCTTATTGTCACTTTGTAACATCGCACTCATTAAACCACAGCAGGGCATAAACCTAAACATCATTAGGAGTACTTCTATCAAATGAAGCCTTGATGGGGAAACAAGTACAACTGAATGTGATGCACATCCTTTATTTTATGTTGTGCATCTTTGAATTTAATCTCCTTTTTTCTCTCTTTTAGCAGCCGATGTTAAAATGAGCATGTGTTGCCGTGACCTGATAAGCACGTCACATTTATCTGTCCAGGTTCATATTTTCAGCAGACAGAGTGTGTGTTCTTGTGTGTTCTCTCAGTTTAAGGAAAAAAAAAGAGAATTTAAAATTTCTGCAGCTCGGAGAGGAAAGATGGTCCCTTTCAGGGATTATAGCGCTCATTGGGAACAGTGTCGGAGTTATGTAAGGTGGATTACCGAGCCACACCATCACACCTCTACAAATGCACAAACATACACACAACTGGTAGGAGCGGGAATCCCTACAACCAGCAGCACAAAAACACTATTTAAATGCACCACTATTTAAGCAAAGTCTTATTTTAAAAGTATTTGAAATTCCAAAACTGAGAAAAATAAACACCATTTGCTCATATTATTAAAATCAAACTGATCAGAGACACAAATCTACTTCTCACGCTAAACCTCTGCTCTTATTGTTGAAATAAATGGGAACAATTTCACATTTGAAGTAAACAACATGAACAGGTCAGGAATTTTTTTAGATTATATCATGTCGCACACTCCAAAGGACCTTTGGTGTTAATTGTAAAGAACTTTTATTGTTAATTTAAAATAAACAATGAGTGTTTTATTTTGATGGCTGGCTCTCAACACATGTTTGTTGTGATTTATGTGGGTAATGGGCAGACAGGATTGGTCAGGATGTGTTATATTTACGTTCGAGTGGTTATGTTTTATCTGGATTTCCTTTTATTTCTCTTTTAGTGAATCGCCACAAAAAGACAATTGACTTGTTTCATTCTTAGATCCACCATTGCTTTGGCTTTCTACTAAATTCTGAAATTTAAAGTTCAGGCTTTGAACGTTTCATCTAAAGGTCAGACAATCAGCCATATTGATCTGACATCATGAGGTTGAGCTGTTCCCTACATGAATACAGCCACCAGGGGGTAGATCATAAATTCGATTTTTTTTTTTTACTTTTTTTTTTCTTTCACAAAACCACTAATAAAGTTCATGCTACTAGCTGTAGTTGTAAATTAATCCAGCAGGTCAACTTGTTTTTGTTGCTGGGAGGCCAGTAAACAGCATAAAGCAAAGCCTTTTTGAACACAACAAACCCACAGCTGATGCATTGATTCGGGCAGAAAGTTGCAGTCCAAGTAAAAAATATAAAAATAACTGCTCTGTGTTGCGTTAAGAGGTCAACGCATTTAAAACAGCATCCAACTCCAGCGTGAACAACATCATTGTTCAGCAGCAGCACCATGCCCTTGCTTGGGCTGGACTCAACAGGGCGTGGGCCTCAGACGGAGAATGCGCAAATCGGTGACACTTTCAGACCAAACGTTTGGTGGTGTTTTATTACATGTCCTGCTTATGGCGTTCAGCAAATGTTCTGTGTTAAGAAAACAGGCCGTCACCATCGTGTCATCACAGAAGCTGTTTTAAAAAGCTGCATCCCTGCCTGGAGGCGAGCGGCACCAGCAGGCCTGACAGCGGATTAGCCTACTCCCAAAATACAGGCTCTGAGGTTGTTGTTGCTTTGTTTTTTTTTTATTAGTATTATTATCATTGCAATCGCTTCGATATAAATGAGACTGTGATGTTGTCTACCGCGCCTCTGCTTCGTTTCCCTCCCTCCCCCTCCCTCTCTTCTTAGCCGTGCGCATCCTCCGCCATCATCCCTCATGCCCGCCGCTCTTCATGCAGAAGCGCTTACCTGCAGCCAGGCGGGGAGAGGGAATGGAAGGTGGATAGAGAGAACATCTCAGCTCTGTCCGCCATCTTCTTACTAGTGACTCGGAGACAGACTGCAGAATCAGACGGAAGGAGCGCAGTCCATCAACAGACACGGGCCAGAGGACGGATGGACGCTCGGTGGCGCGTGCGTCTCTCTCTCTTTTTTTCTCTCACTCTCTCTCTCTATCTCTGCGGCCCCACGAATGTCCGCCTGGCCGGAAGCCTTCAATCAGACGAGCCGGCTCAGCACCATCAGATCTGCAGTGAAGCCATCCGAACAAACAGGCAGCGAAAATCCCTCTGTTATATCCAGGCTTCACGGTTTGTTTGGGGTTTGTTGCTGTTGTTTTTGTCTCGTTTTGTTTTTTGTTTTTTTGTTTTTCGGTGGGCCGCAGTCCGCGATCTGCTCTCCAAATGTCTGCTGCCTGTGATGCTGCCTGTGACACACAGCAGCAGCAGCAGCAGCGGGCCAGCAGTGCGGAGACAGGAGGAGGAGGAGGGAGGAGGAGACAGTATGACGTCACCGTTGATGCTGTGTGAGCAGGTTGTCCTCAAGCAGCTACATTTCAAACAAATAAGTCAAACATATCAATAAAATTTTGATTCTCTTTAAATTATTTACATTTATTTACAAAAATGTTCAGGTTCCTTACTTTTGTTTATTTTTTATTCATCCTGCTAATTCAGACTTGTCCCAGTAACCATAGAAATAACAACAAATAATTGGATGATTTGAACGCTAATTGCTGAAAGTACAAAAATGTTGTAATTTGTAAAATTAGCAGAAGAATATAACTAAAAAGCTGAATTTAGCACAAAGCAGTAGAAAGAGCATGTTTGCTGGATTAAGCAGTAAGAAGAAGAAATTATCAAAAAGGTGGATTTAACAAATAAAAAACAAGTTAGCGGAAATAGAAAAAAATGCTTAAATTGCAGAAAAAAGCTGAAAAAATAGCAGAAAGAAGATGAAATAAGTACAAAAAATTAAATCAGCAGAATATCTTAAAATAGCAGAAAGATAGCTAACAAAGCAGGAAAAAGCTAAACTCAGCTGAAGTAGCAAAACAAAGTAGCATAAATGGAAAAAAATCAGCTGAAAGAAGCATTAAAAGCTTAAAATAGCAGAACAAAGCAGATAGAAAAAAGCTAAAATTAGAAAAAATGAAGTCAGGTAAAATTACCTCAAAGAAGTTACAAAGCAGAACTAGGACAAAAGGTGCAGTAAAAGTTTATAAATATTTTGAAGGGTTTTATGGATTCTGAATGGGGCTCCATTCATTTTCAATGAGAAAACAAATGGCTAAAAAGACTAAGAAAAAAAGTATAAAATTGCTGAAACTAAATGTCATAGCCGGAACTCAGAATAAGACATGCCCAAAAAAAGGATCATGAAAACTGTTTATGTTAGCATTGAATCAATTAAAAAAAACACTAAATCAGTGAGATGTAGCTTATGATGGTCCACAGACTTTCTTTTTCTTTTTTTTAGTAACTACTTTTAGGACATGACACTTGACTTAAACACCTTAGCAGAAGACTACTGATGTTCAGTTTAAATATTGAAGTCAAATAAAGCATTTTTGTCGTTATAAATTAGCGCAGGTCAAAGGTTGCAGTTACAGCTGTGTTCAGATGAAGTCAGAAAACAGTTTCTGCTGTTTCCTGCCTGTGGTGCAGAAACTTGAGCGTCTTTTTGCTGCAGTAAACAATTTTATCCACACGGTGGCGGTAAATACTCAACAATTTAGTGAAACTTCCTGTATTTGGCACTATTCTTTCTTTCTTTCTTTCTTTCTTTCTTTCTTTCTTTCTTTCTTTCTTTCTTTCTTTCTTTCAAAAATATATTAATTTATCTTCTATTTTCTTTATAACGTTTTTTCTTGATTGTTTTTTGTGTGTTTAGCTTAAGATTCTCAAAGTTGTTTATTTAATACTGTATATATTTTTAAGTTTTATTTTACCTTTTTTTCGAAGAGTGCCTGCATAGTACAACTGATTAAGTTAAAGCGTAATATTTTTCGAGTGAGTCTCATTTTAAATACAGCTTCATTAAATTTGCATTGATAGGCCTATTTATTACATTAGTATTATTATTAATATATTAATAACTATTATTATAGTAATATAGATCATTGTAAATTTGTACTTATTTTGCTTTTTTCGGCAGAAGATCTGCGTCAACTTTGTCTTTATATATTTGTATTCACAATAATTTCAGTGTCAGGCTTAAGAGGCAATATGAATGGGCACTTTAACTAAAAGACACTATGCGTTTCTGTCAATTATATTTTTTATTTGTGTGAAATGGAAACAGTTACAATAAAATTTCTGGACAGATGGGGCATGATAATTTGTTTTAAAGGATATCTGGTTTCTTACAGTTTTAATTGTATTTGTGAGATTTTGAACTCTGATAAATGTTTTAATTTATTCTGAACAACAATTAATGAGAGAATATGGCATGACATATACACACAGATATGAACCAATGAAGTTGTTTATTTTGATGATCATGGCAACAGCAGGAAATGATGTTAAACCGTCCTCCTTTATTGCTTCTCCTTCAATTCAATGGGAATAGGACCCAAAGTGACTTGACCTTCCCATTCTGGAACTGAGGAAAGAAAAGCACAGCAGTCACATCACTGTGGTTGTCTGACAACACAGCCTAACATTTTGACAGTCTGTGTAAATAAGATGTAACAAGATGTTATAAACCTTTAACCAAAAAAACAAAGATTTTTATGTGACTTACTTTCAGTTTCATGCACACTGCGCACTTTCTTTATAGGCCCCTTAGGGTATGATGGATAGGAGGGAAGTGCTGGATGTGATCCTGAACCAACTGGGGCACTTGGTACAACTGCTGGAACGGTGTGTGTCACAAAATTACCAGACTCACAGGAGCCACAAGCTCCATCATTTCCACTGGCCTCTGTCCATCTACAAAAAGAAATGATGTTGGTAAATACCTCATGGACTCTGTGATCGTTACAGTTTATATACAAATAAAGTTAAAAACTCACCCGTTAGTGTAAGAGCAAGCTCTATGTTCGTTGTCAATGGGGTGAGAAGTAGATGTGGCAATCAAGTAGCAGGTAATGTAAATCTGTTTAAACCAGACAAGTGTTGGGTTTATTATCGCTATTAAGTATCAGAAAAAGGATTAGTTCTGGTGTTCTCTCTGTGATGTTTACCTCTCCACTGGTAGCACCATCAAACCTGAAGGCCTCCAGCTGGAACTGAAGTTCATTCTCAACAGAGCGACGCATGAACTGTGATCTGGAGCCTGTGATCCTAGCGTCGATAAAACACCTACCCACAGGCAAAATAAACCAAATGAGTTACATTTTTTTTTTTGAAAAATACACACAAAAATCACAAACATTAGCTGGGATCTGGAGCCTGTGATCCTGGCATCAATCAAACACCTGCCCGCAGGCAAAATAAACCTAATGAGTTACATTTTTGTTTGAAAAATACACACAAACCCCCCCCAAAATTAGCTTGTTTGCCAGCTTTACCCGTGGTTGTCAATGAAGGCATAGTTGGGGTTGGTGGTTGGGTCCGGTGCAAGAGAAGCCACACATCTGTCAATGTAAACACGCAGAGGTACGTGGAAGTACTGCTTGACGGTGGCCTCTATACGGATCAGATCACCAAGGAAATACTGGTGGCTTGGTCTCTCATACAGCCAGTCATCTGTGCAATGATATGCAAAATTTAAAGTCATGAAATGGAACTGAACACGGTTTGTGACGCCTAAAGCAAAATTATTTGTTATTGTTTCAAACGATTGAGAGCAAAAACTATTCTGAAACAAATAAGTTACAAACGGGAAAGTCAGATGTTTAGCAAAGGGAGAAGCATTGTTATCTCCAGAAATCATCAAAAACATGTCGTGGTGTTGGGCAACCCGTCAACAACCATGCTGATGAAATTCTCCAGCATAGGCAAGAGTTACCAAATTACCTGATATTTACTCTCTTGGTAGAGAACAGACAAAAATGTCATGGTTTGAGTCGTTGTGGTTTTTGATTTTGTTTTGTAATCATTTTTAGCAGTTTAGTTGACTTTTTACTTGTTTCTGTTTTCCTCTGTTTGCTGTACAAAAGAAATATTTGACCAGTCATTATGCTTTACCAGTCATAAGTTTCAGAGTGAAGTACAAGAACTCCTCGGCCATCTTCACTTGAGAATAGGGCACCCAGTGGGGATCAAGGGGAAGGCTGCTCACATTGTGGTTTCTAAGCAAAAGAACATTTTTCCATTAGAATAAGGAGTTCAGCCATAACCCTTATTTGAATAACACGTACACTCTGTCAGAAACTAAAATACAGATTTATTATTAGTAAATAGGTTTTGGGTGTAACTGTTTCTTTACATACCTTGGGTAGTGGCACTCCACAATAACTGCAGCTTGACTGGTCCTCACAACAGGAGCACTTCCCAGAGGTTTTGGATTGTAGTTCAAAGTATAGGTGTAGATGAGGGAATTATCTGTCATCTAAACATACATAAAACATGTTTAAACTTATGAATGAGCATATGTGTTTATTTCTTACAAGGTTTTTAGAAAATGTTTTCACTTGGTGGTGTTTGACGTCCTTCTTACCGTCAAGACGCTGTCGCATTCTTGCAATTCAGCTTCAAAAATCAACACTTGAGCATTGGTGTCCTCTCCAGTAGGGCCACAGTTACCCAGGGTGAGGTCAGCTGGACTGATGAACTGGCCGATCCCAAACATGTCTTTCTTGACCTCCACGTGAGCTATATCCTCTCTGCACTCGACAGCAACAGTTGCAGCAGGAACTGGGTATCTCTGTTCGAATGGCACATCAGGCTTGGGTTCAGGCTTGGGATCTTCAGGGTATTTCCAGGTGAGTGGCTGTTCAAATGTTTGCTTTTGCTGTTGGGGCTCTTGAGGCTTTTGAGGCTGTTGAGGCAGTTGAGGCAGTTGAGGCGGTGGGTATGGGTTTTTTTTACTGATCTGGGCCTCACATAAGCTGCCAATCAAGGCCAGCACCACAACACAAACAGCAGCCAACTTCATCATTATGGCTTCACAACCACAAGTGATCGGACAAGTTCACTGGGTGCTGTAGGGAGTGGGGAATTGTGGACCCTCTTTTATAATACACTGGACCTATTTACTTAGGTCACATTCCCGCCCCCTAAACTGACCATTCCCTGATATCACGACCAATAAGATAAAACCTCAGCCACTTAAATGACTGCAGCTCTCAAATTAAACACAATAACCCTCAAATCCAAAATATGAATCCTTTTGGCATACAATTATTAAGCATATTTACTTCAAATTAATCATGTATTAATCACTAATGTATTAATCCCTATTAATCACTAATACTTGGCAGGATTTTCAGACAAAGTAGGTCACAAAAAGTCATGCTGACCCTGGGTTAGGTCTACCTGCCCCAAACAAAATAGCTCAGTGTGTTGCCAAAGTACATTCTGTGAAGTCGAATCAATATGATCTCAAATAATGTCAGTCACAAAATGTGTTTTTTCACCTGCTCTGAGTTAAGGTAACCATGTTACTAAAAAGGTTACATAAATGAACAAAAGATGTTTTTGAGAGACCAAAAAATAAAAACATGAAACATGAAAAAAGTCTCGATTCCATTAATGTTTTTTAAATAATCAAAATTTGGCATCATTGTGGTTGCTTCAGGAAGGGCTATACAATAATTGTCAAATCCTTATGGGAGCTTAAAAATAGATTCCAACGTCATTTTCCCATTTCTTTCTTAAATTAAAGGCTGTCCTGTGACTTTTGACTCACTCTGTACTATAAATTTTATTAGTTTTAGATGCTGGCCTGTTTTGGAAAATGTAGACCCTCAATCAGAACTTAAAATCTGTTTATTAAATAATGCCTCAGTTCTCTTTGGGTCTAACTGCTTTTTATTAAATAACTTTCAGTTATTTGACCTGACGGAAATTTCTTGTCAGATTAATACAAATATACATAACAAATATGTACAGTATACAAAAAAGAATTCCATGTTAAATTAGAACATCAGAACATAGCTTGTACTTGAAGTGGTTCATGTTTTGATTTTTCTTCATTCTAACATTTTTAATGACTGTGAGATTAGGTTAAGGCATCAAATCTGCACAAATTCTTATTATTTTTGCACAAATACCACCACTTGAAACCTTTTACTCTTCAAGTAACATTGATAGTCACACACATGTACAAAGTATAAATACTTAGTTACTGTATTTCAGGAGAAATTATGGCTATTTGTACTTGTAATTATTTTTTATCCTACATTTTACTTCTACTCCTTACATCTTTACACAATCATCTGTGCTTTCTACTCCTTACATTTTTTAAAAAGGTAAAAAGTAGATAGTTGTTACTCCTATTTCATTCCAGCTTGTTGTTGTTAAAAAGAATACTATCTTGAAAAAACTGCACTTCCTGGATAAAATGAATTTAATTTTGGTTGGATGAGAAGTATAAATTATTATACCATCCTGACACTGTATTAGTTTGTGCACAATCCATCACAGATGCACATGACACAAATCATGTCACAATCCAACAGGACATTGCAGACATATACTGCATGTAGACTAATACAAAGATGTCTGTGGCATACACTGTAGCTGAGATGGGTAGACTAATGCATCCTAAATATTTGAACATTAACATAATAGGACATTATAGTAATTTTGGCCTTTAGAAAATGATTTTTGCAGAGGTTTATCTCACAATAAATGTCATTATGGAAACTCTAACTGCACATTTTTACTCAATGCTTTTACTTTTGATACTTGAGTACAAAATATCTTACATATTTTAAGACTTTTACTTAAGTAGTAGTCTTAGAGGAGACTTTAAATTTTACCAAAATAATTTCATAGTAAGATACTTGTACTTGTCCTGAAGTATCACTTTGAGGTGCTTTATATCACATTGCTTTAGGACCATATCCAAAATGTCATCACAAGCCTTGTAGACTGTCAAAATATGTTCTCACAAAGACAGACACATAGGAACACACAAACACACACACATCAATACACAGATTAGGGGCAACCTGATGTTCAGGATCCTGCCCAAGGACATTCTGCATGTAGAGAAGCCAAAATCAAAACTGCCAACTCTGACTGGCAGACAATCTCTCACACAGCACAGTGTTTTAATCGTGTTTAAATATGTAATTAGAAAATGTAGAAATTGTTTTTATATACATTAAGCATTCATTTGTTTTGCGAGAAATTATTTATTTGCAAAAATCAAATTTATTTAGCAGGAAAAAATGGATTAACAACTGGATATTCTTCCACAGTATAACTTCTTACAATTTTTTTGTATTTAAACTGGGTTTACAACTAACCACATTTGTTTGTAATATCAAAAACAAAATTGTAATAATAAGCATAACACATGGTAATAATAGGTATTTATTGATTTTAGATGTTTTAACAGGGCTTAAAATTGACCCTTTTTGTCAGCTCTGACTGTTGCTTTTATTAACATCATTTTTTTTTCTTTTCTTTTATTTGTTTTTTATTTCACCAGTTTTATTATTTACTGTGTTTGTTGCACTGTAGCCCATTGAGGTTTTTGCTTATGAAAAGTGTGTTACAAAATAAATTCATTATTATTATTACAATGGTATGATTATGCAATGACATCATTTTAATATGTAATATAAAAATTTGCATCATGAAGGTATTGACTGAGCAAAATGGAGGAAAATTGAAACGCTTGTTAAATACACAAAAATGACCTGCTAATTATCAATGTCAGAATGACAGATAAGAACTATTTGTTTACTGTGTGACCGAAAATGCTTGGTTTAGGTCATTAAGACCCGTAGAATGAGATTTTTTTTTTTTGTTTGTTCGTTTTTTCAAACAGGAATAAGAATCATATCAAACAGCTAATGCCTTTGTGAATGGTTTAGAACAAGTGTTTATGAGTATTTTGTTTTCATGTCTATTTACTGTCAGAATATTTGTACCTCTATAATAAAATACATGTATGTGTGCCATTGCTTTCCTTTCAGATCTCTTTTTTTTTTACAGTGCAGCTTATCTCTTTACCCCACTATCAAAGACCAGCCAAAAAATTCTGCCTTCTGATTGGACATTTTGAACAACAAATCAGATGAGAGACATCAGTCAGCACAACCCACACCCTATAAAAGTCAGACTATTTCCACCACGGTTTTCACAGCATCTTGTGGTTTTTTTTTTATGAATCACTGTATGCTGTGAGGCCATAACAATGAAGCTGATTTATTGTTGTCTCTTGGCAGCTGCTCTCCACAGCTACCTGGCTGTTGCTCAATCCGGCAAACCTTCTCCGTTCCCTCAGAAACCTTCATATCCTCCTCAACCACCTCCTCCACCTCCGCAGGTCCCTCAGTACCCTCAGAAACCTGCATATCCTCCACCCCAACCACCTCCCCAGAAGCCTCAGTACCCCCAGAAACCTGCATATCCTCAACCCCAACCACCTCCTCCTCCTCAGTTTCCTCAGCCACCAAAAGATCCTCAGAAGCCTTCGTATCCTCAGCCCCCTCCGGTCTCTCCTCCCAGACCAGATTCATTTCACACTTGTGAGGTAGCCGAGAACTACAAAATACAGTGCGGTGCTCCCTCTATCACTGCCCAAGAATGCGATGCTATAAACTGCTGCTTTGATGGACGCATGTGCTATTATGGCAAATATGGTAATATATTCCCTTTTTAAAAAAATTCAGATTTTTAAAAATAATTTACTCAAAAAATGTACTGAATTTTCACTCTTTTCCTCATTTGTTTGTTGCAGTGACTCTTCAGTGCACCAAGGATGGCCAGTTCATCGTGGTTGTGGCCAGAGATGCCACGATACCCTACATTGACTTAGAGTCCATTAGTTTCCTTGGAAGTGGTCAACATTGCAGTCCTGTTGGTACCACTTCAGCTTTTGCCATCTACCAGTTCCCTGTAACTGACTGCGGCACTGTCATGACGGTAATGTCTGATTCATGCCTCTTACACTTGATTTGAATTCATTTTTTCAGCATTAAATGTTGCCCTTTTCTTGCAGGAGGAGCCTGGTGTTATAATTTATGAGAACAGGATGACTTCACTGTACGAAGTGGCAGTTGGACCTTATGGAGCCATTACCAGGGACAGCCAGTTTGAGTATGTGTTTTAATGCCTTAAAAATTACTGATCACTATAGGCTGAAAGGTGTTGAGAACAACTGAAGATGAGAGCATTCAGTGGAGCTACAAAACACAGGTGTTAAAATAAGTATGTGTAGACGAACCAAGAACAGTTTATGATCTTCTACTTTTTTTTTCTCTCAGGCTGCATGTCCAGTGCAGATACGTTGGTACTGCTGTTGAGGCTTTGGTCATTGATGTTGGTGTAGTTCCACCACCACCAGGAGTTGCAGCTCCAGGACCTCTGCGTGTCGAACTCAGGATTGGCAACGGAGAATGTGTTACCAAGGGTTGTGTCGAAGGTAAATGTGAAGGACATAATTTGTACAGTTAGATTTTTTTTCCTGACTGCTTCAATAACTACTTGTTTTCTTCTTTTATTTTTTATTTTTACAGAACAAGTGGCATACACTTCCTATTACACTGATGCCGACTACCCTGTTACAAAGGTTCTCAGAGACCCAGTGTATGTTGAGGTCCACATGTTGGAGAGGACTGATCCTCACATTGCCTTGACGCTTGGAAGATGCTGGGCAAATACCAACCCCAACCCTGATTATCTTCCACAGTGGGATTTGCTGGTTCATGGGTAAGAGAGAGTTTTGATTTGACTTAAAGACATTCATGTTATATTTATAATGGGATTTTGCCAATAATTAACTTTTTTCTTGTGCAGCTGCCCCTACCGTGATGATCACTATCTAACAAGACTCATCCCTGTGGATGCTACATCTGGAGTCTACTACCCAAGCCACTACAGACGATTTGTATTCAAGATGTTCACATTTGTCAGTGGGGGTGCATCTGATCCTACCAAGAAGATACCTTCAGATCCATCATTTACTCCTCTCAATGAACATGTGAGTGGTTTTGATAGTGATTTTTTTATTTACATTTTACTAAAATCAGACTGAAAACACACCTGTAAAAACTTTTTAATTTTTTTTAACCAGGTGTATATACACTGTGAGACTTCTATATGTCAGATTACTGCATCAGATAACTGTGAACCAAGGTGCTTCAGAAAAAGTAAGTAGTCCTTCATTTTAACAGTTTTGTAACTATCTAAGCTTTTATGCACTTGAGCAGAATGTTTGAGCATTGTGGTTGAATCTGTTTGTCTGACTGTTACCATGTTCTGTGTGCAGGGAGAGAGATTTCTGGTTCTACCAAGAAACTCCTCAGAGAAGAGACCACTTTGATCAGCAGTAAGGAACTTATCATCACTCAACCCATTTCTGAGTAACAACGACCAAACAAAGCATCATCAAAGTTCCTGATGTAGTTAAAATCAACTGAGTTTCAAATAAATCCTTCATTGGCTAAATGTGTGGTCTGGTTGTATTTTTTGTATTTTTCATATAAAAAATTAAAAACATTTGAATATTGTTTTTCAGTTAAAATGTTAGCCATTTTAAACTTTGTTTTAATTAGTGAATAAACTTAATTTTTTTTTTACTAAGCCAAACATGGTTCTTACAAGATGAAAAGTGTAGATCATTTTCCTTACTAAAAATAAATTAATTAGGCTATATATGAAAAAGAATAGTGCAATGCAGTATAGGCCCTTGCAAACCACCAGTACATGTATGTTGTTAAAATTTTGATTTTTATAACAAAATAGAAGTTTAGTGCAGGGGTCTGCTTTTATAAATATAGATACCTGCAACCTCTACAAATGTAAAAGCTAATAGATATTTCAATTGCTTATGTCAGAAAAACTACAGAGCACATTGAAGTTTAT
>JARVJO010000002.1:14395604-14408394 GCA_031762555.1 Cynodonichthys magdalenae | reverse complement strand
CTGCAAACTACTAACACTGAGCATGCGCATAATTATTGGCAATGCGCATAATTATCTGTAGGCTACTATGGATGAATGTAAAATAAACACTACATTTCCCAGAAACCTTCAGAAAACCAGCGGCTGACGTAGTCACAGAGCATCGACCAATGAGATGATTAGAAAACCAGGACTCAAAATCTGATTGGATGTTGAGTACTCCTCTCAGAATCCTGCTGGTTGAGCGTGAGCGACAATATCAAAGTCATTTAAATATATCTCTCATAAATCTAGCAATCACCTCCCATGTGGTTCCGAACTAGTAGCTATGTTTGGCTCTTCTGGTTAAGAAGCTTTACTAACAAAGTGCGTGTGTCAGCGAGCCCGCCTTTCCGCCTCGGACAAACGTTTTCCTCCGGCCTTCCTCTAGTCTTCGCCCGGAAGCTCACGATGCAGCCCAGCAGAAACCGTCGCTGTGAGGAGGATTTGAACAGCGAACACCAACCAGGGTCGAGGCAAAACAACGGCAGAGACATGTCTACTCATCCCACCGAAGACGTGCCGGGTCCTCCGGCTGAGAAGAAACGAGTCGGAAACGTTCTTGTTAACGAGAGAAACTCGAGGACTCCGAGTCCTCTGCTCAGTTCTGCTCACGGTGATGACGACTCGGAAGCTGAGTCTTTTCGCAATGGGAGAAGCGATGAGGTCGATCGGGACACAAGGACCAGGGCCTTTTTCTGGTGCAGAGACTTTTTGTCAGGATCGTGGAAAACTCTTCAAGAGTCAGACTTTCAAATTAGCATAGTCAGGTAATAACGTAATGTACAGTGGATGTAAATAACAGAATGTCTGCATCACATAGATGAACACATACTGTGCAATGAACGGAAGCTGTCTATTGTTGTGTAAACTGTGCTTTTAAACTCCTGCTTCTCATATTTCCTTAACATTCTTTAGGATTAATTACTAATAATCATTGGCGTCTAGACATTAACACCTTTCTTTGAATGAGAAAGTATGTCCAACTTTTTTAAATGGCAGTTGTGACTATGTAAACATCTAGAACGTTTGTGAGGCTGTTAAATCCCCAGTTTTAGAAACCATCTTAATGGTGTTGCAGCTGATTAGAAATAACATTTCAAGTTTGATCAAATGTGTATTAAAATTAAATCAATTTATTTGATATTTAAGAATCTAAGTCCCTAACTTGCTAGTACAATTCAAGTAAGAATAAAATGGATAAAAAATAACTTGTAACACTCAAACCCAGTTTTGTGTTATCTTAGTCTTGTGAATTAGTCAGTTTAACAAGATTTAACCAAAACTGAAAAAAAGATTTTCTTGTCCATCTTGATGAACAGGTTATGTTGTGTAAACTGTGTTGAGATGATGTTTGTCTTGCAGTGGTGGACTAAGCAACCTACTCTACCTGTGTAGTTTGCCACATCATGTACAATGTTTGGGTGAAGAACCTCGCCAGGTGCTCCTTAGAGTTTATGGTGCCATCCTACAGGTGGGTTTGCTCAGTTTCAGTCATCAAGAAGTTATGTGTGTCTGTCAATACTGTCACTGTTTTTTCCATAAACCAGTTTCTCTAACTTTTTTGTGCATGTTTCACTTTAGGGTGTGGACTCTCTGGTACTGGAAAGCGTGATGTTTGCCATTCTGGCAGAACGAAGTTTGGGTCCAAAACTTTATGGCATTTTTCCGCAGGGACGCTTGGAGCAGTATCTTCCAGTATGTTCCCTTTATAACACCTAATCAAGCATGAAATGATCTATTATTAAAAAGTTTGTCTCTTTTTCCTTTTTTGCCTAGAATACTCGCATGCGCACAGATCAGCTCTCAGATCCTGTCATCTCAGTTGAGATTGCCACCAAACTGGCACACTTCCATGAAATGGTTATGCCCTTCAACAAAGAGCCCAAGTGGCTGTTTGGGACCGTTGATAAGTGAGGGCGTCACATTTTCCCTCTTCTTAGTCAGCAGCCACAATTATGTATTTGCATTAAAATACCCTGTTTTTATCTTGTTTTAAAGATACATGGATCAAGTGTTGAATCTTAATTTTACACGTGAGACACATGTGAAGAAGTACAAGAAGCTGATGAAGCTGGACCTGCCTGCTGAGCTGAAGAGTCTTCGGTGAGTTGCAATGCAGACTTTAAATGAAGACATACTATAACATATCAAATATCTATTTAGGTGATATATGTTCAATTCGAAGTTCATTTGTATAGAACATTTACAACTTCAGCTGACCAAAGTGTTTCACAATAACTACAGCGTCACATATAGGTATAAGATAAAATAAGAAATAAAATAATTTTCGATTAAAAGATAATGATAAAATCGGCAATAAAATATCAATAGAGTAACGATAAAAATAAAAACCTAGATATACTTCGTCTTAGTTTCATTTCAGCTACAGCAATTTCCCAAAAACTCGGATTAATTAAGTACTACATGAGGCCTTAACATTGTGACTGGAAGGAAGAATGGCTTAATTCTCCTTCATAATACATTTATACTTCATCAGTTCCAGTCTAACATATTTAGACACAAAACAAAGCTTTATAGCTGGACAATTTTATCTTGGCGATAGAACGAGCTGTTTTGTTCAAGGTGTTTGTTTCCAGCCTTTTGGTTGACCTTTGTCCCAGTGATTCCACTACATCCTACTAGTCCAAGAGTACAAATCATTATCTGTTTTTATTTTATCTTTGTATAAAGAAATGTTATCTTTTAAGTATTACATATACCAGTGTATCTCTAAAGCAGAGATTAAATGAAATGTTCTCTGTTTTGGAATCCTCCCTGCTTTCTGCTTTAGTCACTTCTTAAGATTATCTGAGCTGCATGAGTGAATTTCACATCGTCTGAAATATACTAAAAGCATGATTTTGTTTTCCTGCATCTTCTATGTAGTTGGTCCGTTACTTTTTGTTTCTTCATCTGTCCTCTGACAAGGAATAGAACGTGAGCTATCTCCAGTAATGCAAACTTTTTCAAATTATAAATCCGTAGTAAAACTGCTTAGTGTTGATTTTTCTGTGAAGTCATTGGTGTTTTTCATTCATTGTGTCGAGTCAGACTTCTATAATTATAATCAATATGTTGGAAAAGCTTTATTTCTCATCATTTTGGATTTAAATTCTAAATGTTTGCATTGCATTGTGTAACATTATCTACTTCTACGACACTACAATCTTGTCTTTTTCTCTTCTTCCTTTTCATACAGTGCATTGCTGGCATCAACTCCGTCACCAGTGGTGTTTTGCCACAATGATGTCCAAGAAGGTAAAACTCAATCTCCTTTCTATCAGAGCTTTCACACCCTTACAGTTATAGTTTAGTGTGGTTGATCCACACTTTAGATGTGTTGTCTCACACAGAGATGTGCGAGTTAAAGTCAGCCTTGATTGTAATTGGTTAAAAATGGGCCTCAAGAATTTGCATTGAGCTGTAATGCTTGAATAAACAGATAGAGGAGTTAACCTGAAGACATGTTACAACTTGTGATTATTTCTGCGTTTCTTACTCTATTGAAGGTTTTTATTTGGTTTGGTAAAAAATAGTCACTAAAGCAAAAAAGATTTTTTATTAACCTTATATTGAACGAGTCAAATCCCATTGAGATCACAGATCCTTTTTTGCAATGAAGGCCTGGACCTGAAGGCAACCTAACATGCACGTTTTTGGTCAGACTGCAAAAAGAGTAAGATTTTTAAACTAAAAAGGCTAAACTACCTGAGATGTAATGCAGTACTTGGCGGCAATCTGAACATTATGGCTTTAAACTTGCCTCACTTTTTTAAAATCTTTAACAAGTTATGTCCGAGATTTTATGTCTTTTTTTCTTTAGTCATAATAATACTTTCAAAGCTTGCTTTATGTGGCTTTTAAATTGTACTTGCATTAAGTTAAGAGGCAAAGGTTTTGTCTTTGATTATCCACAATACTTATTGATTACACTTGTCTCTGTGTTTTTTGCTGTTACAGGAAACATCCTGGTGCTGGAAGACCAGGACCACAACTCAACAGAGAAACTTATGCTTATAGACTTTGAATACAGCAGTTACAATTACAGGTAATGTGTGTAGTTTGGTTCATAGATTCACACTGGAGTGAGTGGTGTTCTGGCTTCACAGAAAAAAAAAGCATGAATAAACCTCATGTCTTTATTTCTTTGAAGGGGTTTTGACTTTGGGAATCATTTCTGTGAGTGGATGTATGATTACACATACAACAAGTGGCCTTTTTACAAAGCCACACCTGAAAACTATCCAACCAGAGAGCAGCAGGTCAGTCAAAACACCTACAACAAATATACTCTTTGGTTTATGCGCAGTTTGTGGAAAGGAAATATAACTTTCAAACTGTTTAGCTTGATAGTCACACTTACTGTAGAGCTAGATTTTTATTTTATTTTTTACCAAATGTACTAAAGTATATGTGGTGGTGTGTTATTGTTCACCACCATCTAGTGGTTAAAAGTAGAATTCATTAGAGAGATCTCGCTGCACCACATGCACATCAGCAACACTTTAACTTCATTAACTAATAATAATTTTGATGCTCATTTCAGCTTCTTTTCATAAAAAGTTATTTGACTGAACAAAGGAGGCACAATGACTCTACCATGGACCAGACACAAGCAGAAGAGAACATAATCCTTGAAGCTAACAGGTAAACCAGGGTTGAAATGATTTTCTGTAGCTGTGAATGTTTCAGAACCACCACTTATAAATTGTTATTTTTATTCTGTACTGTAGATATGCATTAGCGTCACACTTCCTCTGGGGGCTGTGGTCCATCATTCAAGCAAAGCTATCCAAAATCGAGTTTGGATACTTGGTATGTGTTTTGTATTCATAATCATTTTTGTTCTAAAGATCTTTTAAGATGTTTGACCCTTACGTGATAACATCTTAAACTCTTAACAATAGTTTGTCTCTTGTTGCAGGATTACGCTCAGTGCCGTTTCGATGCCTACTTCAAGCAGAAAAAGCTCTTCTCTTGAACTCCATGTTAATCAGAACGTACAAGGGCTTCACAATATGAGGAAAACTTGCCATATTGTCAAGTTTGCGATGACATTGTTGATTGTGATGTTTTCTTCACTCCTCACATTCATGTTTGTCATCACCACTAACTTAACGAGGTGTGGGCACAAGGCCAGTGACATTCTTTTAATTTGACCAAATTTATTATTAGCATGCAGAACATGAATGCATGGCATTTTAATGGCAAATAATTTATTGCAATTCAAGCAGTTCTTTGCAATATAGATATCGCACTCACTGAGACGACAATACGTTGATGATATACTGTGCAGCCCTAGAATGTACTGTCTGTTTGTTTGCCAGCTTGCCTCATGTTAACTTGTTTTTTGTTGAGACTCTTCAGGTAGGTTTGCATTTATGTAAAGAAAAGAAATGCATTCAGAGACGAGGCACAGATCAGTACAGCTCTCAAATTTTAAGTTATAATTTAACGGTCCCTGTCAGTAGAAGTGTAATTTTACTTTGTAAACAAATTTTTTGTTTGTCAGAGAATGAATATCTTTTCATTTCAGACTGTAATGTTTTTTATATATATATTTTCATATATCGGTTCAATACTACTGAGCTCAGTGTTGGAGGCTTTTCTGTAACTCATCGCTTTAGCGTTTTGGGTCAATCTACCTCCCCTCGCTTTTTTTTTTACTGTTAGCTTTTTATTTGGATCTATATATTTCATAGCAGTTGAGTGTAACTGCTTTCCATTTGTTGCTGTTTTTATTTATTCCAAGACAACTTCATATATTTCTCCTGTACTGAAGATATTAAAAGTGATAAAGCTACACAGTTTCAGCACAACAAGGGCTATTAGTCATTAGAAAGTTCAAGTTCTTTAAATCTGTATTATTTGACCTTATCACTATCGTTATCAGTAAATAACTTTATTTCTGCCTCCATGTTAACTTGCTTTCACAATACGTCATTGTTATGCTAAGATTCTGTTTTTTGTATTTTTGCGTACAAACATTTAATAGCATGAAAAGTTCAAACACCTCACCTTCTAACCTTTTCAGTTTTATTCCAAATAAGACACAACTTTGAGCTCTGAGATCCAACAATGACTGAAATGTAAACTGTGGGACTCTTAGTTTTTGTTGTAAAAATGTGACGTAGGGTTTTAACTTTTTGTTTAAATTCTATCTTTAATATTTTGCTTATCTGGACTGAATTTTATTAAATGTAATTAAGTTAACTTTGTTTTTGTTTTATTCATTAACTCATCTGTGTACTCCTGAAAGACAGTAATAAAACTGCAGCAGTTTTTAAAACGGTGTTTTCCTGTTGTGATGTCTTTCTTTGAATGTTTCTGCATTGGTTTATTTTTTGCACTACTAAAAAAACTTTTAAACTTACGTGTTGAGTGTTTGGATCACCGCTTGTTTTTGGTTTTATTCAGTGTAAAAGATGCTTTGGTTATGTCTTTCATGTGAAGTGACTCTATTACAGCGGTCGTCAGAGTAATTTGAGCGCCTTTGCGATGACGCGGGGAGCAGCGTGAGGACCGTGTTTTTACTCCACAGGGCTGACAGTGGTCCCACCTCCTAGAGCCAAGAATAGACCAGCCAAGAAGGAAAACACTGCTCAAAGATCGAGGGACTTTCTGGTGTCATTTTGGATCCATGAGTAAAAACAAAGTTTAATATTGAAGATTTTATATTTTCAGCTGTTCTTATTCTGTTTGCATGAAAACTTAAATCCTTCACAATTGTTGGAGTTGGTTCTTTTAAAGGGAACATCACTGTGTGAACTGAGGAAAGTCGAGCCAGTGGATAACCTTTTTTTGCGTTGTACAGTTGTTCCTTATTTGGAAAATTTACAAGTCAGGCTGTGTTATTTGAACCATTTACCTGAATTTAAAATCCATAAGTCGGTGAGATGAACGCTCTAAAGCAGATGTTAATGGGATTCATTGTGTGGATAATCTTCTGGTTGAAGCATTGCCTTCAAAAAATTATGGGTGTTTTTCCAAACCTCAGTGATTGTGTAGCATCTACACATATAAATAAAGGATCATGTCAAGCTGAATCAGAGAAGTGGAAAACCAACGAGGCACTCCGCACATATCACCTTGAAGATGGAAATGGAGTCAAAGTTACGGTCCGAACCACCACACACACCTTTCATGTGAGTACATAATGTGATGAAAGTCTTACAACACCAGTTAAACTAAAACGAGTGCAATAATGAATTTTATTAGGTGGACCTCCAAAGACTTTCAGAGTGCAGCGAGTACTTCCGAGCTTTGTCCCGGTCTGACATGAAAGAGACCTCAGATGGTCTCATTCGGCTGGACCATGTTTCATCCTCCATTTTCCACAATCTCCTTGAGTTCTCCTTCAATCATGATTTTAAAGTTCCCCAAGAAGAACTGGGAGCACACATTCAGGTTATAATGTCTCTGGCTAATAGTATTTGCTCTATTAGAACATTTGCTTTGTTTTGACATAAATCTGTTAATTCTTTTTTTTTTTTTTTTATGAATCCCAAGGTGAGCAGCTACCTCCTTGCTGAGGCCTTCCTTTTGAAGTGCCTATCGGCCCTGGCAGAAGAACTCAGTCCATCTAACTGTCTGTCTTACTTGAGTCTTGCTCAGGAGATTTTCTGCATCGAACTGAAGAACACGGTGTTCACCTATCTGAGCAGAAACCTGCTGGAGCTGCCACATGTGATGGGGTAATACAGTTTCAGTGCTGTGGTTCTCTGAATGCAGCTTTTTGTCACTGAAACAGATTTCTACACCAGATCACTGAATGATGTGGAGAAGAAGGAAGTGGTCGACTTGAGGGTACGAGGAAAGCGACATCTGTGCAGCCTGAGGAAGGAGAACCTAACAAGTTGGAAAGACCCGGAAACTGAACGTGCTCGCCACCTATTCACGATGGAAGGACCAGAGGATGGCAGAGACTGGCACCCAGTTACGGAACTTCCTTTTAGATCTGATAAATGGTGTTTTACCACAGTGGTGCTTTATAACTACCTGTACATTTTAGGAGGCTACAGGCAGCGTATGAAGAGAGGTTGGGAGTTTAATATGGTTTCCTTTAGATATAATCCTTTTACTCATTCATGGGTTGCCACAGCCCCTCTGATAAAGGTACACCAATCCTCTAATTTGTTTTTGTTGAAAACTTTTGTCTCCTTTTTTAATCATTTCAGTAATGCCAAGGAAAACCCTTCTCCCTCTACTACAGCATAGGAGGCACTTCAGTGCAGTGGCCTGTGGAGGCTGTATTTACGCTGTAGGAGGCTGGTACTTGGATTCTCTGGTGACTCCGGACTCGAGCACAGCTCTTTACACAGCTGTAGAGCGCTATGATCCATGGGAGGACAAATGGAGGTTTGGCTCCATATAAAGCAGCTAATCAGACTGTGTGTTTTCTCCTAATCTTTAATCTTTATGCCCAACTTCTGCTTTAGGTTTGTATCCTCGTTGCCACTCACTGACTTCCAGTTCACCATGTCCTTATCCCATGACGTCCCCCTCGCTGCCAGCTTCGAAGACTGTGTTTATGTGCTGGGGACTATCCAGAGGACAGGAGAAAAACTGCTGCTGCAGTACAACACAAAGCAAGGTGCACAGAATCAGAACAGCTTGCAGCTGCTTCCAACTCAGTTTTGCACACCTAGAAAATACAGATTATTTAATTTCCTAACCAATAAATGAAAGATTTACTTCTATCTTCTTTTTATTCACGATAGACTCATGGTCTGAACTGCTTCCCACCCTTACCAGAGCAGATGCAGACCTCCCTCTTCTTTACTTCCTGGGGGCTTCTGACAAGCTGCTTGTGATTGGTGGCAACAATTCAGGAAATGTGGTGACATCCTTCTGTGTGAAGTCAAAGAAATGGGGACAGGTAAAAACCTCAGTAAACTCAAAGCAGACCAATGGTAGATTCTATATTTGTTTTTCTTTTTTATTTTATTTTGACAACCTTTTTCTTGTCCAGGTGCGGAGGGCAGATAAAGTGGCATTTGGAGGGCAGGGGACACTTGCAGGAGACCAGCTTCTGATGCCCAGTTTAGAACACAACAGTGTTGTACAAATGGATCTCCAAACTCTCTTCATCACAGTATTCCCATCTTTACCTGTCTCCACTCGCTATGAGGCTGTCTTTTATCTGTACTTTTAATTTTACACTTAGCCTCTGTGGAGGGATTAAGTGCTTATTTTGGTGATTGAGTTCATTGCATTTTTCAACTTTTTTTTTTAAACATGTAAAGATTCTTTTTGGTTAATGTACTGAGTAAAAACCTGGGATTCAAAATCTTGAGGGATAAAGAATGTGCTCACTAAAAATCAGCAGCTTTATTCTTTTCAGGTTAGAGTGAGGAGATTTGAAGTCTCCTTGTTAATAGGTGGTTGCTGCATTTTTTTAAAACAGTTTATTATGTTGTCTTTCATCATCCCTCTTCTTTTACGTTTTACTTTCAAGGAGATATACACTCAAAAAACAGATTGTTGGATTTACTTAACCAAGTTATGTCAACTATTTCCACTTAACTGAGTTGAGTAAGTTTAAAGCAACTTTCCCATTTATTTTTAAAGAAAAAATGAAAGTACTTGTGTACTTTGAAACTGTACAAAGTGTACCTTCTTATAGACTTGTTCTAATCAGTATCTAACCATTTTTAGAGAGATTTTAGTTTGTTTGTAAACCCTCTTAACATTGAGCTATGAATCATTAATGCATAAAAAATCCCCTAACAGAAAGCAATAGGCATCTGTAGACATTTTACCAGCTGCTTGTCTTATAACACAGAATTTTTTTATTAAATCAATGCAAAATTCAAATAAAAATAAGAATAATAGTTTCAGACCAAAAATAGTATTCTAGCTCCAACAAAATGATTCAAATGGAGATTTTAGCTGAAAACCTGACTAGATGAAAGAACTTTCAGATCTGCTGCTTTTGTATTTGTCCCCCTTTTTAAGCTTGATGCTCATCTTTATTTCCTCTACTTGTCCACATCCTCATTTTTAAATCAAAAGCTGCATAATATGCAGTACTGTTCAGGAAAAAAAGAACTGAACAAAAAGTCAATGGTTCAAAAAAAAACTTTGAAAAAGCAAAAAAAACTGAAGAAGTACTTAAGAGCACTTTAAAAGCTTACAAAACATTTGGCATCAGTCTACTCTGAGTTTCCTAAAATGACATAATAAATGTAATATTTTAATATCTGACCTTGTATTCAGTCGTAGTAAATATCTGTACGATCTTGTAATAGGAAAGTAGGTGAAATGTCAGATGGCTCTGAGTTTTTTCCTCCAGCCCTGCAGCACATTCAGTTACGTAGCAGGGACCTCGCAGCACAAGTTCAAGCTCCGTCTATGTTTGGTGTGTGGTTTCAAAGAAGAGGCACGTCATGAGAGAGGAGAGGGAGCTGAGGGAGAGGAGGGGGGGTGGATAGCACAGGAGACGGCGGTTAGGCTCACCTGAGTGAAGCCACTTCAAGGACACAGAACAACCTCAGCAAGGAAAGTTTTACTGCTGCTGTTATTCTGACTGAAGACACTGCTTGACCTCAGTTCATTTCACTCTCTCTGCTCTGATTAAGGTAAAGTAGATGTCTTCTATTTAGTTTCTGCTTTTCTAATTTCTGTGCTGTGGTGTAAACTCTGTTTTATGTGTGTATGCAAAGCAAAGGAGCATAAAACTAACATGTTTGAGTTTTTTCACTGTTTTGTCTGTTTCATGTTGTATTGAAATTATGATGGGTCCTTTTTTATTGACGCTACATAAAGGTTTTATAGATTGGATAAAAAACTAAAACTGCAGCAAATTGTGACTGAAAGTCATTCAAGCTTCACTGAAGCACCAGAGAGTTTTTCCGGCTGCTCCCAGTGTTTATATTCTCATGCCCATCTGAGGCTTGTGCACATGCTCTGTTGATGCACCACTATATCTGGCCATTGAACTTTGTCCCAGTTGGTAGCTGTTCGGTCATATGACATGGAAAAAGCCACACCAGACCTGTCACTCATCCACAAGGAGTGATGTGGGAAGTGCAAATATTTTTGTTTATGGTTGCAGAAAGCCATTATATTTGGAGATCAGTGAGTCAAACTGTGTCACCTTTACACTATATTCATGCTTTGTGTGCAAACATATTTAAATCCTGCAGTGATTAACTTTATCACAAATAATTAACAAAAAGCAGAAAGCCACCTTTGCCCCAGATCATCATCAGTCACCTCTAGAAAAGAAAAAAAGCAGTTTTCAGAGGTTAATTAAGGTTAAAACACTTGCTAATGCAGGATAAAGAAAATAGTGTCTTAAGATGGGAAACTACTACAAAATACTGAAAACAAAACTTGGATTTTTGGTGCTCTATAAAAAAAGGGATTTTGAACAAATTAAAAGATGATATTAAATTTCAGGGATGTGTAACATTTAAGGAATAAATTCCTTTTTCATCACAGTTTTGTAAAATCTAATAGACACAAATTAATGGAGTACTTTTTTTTAACTTAGAGTCATTTTAGGATCAATTCTAACCATATAACACTGGCTACAGGAACATCTGTTCAACAGTTTTTATATTTATTACATTTTATCGTATAATTTATTCAGAAACCTGATCGTCTCTTACTGTTTACTTATTTTAGTAATACTCAAAAATGGCTGAGGCTCACCAGGCGGTGGGCTTCCAGTTCACTGTGCACCCAGACGGTGTGGACATCAAGCTGAGTCAAGAGGTCATCAAAAACATCTACCTGTCAGGAGTGACGGCGTGGAAGAAAAGAGCCATTTTATTTAAGGTTTTAACACCATCACTACAAATATAACACATACATAACTGTGTTTAACATAAGGGAAAACAGTCAAAAGTTTAGCGTCAAAGAGTTTTCTTATTTTTATATTTAACAGCAGTGTTTTGTTCTTTATAGAATGGTGTTCTGGCTGGACTCTACCCTGCCAGCCCGTCCAGTTGGCTGATAGTTGTGATCGCCATGATGAGTTCCTTGTACACCCGCATCGACCTCTCTCTGGGAATGATGGCCGTGATCAAGGAAAACCTGCCACATAAGTCAGTAACCTTCACAGCGCAACATAACCAAATCGTCTGTTGTTGTGATTCCATTTCTCTGGAAACGAACGATCACTCTGCATTTATAACGTTAACAGAGGCAGTGCTGTGCCTCTTCTGAACAGAGACTGTATGTCGATGCAGACCAGAGCTGTTGTGAGTGCCATCCTGTTTGCCACTGGTCTGTGGATCTTCTTTATCTGGCTCATGAGATACTCTCTCAAAGCTCTGCTTTCCTACCATGGATGGATTTTTGAATCCCATGGAAACATGAGTACATCAACCAAAGTGTGGCTGGTATGTTTGCACTCATGTCTTGCTTCTTCTCTTTTGTCAAACAGCTGTGCCGTTAGATTTTAGTGTAAAAGGTGAAATAAATGCTAAGGAATTAAATATAAAAGATCACAAGGTATACAGGATTTATGGTAATAAAATCTATATTTTTTGCAACAGAGACTGGTAAAGATGTTTTCTGGAAGGAGGCCGCTGCTCTACAGTTTTCAGGCAGCTTTACCCCGACTCCCTGTGCCCAGCGTGGATGATACCATTGGGAGGGTGTGTAATTACATTTATTCACAACACTGTTAAATAATAACAAATAGTGACTCGATCATTGTGTCGCATGTGTAACATGGAAACAAGGAAAGAAAGAAAGAAAGAAAGAAAGAAAGAAAGAAAGAAAGAAAGAAAGAAAGAAAGAAAGAAAGAAAGAAAGA
>JARVJO010000002.1:14382118-14394692 GCA_031762555.1 Cynodonichthys magdalenae | reverse complement strand
TTACATTAATAAAGCATTTATTCATTATATTTTGATTAAATGCAATTTTTGCAAACATTTTACTCAAAACATTATATGTGCCTTTTTCTCCACATCCCACTTTTAGACTTAATCCGCGTTTCGATGTGATGGGTCACATATTATGATTTTTACAATTTTAAATAAAGCTGCAACTATGTTCAGGTGTGCTCTCTGCAGTCATTTTGATAACTGGCAGTATTGCACATTGAAGACATTTTGCTATTGCAGCAGAAAATACCAATAAACTAATTTATAAATACATTTGTATCTAAAAGTCAATAGAAAAGCAGTAAGCCATTAATGTATTTGGAGGCGTGGTGCCTGATCTTACCCATGCACATTACTATGTAAGAAGGTAAATTGTCCTGACTGCACAGTTATCTCTTATCCCAGTACCTTGAGTCAGTGCGCCCTCTGCTGGATAGTGAACAGTACAACCAGATGGAAATGTTGGCCAATAACTTTAAAGAAGAGGAAGCAGCGCAACTCCAGAGATACCTGATTTTAAAATCCTGGTGGGCAACAAATTATGTAAGTGTTTTTTTTTTCTTTTTTTCTCCATCTTCTAAATTCATAATGTTTTTACAATATTAGCATGATCTCTTCTCCAGGTGAGTGACTGGTGGGAGGAGTACATCTACCTGAGGAGCAGGGGTCCAATCATGGTCAACAGCAACTTCTACATAATGGTGAGTTCAGCTGTTTGTGTTTAGCTTTCTACTGGCGAGCTTGTTTGCATTTTTCGTAATTCATCTTACTTTGACTTTCTAAATATAAATCACACATAAAATAAAGCTGTTTGATCTGTTTTCATATAGGATCTTTTGTATGTGACTCCAACACACCGGCAGGCAGCGCGAGCAGGAAATGTGGTCCATGCTCTGTTGCAGTACAGACGCAAACTGGAGCGAGGTGAACATGAACCGGTAATCTCTCAAATTGTTCATTTTTAGATTTTGACTTTTTTTCACTGAAAGATTAAAGTGCCTGTGACATCAAATCTTTGTAAATATAAGTGTGGCCAGCAACACAGACAAAAGAATCTGATGTTTGTATAGATTATGTTGAGTAACTATACGTTTTGAGAGAAACAAAGAATAGTCAGAGTTCAAATAATGTTTCAATTAACAAAGAAATGGGAGTTTTCTTTAAGAGTTCACTTCCTGTTTCACTTTTGCTAAGGCAAATTCAAATGAAACTATGCCAGTTATGTGACAAAATGGTTAAAATTGTGTTTTATGCCAAGTTTCTTAAATGTAAAGATGTTTTCTTTGACTTTTTGTATTTGAAGGATAAGCATGTCACAGGCACTTTAAACGTTTGATATATTATGTTGCTGTTGTTTGTTTTAGCTGAGGGCTTTAGGGACAGTTCCCATGTGTTCCACTCAGATGGAGAGGATGTTCAACACCACCCGAATCCCTGGAATAGAAACAGGTGAGCATCACTGAACCTCTCTGGAGTGGAAGGAACAAGCAGGCATTAATTCTTTGTTGTTACTAACTCTGACCATCTCTCCTTAATTGAAACTGCCTGCAGACATTGTGCAGCACCTGACTGACCGAAAGCACCTGGTCGTGTATCACAAAGGCCGGTTCTTCTATGTGTGGCTGTACACTGGGGGACGCCATCTCTTACCTAGTGAGCTGGAGACACAGTTTCAAAGGATCCTCAATGACACATCAGAACCCCAACCAGGAGAGCTCAAACTAGCAGCCCTGACTGCAGGAGACAGGCATGTAAACACACACACATGCAGAGGACACAAACTTGCTGTAAGTAGAAATTTTTGCTTGAATAGTTCTGCTTTCTTTTTCAGAGTTCCATGGGCTCGGGCTCGGGTGAAACATTTCAGCCACGGAGTAAACAAAACATCCCTGGATGCCATTGAGTCTGCAGCATTCTTTTTGAGCCTTGATGAAGAGCCACAGGGTTACGACCCGTCAACGACAAACTCACTTGATAATTACGCTAAGTCCCTGCTGCACGGGAAATGTTATGACAGGTAGACAGAGAAAAAGAGGGAAAGGCCTTAAGTCTTGGTTGACTTTAACATTTTATTTATTTACCAGAAAACACTATTCTTACTCACTCCAGGTGGTTTGACAAGTCTTTCACCTTAATCTCATATCCGAATGGAAAGATCGGCGTAAACGTGGAACATTCTTGGGCCGATGCACCAATAGTTGGACACATGTTGGAGGTATAAAATGTATTTTATTCTCGAAATTTGGAAGATTTAAAGTTTGACGTTTTTCCTCAGCAGTAACTTTTTTTTTTTTGTCTGTGTAGTATGTTCTTGCAACAGACTGCTTTCATCTCGGCTACACAGAGGAGGGTCATTGTAAAGGAGATGTGAACAGAGGCCTACCTCATCCTACTCGACTACAGTGGCAGATCTCAAAAGAGGTAGAACCACTAACAGTGACTATTAGATTTGATGTTTGAACTGCATTGAAATTTTTATTTTCTCCATTTTAGTGCCAAGAAGTCATTGAGACTTCCTACTTGTCAGCCAAGCAGATAGCTGATGATGTGGACTTCCATGGCTATTTGTTTGCTGACTTTGGCAAAGGTCTGATCAAGAAGTGCAGGACGAGCCCTGACGCCTTCGTTCAGCTGGCTCTGCAGCTTGCACAGTTCAGGGTAGGTTTGTACTCAGTCATTTGCTTAAATCAAAGCATATCACAGAATCACACCAAACCTTTTCATCTACAGGACCAGGGTGTATTCTGTCTGACGTACGAGTCCTCCATGACTCGCATGTTCAGAGACGGACGGACAGAAACCGTACGCTCCTGCACCTCCGAGGCTGTAGCGTTTGTTATGGCAATGGAGGACGCGAGTGCAACAGTAAGCTGATCACACAAACGCATTGAAAAATGTACCAGGACAAAACAAAAATGCAATCTAAAACAACCACAGTAATGTAACTGAAATATTTCTGTAGGAGGATAATGTTTTTTGCTAAATAAACAGACTTTGGGCACATGTGGTGTGAAATGTGTGTTCTTGTGATATGTTTGCACACAGTGTGAGAAGCACGATGTGACCTGTCACATTGTGATCATTTGGAAAAGTTGTGAGAGGTCACTTTGTGTTTGGGACTAGGTCACCAAAACTTTCAGGTGCCTGTGCCCTGGACTCTGAACCCACTGATATTTAGACCGATTAAACTTAAACTACTACTTTTTAAGGTCATTTTAATATTTTAATCTTTTGAGAACAGATTGTTTTTTTGCAGTAATGCTTGGTGTGTGTTAGAGGAGAAAGAATGATGAGATAAAATGGCTGTTTGCCTTCTGTTTGCATCCAGAATGCCCAAAGACTTGCACTGTTTCGAAAGGCAGCAGAGAAGCATCAGAACATGTATCGTTTGGCCATGACTGGATCAGGCATCGATCGTCACCTCTTCTGTCTTTACATAGTGTCCAAATACCTTGGTGTTGATTCGCCATTTCTTAAGAAGGTTCGATCTAAAACCATCTCATTCTCCTTTTATTATTATTCATTTCTCACAACTAGTATGCCCTTATTATTTTTAAACTTTTGATGTCTACACTTTCAGGTGCTTTCAGAGCCATGGAAGTTGTCCACAAGCCAGACTCCCCAGCAGCAGCTTAACTTAGTCGACATCAACAAGTTCCCTCAGTATGTGGGTGCTGGAGGTGGCTTTGGCCCTGTAAGTTCTTTCAGTTTAGGCAGGTCAAAGTTACATGTTCAATACATGGTCTTACGCAGACATGTTTTCTAACAGGTGGCAGATGATGGTTATGGTGTGTCTTACATCATTATTGGGGAAAACCTCATCACATTCCACATCTCCAGCAAGTTCTCCAGTCCTGACACAGTAAGAGCACAAAATGACAGCTTTTGTTCTATCATAAACCCACCTGAACGATCTGTTTCTCTTTTTTTTTTTTTGTCCGTGTAACCTCCAGAATTCCAGCCGGTTTGGTCAGCGCATTCAGAAGGCCATGACTGATATTCAAACGCTTTTCAAGCTGAACAATGATAAGATCAACGGTCACGTGAAGTGTGTGCAGGTTGCAAATGGGAAGAAGCACATCTGAGGGGAGCGTATCCTCGCCGTCCTTTGTTCATATAAACGAAGCTCTGGTGAAAAGTTTGCACTAATATTTCTGCTTTTCTGTTGAGTTTTATTACAGAAGCCTGGCATTCCACTCAGTCAGACAAAAGCAAGTTAATAATTCTCTTCTTTATCTTTATTTTACATATCAGAGTTGCTTTGTTTGGTGCAGATAGAAATGTTTCTTTCACTGTGGGATATATTTTGTTTTTACTATGGCTGTATTTCTGCTGCCACTGTATATTGTAGACTGTATATAAGTTCAATTTAGATTTAAAAAATATATTATGTTCTACTGTTTTAGCGTAGGAAACCTGTAAAAAAATTTGCCTGAGGATTCATGCACTGTTTAATATGCTTTATTAAACACTTCTTCATACATCAGATTGGGCTCATGAGCTAACTGCTAGTTTGACTGAACCAAAGTTCAGGTCTGCAGTCTTAAAAGTCTGATCTCTAAAATAGCAATGATTTTTTTTAAACCTGGGCCACTTTGGTCTTGACCCTGCTTGGACCAGGGTTCAAACCTGAGGCTACTCTTAGAGCTATCCACCACAGGTAAGATATTTTTTGTTTATTACAATTCCACTAAAGATTAAACTATTTAAAAAACATAAAAAGCATTTTCAGTTACTATTTCTTAAATAAATGGTTTAACTTTGCTAATAATTCCTTTTAAATTCAAACAACTTAAATGTTTTCATTATAAAAACAAATAATGCAATGTTTTACAAGAGATTTATTGGAAGTCAAAGAAAAAACGAGTTTTATATCCTGTTTACATTTTCAGAAGTCTTTTAGATTTTTCCACTTCGTTAGGATAAAGAAGTAACCAGCTGTAATCTTCACTGTCAATTTGCTTTTAGTACATCAGACATCAAGAAATCAAATGTACCAAATACCAAAATGGTAATGAGTTCACAGAGTAAACGGTTCTTTGATACAATAAAAAAGGAATATCAGATGTTTTCAATAAAAACCCATGTCAACAAATATGACCGTGCGCTGGGAATGCAGGTGTGGTTTTCCATCTTAAAAAATAAAATCAAAGTGCATTGGAGCGGCAAACCGTCACGGTTGAAAATTAATTTGAAGCTTTTACAAAGTAGCTTAATTCCACTGATTTTACACCTTTCACAAACGCAGCTTCAAAGTGGCAAGAAGAAAACCATCTGGTATTTAAGTATTTATTAGTTTATATGGGGACGATACAAAAAGTCAAAGTAATAAAAAAAAACAAGCAATTCTGCTCATGTTATGTCTTTCAAGGCATCAGTTACAGCAACAAACTAAAAACTAGGCTTTTAAACTGTACAACGTGAATGGACAAACAAAAACGCCAAAACCACAGTCTGCTTGTTTGAGAGCAAATTGAAAAGAGGCAACAGATTCCAGACTTGCAAAGATTCAAAATGAATCAACAGTATTCAGATCATTGTCTCCATCATCACTCTTATCAGAAGCTTCCCGCCAATCAAGCACATTGAACAAAACAGACAGAAAAGGCAAATGAATAAGTATGCTCTATTTCTTGCCAATTTCTTATCGCGGGGACACTGCCACTTGAGTCCACTGGGTGGTGAGGTGCCCTCGAGGCCACAGAGAGGGGCTGTTTCCATGATGATGCACGCCAACCCAGTCTTTGTTGTGTATGTGTGTGTTTTTTATTTTACTATCATGTGTACATATTTCAACACTCTACAATGATTTTGTAGTTTATAGGTCTAAAATCTCTCAACAGAGGTTTAGGGTTCAGGTCTATGAAACGGAGGATTAGGAAGTTGCACCGGGTGTTGGGTTGACATTCTGCGTGGCTGCTTGTGGCGCCACCTCTATGATTCGTGGCTTGTCGATGATGCGAGCCGTGCGGTTTCCTTTCTCTACAATCCCAATGATCCATGCTTGGTGGCCCTCTCCGTATTTTGGGGATTTGATTTCGGCACAAAAGCGGGCAGCCTGCTCTCGGGGCAAACAGATAAGCAGGCCTCCTGGAAAAGGAAAGAACAGGATATTGGCAGCGCAAATTCAGAAATGATTTGTTTTATTGAAAAAACTAACATGTGAGTGAGGAAAATACACAACAACTGAGACAGCCATTTTGCAAAAATAGTTTATGTATAGGGATGGGTACAGAAACCTGATATTTTTTCAGAACCGGTGATTATTTTTAACAGGATTGAACAGCTCCAGCCTTAACAGTATTGTTAACGGTGCAGGAACAGTGGCATGACAGGTGCAGACATGGCGCATACTGTGTTTGTGGTTTTATTCCCACAGAAAAGCATTGATGAGAGGACCGTTAAAATACTAGATCGATAAGCTATGATCTCATAGTTTTCTTTTTAAAATTTATCAGTAGTTATTGTATAAAAAGATGCAGGATTAAATCAAAAGTTTTATCAAATTCCAGCCAAATAAACCCATTATGTACCATAAAGCCACTGTTAAAGCTGCACAATGTATCTTTTGAGCATCGTCATCACCACATTGCAGGTCCTAACATACTACATAGAGACTATGTAGGGACTAAACCACTAACCCATAAGTCATTGCACTAACCAGTCACATTGTGACAAGTTCATGAAATCAAGGCCTGGGGGGCCAGTCAGGTCTCCCTCCTGACATATAAGATTTTTCTTTATAATATTACCCTTGAAAACACAACATCACACAGGATGCAAGCATATAACAGTGCTTATCACCCTAAACATTAAATGAAACAAACCCAAAAATACCACAGTTTCTCTAAAAAAAACAAACAAACTCAAATGTATTGTTGCACAACAGTGAAAAAAAAAAAAACAATTATCACAGCAAATAATAATTTGAATGTAAACTTAGATAACCTTGGGTTCGGTTCAGTTCCAAAAAAGCCCCAAAAAAATAAGCTCCACTCTGGGTTTTTTCTCTGTCCCAAGTCCAAGTAAAGAAAACACAACAAAATCTGAGCTTGGCGGCTCAATAAAAGTCAAAATGCCAAACCTGGTGCAGCAGAGGCAGAAACAACCAGGTGAATGTACTCTCAGTACTAGTAAAGAACTTCACCACCTTGATGTCCACAGAAGTTTTCCTGCTCCAGAGCTGCCTGACCCGTGGTGCTGGTAAGAAACTTCCTGCCACCTCCAACCACAGAGGACTTTGTGCTCCTTAGATCCACAGAAAAACTTGATCCACCTTGGTTCTCAGATGAATTTTCTTCACCTTTTTTCCCCAAAGAAGACTCCTTGTCTTCATTCTCCTTGTTTCTACATTCACAGAAAAGCTTCCTTCCTTCCTTCAAAGCAAAGCTCCTTCTCGTTTTTTTTCTCTCAGGCTGCACCCATCCCCACATTAGAAGAGGAAAAAGTTGGATGTGTGGCCATGAGTTTTGGGTGTGAACGGTTTCCAATGGAGAGTGTTCCAGCTGTCGCGTGTTACAGCTTTTGTTTTTGGCTCACTGTTTCAATTAGTTTAGAAATACTGAGACTTACTTTGGTGACTCTCCTGACTAAACTTTTGTTTCTGTGAACAATAAATATTGGATTTTTCTAACTTCATTACTTTAATTTTAAAACCATTCTACAATAAAGAGGTCTTACAATGAAAGCAGAGTAGAGCTCAAAATAAACACTTAGCACAGACAGGAAGGAACAGACGCATGTGCACAATTACCTGATGTTTCTGGACAGGTGCCATGCATGAGCCCAAACATGTTCCCACAGGCTTTGGACACAGCAGCCATCTTGGCGAGCACTGGCAAGTTGTGGATGACAAATGACACCTCGCTTCGCTGTTGTCGTGCCAGCGTCTGAGCGTGGCCGAGGATGCCAAACCCTGTGATATCAGTGGCTGCGTGGGCATTGAAGGTGTGCATGAGACTGGCAGCTGCAGGAGAGGGCAAAAAGAAAATCTCTGATGTGATTCTGGATGACTCATTTTATTCTGTGTAATATAAGCCAATAATTCCAGAACCAAGTAATTGATGTTATATACTTGAAGAATTTGCATCCTTGTTGATATATTTAAAGGGTTAAGCAACTTCATATATCAAATGTATCTTGGTCTTTCCTTTTTCTTTATATCTTTTTAATGCAGAATTTGCCAATAAAATTTTGATACAGTTGAGCTCCTGCAGAGGGAGCTGTGGTTTCAAATATCAACAGCTCTCAAAAGCTGATGCAACTCTGCTCAAAATAACAAAAACAAATAAAAGTCCAATGCAGAAAGATACACAAACAATTTCAATTTAAGACACATTATTGGATATACCTGTTCGATTGAGTCGTGCCATGTTCATCATGGCTTCATGGTAGGCCAGCTCTACATCTTCCTGCGTTACCACCAACTTGATTTTGTTCCATTTCTCAGGCTGAAACAAAGCAGATGCATCCATCAATCAGCACTGTGTATCTGGAGGAGAAAACGTAAAAGACTGATCTGGCAGGCCGTGCTTACAATGTCCAACCACTGATGCACTGCAACAGCCACTTGTGTTCCCAGAGGTTTAGTCAACACCAACACATCTCCTGGGACTGCGTTGTCAGGCCTGAAAAATAAACATGGTATCATTTTTTTTTTTATTAAAGAGCAACCAGAGATGCAGAGAGCAAAAAGAAAAAAAAACATTATTTAACATGAACTCATTCCTACATGATGAACTCGTTAGGTTGACAGACGGTTGTAGCCACTCCTCCCATCACTATCCAGGGGTTGAGCACTGTTTGTCCCCCTGTGACAGATGTGCCAGCCTCCTCTGAAGCATCTTTGAATCCCTGAATGATCAGAGGCATGACTTTGTCTCTTTCCTGTAAACAAACAGAAATGTTAAGAACACAAACAAGACCACAGATGGCTATATTTATAATACAAAGTACTAGAACAGTTTCAGGCAAATGATGAATTCACATTTATATTTTAAGTTTTCATGCTGTCCACCTCGACTTGTTAGTTTTGCTGTGTTGCTCTCCTAAATAACAGTCACTGATGTATCTGAAGGATTTTTTTTCACACTTACAGAGAGAGTTCTTCTGACTGTTTTGACACCCCGGTCAGCAAGATTTGCTAAGATGCATTTAGCTAAATGTGTGAAATGTCTTACTTCATTAAAAAAAAAACACTAGAGCACAGATCATTAAGCAAACAATTTAACTTGTACCTGTATGAATCATAGGAAAACAGGTCAAAATAGCTGTTCCAAATTAAAAGACATTTCTCTACTGCTGCTGCTGTTTTGCTCACTCATGCAGTCAGGCTGCAGCAGTGTCTACAACCTGGATGCACATTTTTTTTTTACTGCTTGCAGACATGAACAGAAAAGTCCACCCAGACACTGCTAGACTTCAGCAGAGGGCAAAGCTTAAAACATATATAAATTGCGAACACAGGACAAGCTTGATCAGACCATTTCAAGCTTCATGGTGTTTTAACAGTTGTCTGAAATTTATATACAATGCCTGGCAAAAATACCTCCAGCTTTCCAACAGAAGTCTTAACAGCTTAGAAACTTGAATTGGAAAGATGTTAATGATCCTTCTGTGGCAGCAAGATTTTAATGTCGTTCACTAAACAGCAACTCCTTACTTATATAATTCTTTATGTTTATGATATTCACAATAAGAGGAGAAAATAGCAGGATATGCCTACTAACAACAAGTAAATGTATAAAACCTAACATATTTTTCTTACCACTGTTTCATTTCATCCCTGTGTTCTGATTATTAAAAATTGCATCACAATAACATCTATCTTACTTTCTCTGACAGTTTGTTGCTGACTCCCAGAAGCATCAACATGTTGTCACACTCTGTCACTCCCATGGCGTACAGGTCACTTAGAACATTGGCACAAGCAATTCTTCCCTGCAAAGACAGAAATGACAAAAAATAGGTACTAAAGCCTTAGTGCGCAGGTTTTTACATCAAACCTAAGAATGCACATAAAACAAAACACTATTTAAAATTTTTTTATTTTTCATGAAGCACTAAGGAGAGAGAGAGAGAGAAATAAATGAGTGAAAGAGCCGTACCATCATGTAGGGGTCATCCACAATGGGATAAATGTAATCTGTTGTCTGGACGAGAGACAGCCCGCCATGTCTGAGGGGGATGACACATGTGTCCATGCCTATGCCTGCAAAGCAAACAAAAACTCTTAAAGAAATGTATTAAACACCAAACGATGAGCATTATTTGACAGAAATCCTTAAAAAGAGAAGGAATTGTTTTAAAAGTGAACAATTTTTAAGAACTTATTCATATCAGATGCAACAACAAAGTATTATGCAGACACTTTAATGTTTTCTGTTGTGGAAGAGCTACTGTTGTCACTTAAACCATTTAAAAAAAGTTAAGTATCTGTCATAATAAGATCAATAGTACCTAGTCGAGGCATAACTGCCCCCAGAAAATGTTCATCTTCTTGATAGTGGTTTTCCTGTAAGGATTCTAGTAGTTTCTGTAAAACATCTTGAGGAACCTGTCAGTTGGGAAAAGAGATATTTTTCATCACCTTGAAAATAAATATATATACACATAACTGTACAGTATTGTGTTCAAATGTGTTTTTTATGTTTTTCATACACTACCAACCTTGCATCCTGTGCCCTTAAGCTCAGCATAACGTGTGAGCCTGAAGTTCTTATCCAGTTCATAGCTTTCCGGGTTAAAAGACTCCCTCACCGACATTTCTGAAGAAAATTCTGGGTCCTTGCCACTGAAATGACATTGATCCCCAAGAAAAAGCAAAACTGGTGTTAAGCAACAAAGTCACAAAAAGGAACAAGAACAGCAGACTGATTCACCACATTGCAATGCTATTTAAACACTGTTTTCTCTATGCAACATCAAAACAGAATTTTGCAAACCAGCATTAAAACAACTTTTGCATTTCTAAAGCGAACATCACCTATGATGCTGATCATATTCAAATATATTTTTGCAATGCACTGAATACTGAATTGGAATCACTATTAAGTCCTACTCGTTATGGATAACAAATAATTAAAACGATAAGAGTAAACTTGAAGCAAACATTCACACCTTTCTGATAATATTTTCAGCAGACTTTTTTTTTGCTTAAAGGTTGAAACAAAAACTGACTAATGATAACTCTTTATTATCCTCTGTTTTGTTTTACTCATTTGTATCCCGTTATTCTCCTGTTAGTTTCCTGCTTCAATAGCCTAACTTCTCTTTAGTACTGAATTTTTGTAGAGTGAAGGTAAGTTAAAGAACTTTACATCAACCGTAGTATAATTTAATTTAAAGCCAAATGAAAGGATAACCAAAAATACTTAAAGTGGGTTTAACATAGAAGACAAAAAGTATCAAAAAAGTGGCGAATTTGCAGCTGTTAACGCTCCATAAATATGTCAATTAAGAGCATATTAATAAAACGCACTATTGAGTATAATTCCAGTTTGTTGTGTAAACCACAGTGAGTTGCATAAGGGACCTCTTTTGGTCCACTAGAGTGGCGTTCAAGAGACAAAATGATCCCACGTTCATTCAACCCTTCAGGCACAGGCTAACATCAGCAGTGATGTTTATATGTAATAACTTTATTTTATTAAATGTAAGATGTATTTTACACTTCTAGGAGGGGACGAAGTTTAAAATATATTTGGCCATAGTATAAATTAAACCTCCCGTGTCTTGTTTGCTTCACTGAAAATGCAGGGGATTTTTTGGGATTCAATGGGGTTAGCTGTAGAGCTAACAAACGCTGATCCATGCATGCGCTAATGAGCATGATGAAGCAGCTCTGTGCAACGAAGAACTGTTAGCATCCCAGAGACGCAGCTAAAAACATATACACCGCATACAAATAACAAAATACGATGCCATGTCAATAGTCATGTAAACAACGCCTTGCACATGTAAGTTAAAAAGTTCCCGTAGAGCGCCGAACAAAAATGTCGGCGGCGGAAAAAATTAACCCCTTCCTCTCCCTCGCCATGCGATGTGTGCAACATCTGAGTTAGTATCAATAGAAAAACGCTAAACGTGCCACTTATATAAACTTTGTAACGGTATCATGCAATATAAGTGTTTATAACTGCCCTAGATGCGACTTTAAGGTTAAAGCGGGGTTATATTCGTGCAACATTTCCCCTTTAATTCCTCTGAGCAGAGTACCCTTACCAGCTTCACGTTAGCGGCGGATCCCGACAGAAGAGCGGGGATGGCAACAGAAAGCGCTCAGGCTAGAAATAGGTGTCCTAAGAGACAGCCTGACTAAAACTAACAAAAAATCGTATTTTACATTAGAAATTTCAATCTAAAAATAAAATATCACGCTAAATACAATACGTTTTTGTCCTAAAATATTTTATGTTCCGCCTTACCTCAACTAAATAAAAACTGGTTTATAATTCAAAGAGGAAACTAACCAGATAACAGTGGGTCCTCCGAATGCTCGATGGCTTTAACATCCCCTTTAACTAGTTCAAAAGTCTGCCAACAGTATTCGTACAATGGAGTGTAC
>JARVJO010000002.1:14308982-14372450 GCA_031762555.1 Cynodonichthys magdalenae | reverse complement strand
ACCGCCATAAAACCGACAAGAAGAAGAAGAAGAAGTAAACCACAGAGGATCTTAAACCTATTTCCGGTGGCAGGACTGTACAGATATTCGCCATAATAAAACCATAACATACGGCGTTACTGTCCCAAAATGGATATACTTAAAGCTGAGATAGCAAGAAAGAGGAAAATCCTTGAGGAAAACGAGCTTATTGACGTGAGCATTTCGTTATTTTGGTCCTTTGTGTTCTCTTAACAACGTAGCTTTTTTAGCTAGCTAGTCTGTCGAGCTAGTCTGCTAGCTGCAGTCAACACTTTCTTTCTAGAATGATTGTTCTTTTTTTCATAACTATAAAAAACTGTATAGGTTCAGTGGTAGCCACTCTGAACATAAAGACATCTGGTTAACGTAATACGATTAAACATAAAGACTTCAGTTATGAATTTCCAAACATTGTGGGTTTTTTACGTTTGTTCCCTGAGAAAACATCGGGTAAAAATACAAGATTTTCCCACATGAATTATCTTCTGTTGATTTCTGTCATGATGTCTAACAAACAAACAAAGCTATGAATAATTTTCTAATGTAATGCTTAATCAAACCCACCACAGTTTTCATTATGTGAATAGTTTCTATTGACTAGGTAAGTTATTTGATAGTTTTTTGTTTCAATTTACACCAAGATGGAAAGAAGAAAAATGTACTGTATTGTGAGAGTGTGCTACTCCCTGTCTTGGGACACCAATGACTTTTGCAAAGGTAGAATATCTGATTTTGATGTACAAGGAGTTTTGTTCAAAGTGTAACACAATTCAATGTTTTGTTTCTTTCCAGAACTCCAAAAAATGCTTTAAAAGGGCTGATCTTGCACGCAAGGAAAAAGAAGAATACTTCAAAAGATGTGGCTTTAAGGTTGATCTCCACTTTATTTCTTTTTTACTTTGCCTAACACACTCCAATACATCTTAATATTTGTTGCTGCATTTTTGTCTTTAATGTCACTATACAAATTACACAGAATTCACACAGTATACCTTTTGCTATAAAACTAAATAAGGCCATGAACTGATCCTTGGGTCTACAGTAGTGTTTATTGTGCTGTTTTTCTGCAACCTGCCTCTGCTGCCTGCATCTGTAGGTTCAGACAGTGACCCCTGAAAGCCAGGTATGGGACTGCTCAGTGAAAATAGTGAACAGGGTGCATGACAAAATGAAACACATTGCCTTACAAGCTTCCACTTCCTTGGCATCCTGCCTGATATTCACCAAATTCTTTGGAGATATTTTTATTATTTCCACTGGATTTTTAATCCATAATAGGTTAATGTTATTGAGCCAAATTATTAAATATACATTATTATTTTTGTAAGTAATATTAACAGATCCAGTTTGATTGCATTAAAACTTACTGGCTATTGAAGAAATTACAACTTTCTGCTACCTTTTGTGGAAAGTAAATTTATTTGTTTTAAAGTACTTATTTTTAATGCAAATAATTGATGTTATAATGAAAACTCCATTACATAAAACATAAATATGTTGAAGTTCACTTGCATTTAGAAGGTGGAGGAATTTATTGAGCCATTCTCTTTCCTACATTAGTTTTCTTGTTTCACGATCACTAGTAAATCCAAATTATATGCTGTATTTTTAAAAAGACAGGGCAACAAGGAAATGAAGCAACCAAGCTGAAGTGGGACACAGCCACGCTATGAATTTCAGCATGGCGTACTGAGCTAAAAGAAACACATTTAAAAAAACCTTGCTCTTTATTTTTGCAGTTTACTTGTGACAGAAGCAGCAATATTTAGACCAACTACAAATGTTTGTCATTAGTTGACACAGTGTTTTAAAAAAGTTTTCCTAAAAAAAAGAAAGCATTCTTCAAGGGTTTTCTAAACTTAAAACACCAAAGTTTTTAAACCAATATTTTTGTACACATGTGTTATGTTTATTCAGACAGGAAATGTGTTTTTGGGGATTTTATAGTTGGTCTTTTAGACTGTGCTTCTGAAACTGCTACCTGAAAGTGCTGTGATGCATGTGTCCCCAATGCATGTTCTGGTACCATGTTTTCAGTTTTCTTCTTTAAAGTTTTACTGGACATGTTTTTTCATGCAATGAGATTTTTGAATGTGCAAACAATGTTCAAATGATGTGTATTAAAAGTTATCAAATGTTTGTAATTCTTGTTATTTTGGCTATGTGAATGTGTGCAGTTAAATGAGCTTTATCTTCAGTTTAAGCTATCATCTCACGAAGACAACACTTTTTGCACATATCCTGTGCTTTATTTCTGCTTTTTCTTTTGCAAGAAAATGGCATTTTGACATGATCAAACTTTCTCTGTTTAACTACAACATTTTTTCGTAATGTTAGTATATTTCCTTTTCCTTCATGTTCTCCTAAAGATTGATAGAAAGGTAGAAAATGAACCATCTACTTCAACTAACCCAGTGTTGGAGCTGGAACTAACAGAGGAGAAACTGCCAATGACGCTGTCACGACAAGAGGTGAGAGCATAAAGAAAAATCATCACTTTTCTGTCAGTTATTTTTAATTTGGGGCTTACCCATTTAATATTTTTGCATTTTTTTGTTTATGCAGGTTATTCGACGGCTTCGAGAACGAGGGGAACCAATTCGATTGTTTGGAGAGTCTGATTATGATGCTTTTCAGCGACTGAGGAAAATTGAAATCCTGACCCCAGAAGTAAACAAGGTAGGACTGAACAGGTTTTTGAGTAACGTGCAGATTCATGAATTAAGTGGAAATTGAAACATCATCTAAAAATTAATCTAGAACACTCACTTTCAAATATAAAGCAATTACATTTGTTTGAGCTTCAATTTTTAAAAACACTCAAGACTAGGAATGCTAATATTGCTCTTTTTTTTCCTGTGTCAAGGGATTGAGAAACGACCTGAAAGCTGCCATGGACAAGATCGACCAGCAGTATCTGAATGAGATAGTTGGAGCGACAGAGCCCGGGGATGTGGACACGCAGCACGACCTGAAAGTTCATGAAGAAAACACCACCATAGAGGAGCTCGAGGTACACTGCTCAGTAAAAAAAAATTGTTTAATTCAGCTGAAGTTTGTTTTAGTTTATTATCTAAACATTGATTAACTTTTGTATTTAAAATTCCTCTCTAGGCTCTTGGAAAAACCTTGGGTACAGGAGACGACAGTGGAGATCAGGATGTAATCGCCAAATTTTTAAGGGTAAAGCAAGAAGACAGTGCTTCGCTTCATATCTAGAGGGAGCTGTTGGATAAATGTTTATGCTAGTGCTTTAACTGCTGTTAAGGTTTTATCTCCTTTATTTACTTCAATAATTTATATTAGTATTTAAAGAACTACTTTATCATGAAATAATCCTTTATTTAACCTATATTGTTCAGTCGTTGTTTTAATGCCACCTGGTGGGAAGCAGTAATCTTAGCGTGTTTTAATATTTGTTGCAAACACTTTTTAAAGCCGTTTTTTTCATTTGGGCTGTAGTTTCTTCTTGGTGTTTGGGCCAAAGATCTGAACAGTCGAGAAGACCACGTGAAACGCAGCGTTCAGGGAAAGCTGGCCAGTGCAACACACTCACAGACCGAGTCTTATCTCGAGCCTCTATTTAAAAAGCTCAGAAAGAAGGTAAAGTTTCAAGAAAGATGATATAAAACAGACATCAATACAAACCAATAACCAGTGGATTTCTTCTTTGTGATTTATTTATTTTTTTAGAATTTACCAGCTGACATTAAAGAATCAATCACAGACATCATTAAATTCATGCTGGAGAGAGAATATGTGAAGGTTTGTATAATGTCTAGCTTTTTTAATGTTTATTAATGTATCACTGCATGTTTAACAGTTTCACCCATTTTGATTTCAGGCAAATGATGCATATCTACAGATGGCCATTGGTAATGCTCCCTGGCCCATCGGTGTGACTATGGTGGGAATTCACGCTCGTACTGGACGAGAAAAAATCTTCTCCAAACACGTGGCTCACGTTCTCAATGATGAGACACAAAGAAAATATATTCAGGTGAGTCACTTTATGTCAAGATTTTTGTTTAGCTGAAGGTTCTTCAGAAAATAAGACCAGTAACTATGTTTTACAATATTGCAAACAATCACAATTTCAGTAAGAAATATTCATAACATGCTTTGGTCAAAATGCCTCAGAAACATTTGTAGACATCTTTAAAGTGGCATGTTTTATGTGGTGAAACACACAAACCTGAAAAGCACAGTGAAGACATTTTTATGTTTATTTATATATTTTTATATTATTTATATGCAATTTTAACCACTTTAGTTTCATAAGTTGTTGTGATTTTAATAACCCAAGTAGATGCTTAGAAGCAGAGAAAAACATGATTTATGTATTTAATAAATCTAATTAAGTGCTGCTATTTTGTTTGTTTTTAAAAATGATTAAAAAAATCTTGCACATTGCTTTATATATTTTATGTTAACTTTAAAGTTTGTCACATACATAGCCTTCAAATACAATAAGTAAAAAAAAATCTTTATATTTAGGAAACTTTGCATAATACACACAATTTTATTCATTTTGTTGCGTAGCTGTTATATTTTCTTTGAATTTGGCTCAGCTAAAGTGAAACAGGAAGTGACACCAAAGGGGATCTCTTTAACAAAAGGAACTCCATTGGCTTTGTTTACAATATTCTTAATCTCTCTCTCTGATTGTGACTCAAAATAATCTAAAGAAACACCAGATTCTTCTCTACAGTCTGGGTTGTTAGTTATTGTAGCACTGCTCTATTCACATTCAGATATTCCCCTTTGACATCACTTCCTGTTACTGCACGTGTGTATCTCAGCAACTGTTCATCTTAGTGGTGTGAATTTTTTTTTTTTTTGCAACTTGTTTTCTATGTTATCTTCCCAAAAATGCATTCATATTTATTACAAAACTTGGATGTCACAAATACTTTAAACATTGTTTTGTTCTCTTAGGGACTGAAGAGGCTAATGACCATCTGCCAGAAACACTTCTCCACCGTTCCATCAAAGTGTGTGGAGTACAACGCTCTTTAACAATTGGATTATTTTTTTAAGAGGACAAGACTTTGTTCTGTCTTTTTTTCCCCACAACCAGCTCAGTCATTTTTGTTACAGGGTTATCAGAGTTGAGACAGAAAGTTTTAAACTCTTGTACACACGGATTTCTCCTGGAGTTGTTAAGAGAAATGTACAATTAAACACGCCTGGTGTGATTGAGGTTTGTAATATACAGTCAAAGTCTTGGAATCTGCTGAAAAACAATTGGTGACCATTAAGTATGTCTTGGTTAATGTTTCACCTTATTTGATGTATAAAACTGCTTCACAGAACTTCAATCATAGTTGTGTTTTTTAAGCTATAAACAAATAATTTGTTACAAAAAGTCCAACACAAATTTTCAAAGGTTTTTGTATGGTTAAGGCAGAATGTCGGCTCATGAAAGAGGAAGTGTAAGTTTTATTGCACCTGAGCTCAAATTTGATGTAATTAAATGACAAATATGCTATATTTACTTCTGATTCATTTTTATTTTTTAACACACAAGAAAAACATTTATTTTTTCCTTTTTACCATTTTTGTGAGGCGAGTGTAGTATTACTGTACCTGCTTCTTGCTTAAAGTGGTTTCTAGTTTTTTTATGTGACTCAAAAGATTTTTACTCAGGTGCAGCTGGTCTGTTGAATAGGACTATTATAATCACCATAGTTTATTTTGTTTTTAGAAGTAATAAAGGACTCACCTTATCATGCTTAAGTGAAATTGTATTACCTTGTACGGTAACTAAATATTCATGTGACACATTAATCAGATGTGAATATCTAATTAAAGACTTTGTGTCCTTTTTATAGCCATGACATTAAGCAGAAGCTAGAATCATAATAAGTGACTGTTGAGAAACCTTTTAGTTTTGTTAAGACTAACATCCAGCGTCACACACTGACCTTATTACACCGTGTAGCCATGGTGATCTGATCTGCTCCTTGTGGTGATAGTATGTTCTTGGCCGCCTGAGTCTACGTCACCGCAGTTCCAGTCTGTCAGTTCTGAACACGTAACCAGAGGCTCTGGGCAGGTTGACAGTTGGCAGAGCAAACACACTGAGCTAGTGTTTGATTTTTTTCTCTCTCTGAACTCTCAGGATCCACAGCAAAGAACACAGTTTCCCTTTTTTTTTCATTTGAAAGAGTTAATGTGGAAAAGCTATTGACGTAAACGAAACGGTCTTATCAGAGGTCGGTGCATTCATTCATGAAGGCTTTCACCCACCTGTCCTTGAGTTGGGAGTTAATTATTTTGGCTTCAGTCCAGTTCAGTCAGATGTGGCGCTCTCATCGGTGATGTTTGTGAAGGCCTTGAAACGTTGGTCTAATGAGAAATGCTTGGTGTTCAGTGGAAAACATTGACCATGAGTTGGGAATAAACTATAGATATACTAACACTTTTGTATGATGTTTCATAAAGAGAAAGTTAAAACGACATTTATTAGGCTGAACATCCAGAAATATTCATGAACTTTTAAGATCCACTGTCATGTTGGATTATGTTTATTCCCCAAATCCCCTTTTTTATTGGGGGCAGTGGTATCTTGGTGGTCTGTGCCTTTGGTTTTGTGATTTTCTCCAGGTTGCATCAGGAAGGGCATCCGGTGTAAAATGGTTGCCAAATCTCTCGTGCGCGTTTACTAACTGCAGAGGAGCAGCAGAAAAAAAAACAACGTCCTTTTGTGTGGCGTTAAAACCCAATTTGCTGATCCATGTTAAGTCATTGTATTTTTGATCATCTTAATTTCACTTCAATTTGTTCAAACCATTATAGCTTGAAAAGACTGCAAACAAATTAGTGGCCTGATCCCAGTTTGTTACCAGTGGCCCTCTGTGGGAATACAAACACAACTCCCTGACAACAAAAGAGGATCTGTGTTCATTATGTTCAGGGAAGGTTTTTTTTCTGCCTCTAATGACTTCAGATCTGTATAGAACCCCATTAGTGGCCATAAGATTTGAGCAAGCTGATAAAACCTGGTCTCTGGGTTCCTTTTGTTCTCTGCTGTCAGAGGAAGACGTGTCAGGGATCCACTCAGTGTGATGAACACATTCAAATCCCCAGATTTCAGGAAGGGATTATCTCCATCACTCCTGTAGCTGCACATATCACCACGACAATGTGGAAACCAAAGCAAAACTGTAGAGATGCTTAGTTGAGTTTTATTTAGTGGAACACAAAGTGAGATACTTAAAAACTACTTTATTCACACAATTAAGATCAATTTTTCTTCCATCCGTTTTTTGGCACGTATCTCATTCGCAATGTTTGTGCAATTTCATTTATAACAATTTATAAATCAAAACGTTCAGCTCCTTCACGAAATTCTGGCAGTATTTTAAGGTATTTCAGCAATTTATACTTTTTGAAATATTTAGCTTTTTCAGCCATGTTTTTCCTCATCGAAAATAAATGGAGCTGTTTTCAGCATCCTTAAAACCCTTCAAAATAGTCACAAATATTTACTGCACTTTTGTTCTGGTTCTGCTTTTTTTACTTCTTTGTGCTAATTTCACCTTCATTTTGGTTCTTTTTTCTGATTTTTGCTTTTTTCTGATTTTTTAGATACTATTTTGACCTTTTCTTCTTCTAATTTCAGCTTTTTTGTACTATTTAAGTTTTTTTTGCTTTTTTTCAAATGTTTTCTGCTAATTTCAGCTGTTCTGCATCTTTAGGCAATTTGAGCTCTTTTCAGCTAAGTCCACCTTTTGTGCTTTTTTGTTTCTTTGCTAATTTCAACGTTTTTCAGCTGTTGTTTTGCAGATTTGAGCTTTTTTCAGTTTTTAATCTATCATTTTGACTTTCATTATTCTTCCACTAATTTAAACATTTTGATGGTTCTTTCAGCTGCTTTCTGCTAATTTTAGTTGTTCTAGATACTTTTGAACGAATTTAAGTTTTTCTTAGCTAAATTCCACTTTTTGTGATTTTTTCAGTATCTTGCTTAATTTGGCAAATCTGCTCTATTTGTTTGTTTAATTTTATTATTATGCTTTAGCCTTTTTTTAGGTATTCAGCAAAAATCTTTCAGCATTAAGTTCACACTGCATTTTTACAAGACATGCAAATTATCTAGTTAATTGTTGAGTCCTTTCATCACTGTTTTATGTGGTCATTTCGATTTTTGTTCAATCCAAATACTCAATTATTTGTTTTTTCAATTTATCTCAAGTTATGGACAGAACTTAACTTTAGCAGTGTTGACGCCTGTCATTGGAGCTCTATTTCTAGGTGATATTTGCCAGGCGTAGATGTGAAAAACAATTACTGGTGGAGGTGTAGTGTGTCACTCCAATATGTCACTCCTTTTCTGTTTGTACTCCCATCACTTCTTTTCTGGATCATTGGCAGTGTAAACAGATGTAGGCTGAATGAATACAAGCATGGTGTTTTGTTTTGTTTTTAAAGACAGAAACAAACCATAAAAGCCTTTGGTTTGTTTCCAGAGTCACATCTCATCTTCATCCTCAAGTGTGCATTTTATTAGCAGGGCTTAAAGGTCAGAGGATTTGTTAAAATGCCAAAGCTTGATAAATATGATGCATTGAAGTCAATCAGTGTGAGCAGGTGGCAGAAAACCCAAAGCTGGATTTCCAGAAAATATTCAACGAGAATCTTAGATCGATTTAGATTTAGATCTGACAATATTACCTGGATATTTAACACTGATAATGCTTTTAAGAGCAAATGTTTTTTTTTTTTTTTTACGTTTTCACAATATGTTTATGATTGTCTGGGAAGTTGGACCCATGAATGCAGCTTGATAAAACTTCAATTTCTTATAAAACCAAACAAAAATCTGACGAGACTGCAAATGTTAGAAATAAAAACAAAAAACAAACACTGAAGATTTGCACAAGTAGCCAGGAGGAGACACAAAGAAGTACAATGTAAACAGGATGGAAAAGGCACAACTGGCGGGTGACGTGAAGCTAAGGAACTAAAAGAACTGTGGCTGATGAGAGAAATGGCTGCAGCTGTGGCAGGCTGACGGAGGAGAAATGACTGGAGGCGCAGATCAAAACACAAGAAGCAGAACTGAACATAAATCGTAACCAAAAGGGGAATAAACCATATAATAAAACACAAAAGATCTTGTTTGCCTTAGAAACACTAAATCAATAGTTTCTCAGAATAACATTGGTTTACGTCTGAGGCATGTTTTCAGCTCAGTTCATAAATTCACTAAAAGGGAAAACAATGACTCATGAGCATTTCTCTGGTTTTCTGCTGACCCTCCCTGGACACGCAACTTCCATGGGGAGAGAGGAAGAGGAGGGAGTCGTGCTGCAGAGACTCACCTCGCAGCTGGGAGCAGAAAGGACGCGCGTGTCGCTGCTGGTCAGGCTGGGGATGCAAAGTCCAGCCCAGCTTCTCTCCTAAACGCACACATGAGGGCAGGTCGGCTCCATCGCTGAGGGGGGCGGGGGGGGTATCTGGCCTCTCCTGGCACGCAGTCAGCGTGGATTGCCGCGGCGGTATGGACGGGCTGCAGCCGGAACCCACCGGAGGAGTTGGAGAGGTCGCGGGAAACGCGGAGGAAAAGTATCGCGCGCTCGCCTATGACACTGCCCTCAGCACCCTGGTGGCGGTGGCCCTGTACGTGGTGCTGAAAGTCAGCCTGGATGGGTTCAGGCAGTGGAGAGCCCGGATCTCGGTGCTCGTCGTGGGTTCGGGTCCTGTGGGGCTGACGGCGGCGCTGGTCGCTGTCCGCTCCGGGAAGGTGCTGAAACTGACCGTGCTGGACCAAAGGTACCGGACCGCCCTGCTCTGCCGACCCCAGCAGATCGCCCTGGATCCCCGTAGCGTCAGCTTCCTCCTGGGACTCGGGGTGGACTTTGACAACATGGAGGGCTGCTGGCACAACGAGCATTTCTTCACCAGGATCGGCGTGTTTCAGGAGTACCTGCTGAGCATCCTGGAGCAGAAGAAGCAGAAGGTGGAAGTCAAAGTGCAGCTGGGGACCAAGGTTAGACTTCTTCACTCAGATCAGCAAACCAGTATAAAAATGATGCTCAAAAATATCAAACATTTTGGTTAAATTATAATATACATTTGTTTTCTTCAATTTTATCAAACTCATGCTACTTCATATTATTTTTATATGCTTCTGTTCTGCAAATAATGCAACGAGTTTGCAAAGAATAGGGAAATAAAACAGCTCACAGTAATTCATCTGATCATTATTGGAGTTTAGGCTTTAAAATCATAATCTCCTTACAGTGGCAGCAGGCAAAGAAAACACAAATACTCCTTCTTTTTAGCAGTAATTATGATGAATGAAATGAAACTTCTCGTGCAGATGTTTGTGTCACAACCTGAAAAATCCATGTAAACACTGAAGCACCAACATATTTTGTTTGAGAGGTGTCCAAATCTTCTGCAAAGCTCCTGAGTTACACCACTCTTATATAAACTAAATCCTTTTCCACAGTTTTACAGCTGGTCAGTCGAAAAATAAATGGCAGAATTACAGCCAACAAATCTCCACCCAAACATATTACAGCATCAGAAAAGTAGATTTTGAATGTAATCCTGTTTTGAGTCCACAAGAGTTTATTTATCCACGTAGGATCTTTTTGGATTTCTCTAATCTAAACACTGGCATGAGTTGTGGCGTCTGATTTTGGAACACAATATACAGCACAAGTTTAATCATCGTATGATCAAAACAATTATCCTGGTTTTATTACAAAGGATTTGATGTTATTGCTCTCCCCACATGTTTTATAAAACTCCCACCTTCTGACTGGAACTCAGCTTATGACTCACTGAGACAAAACCTTCAGGAATGATAAGAAGTCAGTGATCAGTTCAACTGTAAGCAATGTCATGAAGATCAAAAAACAAAGAATACAAATAAAATCATGTGGTACTTTTTTTTTTCTTTTATATTGACGCTTAGTGTGTCCTAAAGGAAGGAAACAACCACAGTGACTGACATTGTTTTGGTTGTGGGTCATCAGTGGTGACGTCTGTGGAAGAGCTGTTTAGGTTCGAGTTGAAAAAAAAATAAAATGAAAACTAAACCTTGAAACAATAAAATTACCGGTCTAGCAAACTCTAGTCAAGCGTGTTTCAATGTTGAGCTCCGTCTTTGTGGTGCACCACCTTAATACTTCATGTTTCTATTTTCTTTTACATTTAGCAGCAAATCCATATTTCTTCCTAAATGTTTTCTTATTGTTCACCTTCACTGACTACAGCTGGTCATGTGACTCTTTTATACAGCAAATTATCACTATATCTAAGAAAGCTCTTTCAAATTGAACCATGTGATTTAGGTTAGGATACTCTTTTTTTGTTTTATTTTATAATTTGCAGTGAGTACCTTTAAATATTTGTTATGGCTTAAAAACTGAACAAATTAAGTCTGAGATTTAGGGGTGGGCGATACTAGGAATTTTGGTATCGATCAGATACCAGGTAAATGCAGGGTTAGTATTACCAATTCCGATACAGTACTTGTCATGTTTATTGAATAATTGTGATTTTGTCTTTAATTAGTCAATAAAAATAAGAAACAAAGATTTTGGACAAATAAAAAATGGTTTGTATTACCTGACTTCAACAAAATAAAACAATGTAACAGTTTAAAAATAATAAAATAAGTTCCCTATTATCTTCAAGTACACACAATTATTTAAGAAAAAATACACTAGTACAAAAATGACAAAAAAGAAATAATGTAGCAAAAATATAAATATAACAACAAAAAATAACTTCCATAGCATACGGAGACTCTGCACTCTGACTTTATTTCTCATGTTATTTATGAAAAATAAAGTCAGAATTGCAAATTAAGTGTAAACAAAAGAATCAATCTCATCCTAGTAGTATTGATCCGATCCGATACTAATCTTAGTATCGATACCAAGATCGATACTACCACCCCTACTTCAAATACAAAAAAGCCCTTTTATCTCACTTTCCCTCTTAATTGTAGAATGAAACAATTTTTCACTCAGTCTTGGATTTCTTACATGTTTTTTTGTGTGTGTTTGTTTTTCTAAGCTGCTGCTCACCATTGTTTCCAGTGATTTGTCCATCTTTGTAAGATGGAAGACAAGGTCAGCAGGGGTTTTGATAACAGCAAACTTCTGCTTCACTTAGAGTCAATGCCAAGCCTGCCATTTCCTCTAGATTAGAGGAGACAGCGGACTTGATGACGGACACATTTATTCTTCCAAGGTTCTGAGAATGCAGAAGGGGTCATTTAAATCACCTGTTCAACGTGGCCTAAATAGATTAGACATGGATCTATTAGGAACCTGGCTATTATATCCACCGCACGGACCTTTTATTCTCCCTCGCTCTCTCTCAGCCCATCTGGCTGTTGTCCAACGTGATTTGGACAGCTCCTGCTCCTCCTTTACACAGACATCACGCTGGTGAGAGGAAGTAAACATTCAGCAGAGCAAAGTAATGAAAATCTCTCTGAGAGATGTACTGCTGTTTATACAAGCACAACTGAAAAAAAGTCCATTGTAATTTTGTTTATACTGATGTGTTTTAATAAAAACCCACCTGCTTCCTCCTGTAAATTAATAGGTGGTGTCAGAAATAGAACTCATATCCGCTGGTCAGGCTGCAGGAATAGGAAGCATAAACAAACCTCTTGATAAAGTATAAATAAGATCCACAACTAATTTCTTTCCCAATGAGGAAAAACAAAGCAGTTCATCATACATCTTGCAGTTTTTCAGCTATTTATTCCAGTTTCTCATGATGAGTTATCATCTTACACAGTGTGATGTTGTCATCTGCGACGATAAACCAGCACAAAAGGTAAGTGTAGCTGTTCTAAACTATACTCTCTCTGTGTTTCAGTTTACAGAGGAATACCTGCAGCGGATTCCACACAAAGAGTGGCCACGTGTAATCGTGGTGGCTGATGGTTCATGTGGCGACTCCTGCTCCGTGTTGGGGATCAGCTCTGACTACATCGTGGAGTCCTGCCACGCCTATGGAGCTAACGCTAGTATAGAGAGATTAGACCAGAGACAGGTCAGGAAACACATTCAGTGTTTACATTAACTTTGCACAAAAAGAAAAAGGAAAATAGAAATAAATGGTAGATTATTTCTTTGTTGTAACAATGCGTCTTATACATTGGAAAAGCAGTTAAATTCTATTTTAAATGGGGACTTATTCAAAACCCACTTTTTTAGCTGATAAATACATTTTGTTGTGTACGTGGAGCCCCTAGAATGGAGGGGCTCCAAGCTGGAGGGGGGGCAGGTGTGAAGCACCTCGTTTAAAGAGACAGCATCAAAACAAGTTGATCTCAGACGTGCCTCAGTAAAGGGGTAAAAGAGGCGCTTGCAGAGTTACAATAAGGAGTAATTGACCAAAGCATTGCAGTTCTACTTTGTAAAGAATCCAACTGAATGATTTAAATATGAAAAAGAAGGATTTAAAAGCAGGATATGTCTCCTTTAATTGATAAGTTGACGTGGATCGATTTTGTTACACCCCTAATTTTTACAACAAATAAAATCTCTATTAAACACTACTTTCCTTACTTTTTGTACTAAATCTATTTGTTTATTGCCCGCGATGTCGTCAGGATGACAGATATAGCTGGATGTAAACATGAACATGTGCACACTTCATCATACGTCTGATCTCAAAGCACACCGTGCCAATCATCTTCCCGTTTCTGTTTGTGTAAAGAATGAAGCCTGCACTAATGATGGCACTTTTACTGTATTTGCCTGCCTAATACAGATAATCTGAGCAAACAGTGATGCTCGGCGTCTCGCAGCAGCTGAACACAACATCCGGCACATCCAAGCAGCCAGATTTCAGGAGACTGCTGGGTCTCGTCAGCACCAGCAATGATACCTGTTTCCATGCTGTCAAAATGAATTTGAAAAGGACAGCTGCTGTTCTGATGGAGGCCATAGTAAAACTTTGGAATCATTAAAGAACAAACTCATGATTTGTCACAATTTAATTGAATATGAAGATATTAAAAGATCAGCTGCTGCTAGTTGTTTCTAAAAATGCCCAGAGATTAGCTGATTTAATTATTTTCCTATGAGAAATTAAAAAAAGACATGAAACAAGCAATATGCACTATAGGTGTAAGTTTCTTATACAATCCAACAACCAAACATCACATTCCTGCTGGTCTATAGAGATGAATATGTTCAAAATTTATCCAGATGTTATTTACAGCACAGATCATTTTTATTAACTGTGTGATGAAAATTTGCTCTTTTATATTCTACAGTGACAAGACAGGATTATTTAGGTGGAAAAATTAAAAATATTTGGTGAAAAGCTCCAGGCTAACATCACAAGCATAGCCTCTCTTCTTGCTTTTAGCCACCATAACCATTCACATCACGTCCTTTTTGGTGGCTGTGTGGCTGTTTTTAATTGGCCACTGTTCTCTCTGGCTGCTTCCTGAAGTGATTGAATTTTCCTCCCAGGATATGACCTGGTTCTCCTTACTGTCCCCCCTCCTCCTCCTCAATATCATCATATCTCACAATCTCTCTGCTCTAAAGGCTGTTTTTTGATCACAGTCTTGGATGTTTCATGTCACTGAAATGAAGATCAATTTTGTCTTGAGGGAAAATGATTAGTCAGCTGAATAAAAATCAAGCTATTTTCAATTTTTTTTATGTGACATCCTGCCTGCAGTCTTTTCTCCACACACACATCAAAAATTACTTTTCAAAAAGACTAAACTGTATTTTTTTAAATAGCTGACAAAATTATGTATGACAAGAATCAAATTGTTGAACGTGCACATTTTGTCCAATTTGAAATGTTTTAATTTTCTACCTCTTCACTGCCACCTTCAGGTGCCCACACCTGAGATCCGTGCACACAGCCTGTACTTTGACCTGTCTGCATATGGAGTAGAGGCCCTCAGAGAGCACAGAAACCCAACAGCCAAGTCCGGCTTCCACCTGAAGATCTATGGCACCTTCAGGAACCGCTACATGGCCCTCGTCTGCCCCGCCTCCGACACCAAGATGGTTCGCTACCTCAGGCACACCGCAAACTCCTCTGTAAGACTTTTCAGCCCAGCGTTATTGATCAGATGAGTAGGTGTACAAACTGCAGATGCATACAAACTTAGCACAAACAGGAAGGGAAATTGTATTTGGTAGGTTATTTCTTAGTTGTAACAATGCTTCCTGGAAATAAATCTTATACTGTTTGAAAGTCTCTTAATTTCCCTTTTAAACTGTGCCACATTTGCAAGTTTAACACATTCTCACTCCCGACTCGTCACATATTGACGCTTGGTCAGGTACCGTCTGCGTCCAGTTTTGAAGCGTCGGGTAACTCCCTCTCTTTTTGAGTGTATTCTCATTGCAATGTCACAACAATGGGTCAAAATAACAAACAAAATCTACATAATATTTTGCATATATCAATAGTTAATGTGTCCCTAAATGAAAAATGTTTAGGTGTAATTTGTAACTGGATGCCATCTAACACATGCGTTTTTTTACCGACTGAAAGCCTAAAGGTTTGAAAATAGAAGTATATTCTGCAAAAAGCTGCTGTGTTATAATGGTGCTCAACCACTCTGCTTGATTCCACATATTCATATGACAGCTGTTTTTTTTTACATTTAGCTTCACTCTTAATATTTTCATTTTAAAAGTCATCTCTGAGGCTATGTTTCTCCCATTCTTCCATATTTACACCTACAGCCAATGTTTTGTTTACATTAACCTGCATTTCAGAATTACAAGTCTGAAAAACTATTGGAGTAAACTCTTTCAGACTGCACCATTTGGTAACTCAGAAAAACATTTTTTGTGTTTTATTTCATGGTTTGCAACGAGCACCTTCAATCAAGCCACAGCTGCATCAATAGCTCGCATTTGTCACTTTTTATTAAAAAAGGGGACTTTGATTCAGTATTATGCGATGTTGCGTATCCTTGTTTTTTTATTTCTGTGTGCATGAGGTGCTTTGTTTTTGCTGACATACTGGAGTGTGTGTTTGTGAACCTAAAAGAGTGTGCGCTGATAAAATGGGAATAGATGAGGCGGAAGCTCGTGTAAAGGTACAAAAAGACATCTGTAATCTGCTGTTACACATCAGTGAACAAATGAAGGGCAAGAGGCTTTTATTCTTCCCCCTGCTTAACTCTTAGAGCTGGCACACCTACTTGGCTGTTGGTGTTTTATTTGAAGTCACTTGATTTTCATGGTAAGTGCCACTCTGATCCTGCGTAGCCTGCAGGCACACAGCACATGGTGTTGTTGAAATTCACACAGGTACGGAGCGCTCACAGAGCTCTTGTTGCTATGTGGGTGGCCATTCAAAAGCTCTGTTACTTGGTAACAGTTAACTGTGTAAGTGTGGGTCCAAGAAGAGCAGAGAGAAAGCAGAGACCTTATTCAGAGAGGCATGCAGCAGTTTCTCATTTCCCTGGAATTATTCTGTAAGCAGCAGCTGCTGCACAAATACACATAATTAACTGATCCTCAGCAGGTGTGACCACCTCTGTGCAGGTAGACAGTTTCAGGTGTTTGTTAACTCAATATCATCATAAGAATTTGAGAGAAGCAGTTGTTATAAACCCACAATTTAAAACCCAACAGCTTCAGATTCCTCAGACATAAGAACGATACATGTTGAAGTTCATGACTTAAAAGACTGAAATATAGTTTGGAAGAGTTGTCATGTAAAAGCGTTAGTGCTCTACAAATAAAGTGGTAGCACAGGTTTGCAAAGTTTGGTTTGGAAGTTTGGTTTGGGCTTTTTGCAGCCGCAGTCAACTATAAATTAATGAGCAATGAAAAGTCTAATGTGAAGCAATAGTTTGGTTATTGTTAAAACTGCAAAAAAACTGAAAGAACATTTGACAACAAAAGTAGACTCACTAGTTTCAATTAAACATGATTATTTTATATTTTATTGATTTTATTGATTATTGTTTCTAAAGGTGTCTACAAGCTGTTGAGCCTTGGGGTACAGAACTTATCGCTTCTGCATATTGGCTTAGTTTTTGTTAAATAAAAATGAAATATATAATGTTTTGTGTATTTATGTAATGTTTTGTCTGAAGCTGTTTTAAAAACAATATTTTAAAACTTAGTAACGATAAGAAGACCTCTTGTTTTGTCATACATAAAACAGTAGAATTGAAAGAGAGCGTCATTTTAATGTTTTATATTTTAGCATCAGTAGCTATCCTGCATAAATTACCCTTTTTTTTCAACAAAATTCTTGAGCACTTTCAAATTTTTCATAATAAAATTGAATAATTTTTGCAACAATTTTTGTAATTACAGTTACTTTATAAGTGAATGAGTTTTGTGCATGGTATTAAACAATTTAAATGAATGAATAAATCAAATGATTCAACTTTTTTGCCACTGAAAAGCACAGCATTGTAACCGACTTGAATGTAACCATCTGCATTTTAACATTTCTCTCTTTTTTTATTCTCCAGATAATGAAGAATATTTTTCACGAGGCCTTCAATGCCTACAAGACAGACATAGAACCTCGTCTGAACGATGTGACGCTGCACCACATGCAGTGCAGCCGGCGTCTCTTTGAGATCCAGCTGTCCCACAGACGCATCAGTGCTGCCTACATAGAGGGGGACAATGTCGCCGTCATTGTGGAGGGCGAGGCTGCACGAGTCCTCAACTTTGACACAGGTACACCTGTAGAAGAAAACATTTGTTTAAACAAACAATGATGCATCTTCTCACAGATGTCTGCATGTTTCGCCTCTGCATCTTTTCCCGTCCATCTTCCAGGTTTTGGGATCAATCTGGGCATGCGAGGCCTTGAGTCGGTGGGGACTTTCATTTACCGCACGGCCACGGCTGTGGACCAGAACGATGTTTTAGAGGCTCTGTCAGCTAAGATGCAGCACTCCAAACAGGTAGCAGAGGTGTTTAAGCAGACAGGTCTGACTGAGTCCATGTATGAGTGAAATAATGGGCCAACTCGATGAAAGCTTAGTGCCATCTAGTGGAAAAATCGTGGATTGTTCAGAGAGTAGTGATGCAAAAAACAGAGCTTAGGTTTCGTATGATACAATGAAACAACTGAAAGATTGGGAACAGATGGGTCATTTTGTAAACCTGAGTCTCATTCTGTCACTAAAGAGAACCTACACATATTTGGAGTATGGAGCGTAATAAGAGTTACATTTGTATTTGAAATATTTCTCATTTTAAGAAAATACAAGACAATCACGTCACACCTTAAAGCTGCAATAAATCCGTATAAATTACTCACCACAGAAACTAAAACTATATGACAGGAAACTATTTGAATCTGTATTTTCCTCTTTTCTCATTCCTCTTTTAAGTGAGGCAGCAGCTGTTCCAAAGTGTTTTCAGTCATTCCTGTGTGTGGGTGTATTTGTTTCTAGTCCTACAAGAAGCAGTAGTCTTTATGAGGACCAAAGAGTGGTCCTAATAAGGTGGAACCCCATTTTTGGGTTGGGGGGTTAGGTTTAGGGTATAGGGTCAGATTTAAGCTATAGAATGACAAAAAAATGAATGGAAGTCATTGAACAGTCCTAATAAGGATATAAATACAAACTTGTGTGTGTATGTGTGTGTGTTTGGCTCATGATGGGATGACTATAATAGTGATAATCTTCTCTTTACTACAGCTTATTTTGCTATGCTGCCTTGTAAATACATTTTTTGGTCATATTTATAAAAATTGGAAGTTGTGTATTTTATTATGTCTTTTGTACATTTTTGTGTCGATGATGTGAAAACTGTAAGTGATGACGATCATGATGTAGTTGAAGTGCCAATAAACTTGTGACACATTGACTCAGCAGCATAAATGTGTTTGTTATTTAGAGATTAGAACTGCCTATAATGCTTTATTATATTCACTTCTGTACTTTTTCAAACAATGTTTTTTTTACATGTAAAGACAAAATGCACAAATAAATGTATGAAAAATGTAAATTATTATATATAAGATCTAAACCTTTTTTTTACTGTACTCACCAGTTAATAGCAACAGAAGGACGGTCCTGTTTTAATCACATATTTGTTCTTTGTGACATTAAGTCAAATTGACAAAAACAAGAGAAATAAAAAATGTGGTAAGGTTCAGGTGGGTTTGATTTTTGTCCAATTAAATCCAAAATCCAAATAACAAATCAGAGAACTACACACAACAAACTCTGTAAAATGAGTGAACTGCACAATAAGAGCACACACAAACATAAATACACACTCACAGCTTACTTTAGCATGCACTTGGAAAATAATTAGTGAATTTTGATGTAATTAAAAAAATAAATACCAGAAATATTTACGAAAGGTTCTCTGTATTACACTTCACAACTAAACAACTATATTTAGCACAAAAAGTAAGGAAATTTGTGTTCGATAGATTTTTTCTTTGTTGTAACAATGTTTCTTGGCAATAAATCTCATACCGTTGGAAAGTCTGTTAATTTCCCTTTAAATGGAGCCACATTTGTAAGGAACATGCAATAATGGGATGAGCAGTAGAGCTGAGTGTTTTAAGCTTCTGGTACCACCAGGTGCTGCCAATCAGCTGCCAGCTTAAAGATTTATCTAAGTCTTTTTATTAGCATTGCTGTAGAACAAATTTCTAGAAACAGAAACATTTCAAAGTAATAAAAACTAACATGCAGAGAAATCTGACTGTCAAAATGAGAAGAACGCTTAATGCTAACAAACCTATTTTCAATTCTAACATTTTTAGAAAACACTAAACATTGACAAGTTTTGATCTGTCATCAATAGAGGTAAAACGGAGTGACCTGCTGATCCATTACATTTCTCCACATCATCGTGTTGAAACCAAAAACCAAACAGACAACTTCAGACCTGTCTATCTAAAGCCATTTCCTCTGTCTAATTAAAAACAATCATCCTCTGCCTTCACCTTCCAAGGTCAATAGTCTGGACCTCTGAACCGGGCCCCTGCTGTAGTGCAGGGCCTTTCATTAGATTAAACACAATAATGAGAAAATCTTTTATCTTTGCATATAATTAAAGCTGGGTTAAAGGACAACTCAATCAATGATGTGGAACGACAAGTTCGTAAATGAATTAGATCTGCCGATGGGGGCTTGGCTGCGATCAATGACAAATGTTAAGCAGAGAGTAGATGTACTGTGGAAATATCAAGAAATAGTTACTCTATCAGTTTCTTTTAGATTAAAATCTATTTAATATGAGGCAGATGAACTTTAGGTATAGTTTGTCTTTTTAAAAGACATAAAGTCAGTCTTAGTTTAATAGCATCATATAGACATGAGAGGGCAGTGTTGAGCTTTGATAAAACCTCCAGGGTGTCCTCAGAGTCTGGCAGTCTGCAGAGCCATGACACAAAAAAAAAACTGGATACAACAAACTCCTTTTAAAATATAATTGCTTCTGATTAAAACCACCGTTGGATTTAAGATTTGGATATTGTTACACAGTCAGCTCGTCAAAAATCAAACCCAGCACTTAAATTTTAACATCATCTAAACAGGTTTTGGATTTTATGTGTGAGAATCACTAGTCTAAAGATCCCATCTGATCGCACAAGAGCCTTAAATTTACTGAAGGAACAGATAAAAGAAGGAAAGTTCACCAGCAGATGTGTGCTTTTGTTTTTGGAGGGGACAAGAAAAGATGTGAGAACCAGCCGGTATTGACAAACCCTCAGTTGCTTTCTGACACACAGACAGGAAGTCAGTGTCACATGACTTAAATATTGGCATCTTGTCCGATTGCACAGAGGGCCTCGTATGTTTGCTGCCAGCACAAATACGGCCCGAATCATTCAAACACACACAGGTAAAAAGACAATGCACACTGTTGGGTTAGAACAAAACTAAAATAAAAAAAAGAAAGAAATGTTCGTGGTTTCTATTATTTTATAGAAGTGATGCTCTTATTGGTGAATCCCAAATCATTATTTTTGCATTTGGACTGAGCAGAGTTGAACACTGCAGCTGGACGTCTGCCTAACTAAATCGTCTGCTGAACAATTATCAGTTCCTCTATCAGTTCTGCTCCTATCTGTCCCATCACACTCACAGCCAATTTCCCCAAACTGTCAAAGCTAATAATTGGGCCTCTCTGTCAGGAAGGAAATCAAGCCCGCTGTTTTAACTAAAACACACATCCTTCACCCCCTTAATCCTTACCTTCCCCTCCTTTTTCCCCCCTCATTCCTCCCCTCTTCTACTTCACGATCTCCCTGCTCCCCTAATACAGTGGAAATCAGCTTTACCTCCTCTTCCAGCTTCGTCCCCCTTCCTCGCTGGTCTGTGTGCACATATGTGTGTGTGTTCCAAGGGGTGTACGCCATGTGACAGTGGTAGCCTCAGGGCCAGGTTTCTGTTGACAGGGACGAGGATCTCTGATTTGAGGAGAGCTGTCACACCAGCGAGTGCAACTGCCTCCCCGAGTGACACCTCCCTGTTAGTGGGGGAGATGTGGACACGTGTGTCTGTGTGTGTTTTGGCAATGTTGATGGCAGGGTTGAAGGACTGACTGGCTGGCTCCAGTGTTCACGACAAACAGGGAAACTTTCCCCTGACGAGCTGACAGGGCCTCATGTCGAACACCCAGCCGGGCTCCGGGGTTTGGTGTTTGGGGAAAAGTGCAGAAAAGGTGAAGGTAAGACAGAAGAGAAGGAAAGCATGGGCCAAGCAGGCCTGGAGAATGGGGGTGGGGGGGGGGGGGGGGGGATATGAAGGGAAGCAAAACGGCAGGCAGTCTTAATGTGTCACACTCGTGTGCAGCATGTCTGTGTGAGTTTGTGTGTCTCAGCCCAGGCCCGGCCGCGTAGATCACCATTCCACCTTATCTAATTTCATTAATGTGATCCCCTGTCCATCCGCTGACGGCTTAATAGCCATTATTTGTGGGTCCCTTCAAATAAAGGCTCAGCAGTAAATTGCAGTCTGTGGAAATCGAGATATAAACGCCACCCTGCATTACTGTATAATATCTTTCCCTTTAATTAACTGAAAGCCATGCTGACATTTATTGGATTGCAAGTTACTTGTTAATGGCAATAAATTGCGAAACAAAAAAAAGAATCATTGCTTATTTTACATCAATAATTTGTGGACCTTTTGCTAATGATTATTCATTACGTGCCTGTGGGGACGCCTGCGTTTGGTAAGCTAAAAAGAATGAAGAATATAAAGATTTAAGTGGGCAGCATCTACTTAATAATCCAGCTTTTGGTGCTGAGTCTTAAACGCTTTGCTCTCTTGTTGTCCCTTCACACTGTTTTCCTGCACCAGGCTTTCTGTGATGAACAAGATTTATTGTTTTCAAATCCATCGGACACAGGAACTTTAAAAAGTTTTTACATGAAGAGATTTTAAATGTAATTATTATCACACAATAACAAGGTAAATGGGTTAATATGGTTGTTATGCAATTTGTATTCTTTTCTATTTAAAGTGTTTCATTCATTAATTTAAATTTATTTGATACAGACCATTTCAAATCCATACAGACCTGTTTTTGTAGGAAAAACAATTGCAACAGTTGTCCCTAAAAGAGCTTTTGTGGCTTTTTGTGCAGTTTCAGCAAATGCACTGATGGAATTAAATACTTTATCAGTGTGTGTTGAATTTTTACAATAATACAAATTATAGGAAGCAAAAAACAAAACTATTATGTAATTATTCAAAAAAGTAGGGGATTTATGTTCAGTTAAGGAAGTATGTTTCTGGATCAGTTACAATGATGAACAGAAAAAGAAAAAAAGTTTAAACATCTTTAGATATATTGTCGTTCACACAAAAAGTGTTGGTGAGGGTGGAGAGGAAAAGATGAAGCAATTGATAGAAACAATTTCTGTTGTTCTGTCTTGTTGTTAAAATGTTCAATTTCATTTTTTTTCTTTTGAAAAGAACTGAAGAACGTGGCTGAGGTGACAGGGAGGAATTTACTTCTTTTCCAACCGTATGTCAAGTTTTTTTCTCCTGAAAGTTTTTGTATGTAAGATTGTTGTTGTTTCGTCCATTTTTGTTATTTTTCTGTTGTGTAGTCTAAATCAAGACTGAATTTGAACAATTTAAAAATGCTAAATTAAAAACTAACAAGTTTACTGCTAAGTGAACTGAACTTTTACATTAAAATTCACAATAAACTTCAGGTGAACATGCAGAATGTTCGGAATCTTTCCCTTTTTCTCAGAAAACGCATTGTTGAGCAAATAAATTTTACGGAATGAGACTTTAACATTATTGGATGAAGCAGCTCAGGCAGCTACTGTGATTTTATCATTTCTTCACAAATTAACAGAGATAGAGCATTTAAACATTTAACTGGGCTGTTAGTTAATCAAAACCAATTAAATTGAAGTTAAAATGTAACATTTCTGAAAACTGCATCAATGCTGTTGATGATGATGCTTTAATGGCCTTTAATGATTTATGAGTCAGCAAAGTGTTTGTCAAACTGCATCTAGTGAAACTTTCTTTCTGTGTTCAAAATGTTTTTTCCTATTAATAAAAAAAAATAAAGTTTCATTTAGATGAAATTAAAAAGTGGAAATCATTTTACTGAGTTTGTAACTAAAAGCTTGTTTTGGTAAATGCATCCGATGAACAAAAACTTACAGAAAAATTATGTTAAGATGTTGAACTGAAAGGCTTTTGAATGAACTTTTTCTAAATTATTATTAGTTTTAGTCTGAGGTGTATAAAGTAGTAGAAACAAAACAACTAAAATGCTTTGACAGAAAATAAATTTGGTACAAATGAATTTTACTGATAAGAAAAGTGCTTCAGTAAAAGTCATACAATTGTTCATAATTATCAGGAAAGTCAAAGTATTTAAACAATTCCTTTCATGATGAGTTCCGGTCATATTTAAATTTGTAGAGTGCAATAAAGTGTTAAATTTTTGAAGTAAATTATTAAAACGATCAGTTTTATATAATGAAATAAAAGTAAAAGTTACAAGTTATTGGTAAAATTACAGATCCTTAGAGAAATTATATAAGTACTATAACAAAGTAAAAGTATACTTATTTACCACACCTCTGGTTAAAGATCCGCCATGAGAATTTAATGTTTGTGTTGATGTACTAAACTTATTTGTGTTTGATAAAACTCTTTTTTGCAGTGAAAGGACCGGGTTCCCATCATGCCGGTCTGCGTGGGCATCACTCAGTGGGTACCAGCTTGCTCTCTGACGGAACATATTCCTGGTCGTGGCGGGCACCCGTCAGACGGGCTGGTGGCTCTCATCACATGCTGCCACTTACCCAGTGCTGGCGTTGATCTGTGGTGGAAGGAACAGAGATCTGACAGCCCTGTCACAAAAATCAGATCCTTCAGAGGCTTGGGGAAAAAAAAAAAAGACTTTGCCCCCCCCCCTCGCCTCTCGTTGCACACACAAACACAAAGTCAAAAAGAGCAGTTGGTTAGAGCGCGAGCATGGAGCTAGGCCCTGTCGGCGCAGATCTGGATGATGAGGTTCAACATGTAGAGAACGATTTGGGAGACGGAAAATTAGGAAGCAACGGGGGGTGGTGGGTGGGGGAGGGTGAAGACTAAAATAAAAATCCAAAGCTTAAATGATACACGAGCTGAAGAGCCAGCTCACGCTCAGCCCTCTGACCCCTCGGTGCTCTTGCTCTGCGGTAACCTCTCCACGTTGCCATTCTGCCCCTGGGTGTTTGCCCTCCTTTCTTCGTCATCATCTGTTGTCTCGTGGCTGCTGATATGACCAGAGACAGGCTTTCAGAGAGACATCGCTCCCTACCGATATCACGCTGTGTCTCTCACACACTTGTCTCAAATGCCTCTTACTCATCCCTTCTGATGCCTCCCATCAACCTGCGAATGAGCAGCTGTGACAAGGAGAGACGAAGACATAGGGAGACAGAAAGGGAAGAGGGGAAAGGAGGGGGGGGGCAAAAGAGGGCATTAGAGAGAGCGAGGCCTGTTTATTTTGCAAGGCTGACAGAAAACTCTTCGAAATGCTGAGCTGGGATCACGTTGAGTAACATAGACTGTGACTTTTTAGGGGAGAAACAACCTGCTTTGGTAAACTTGGAATGACTTTGGAATAATCGGGATTCTTTTCGTATTGTGGAATGTCAAAAGAGAAGTGCACTTCAGCAGTTCATAGCCGTCCTGTAGAGCGGCACAACGAGCATCTGAAATGACAGGTCAATCTCAAAATGTCTGCAGTTCAAAATGTCAGCTCCACTTTTCCAACTCTTCTGAGCAACAGTGGAGTTTGTTTTTGTGTGCACTTCTGTTTTGATCATCCTGCTCCTAAATGAAAGATTTCCAACAATCTGCATGTTAAGTAGATCTAATCCAAGCAAAGCCATTTCAGTGTAAAGTTGGCAAAACCTGATTATATGAGTGAAGAAAAACAAAGCCCATATAAAGCTAATTAAAAATGCTACAAGTTTATAGTTTATCAGTGAAGAACAGGCTCAAATGAAATGGTTATGGATTTAAACTGGATTGCCAGGTTGTGCCAAATTGAGCTTTTAAACCAGCTTTCTTCTCGTAGATCTTTAGTTAATCCAGAATTATCCTCACTTCCTTTACATAATATTAGCTCAATCATCCCCAGCACAAAGAGAATGAATCTCAGCGGCCATCTGGACTGTGCATTTACAAAATGATTGCAGGAAATTAGAGATTTGACAAATAGAAGTTTGGACTGAGTTTGCTCTGACCAGGGTGTGACGCTTTGTCAGAGTATAATCTCTTTGGAATTATTGAAGAGTCAATTAGTCAGATTACATGACTCATCCAAAAACCACAAACTACTGAGAAGTGAAAAAGCACAGGTAACAAGACAGTTTTTTGAGGTTCTGTTTATTTTTTCCCACTCCTCTCCTTTTTTCTCCACAGTTTGTGACTCGCCCATGTCACACCGTTCTGTCAGCTGTCTGGGAGTCCATGTGTCTTTTGTTACCTGTGCATGAGTGTGTGTGTGTTTAGTTCAACCCAATGGAAAAAGTGTCACTTAGAAAATGTTAACATTAACAACAAAATAATAAATTTTTGAATTATTTTAATAAAAACTTTGATTTACAGGTTCTGGAGGGAGGAAGCTCTTCTATAAGTCCTCAGTGATGTCTGAGGAGTCTGCTGTCTGCAGTGGTACCTTGTCATCATGCAGTCTGTATGTTTTTTTTTTTTTTTTTTTCCACTGTGTGTACATTTGTGCATGTGTCAATGAGTGTGTTCCACTCCTCTGCAACATCACAGTCCCTGCATGAGCTTCAGTCCCAGGGGCTGTTACTGTGTCACTGCACCCCAGCCTCTTTGGTTCCTCCGTTACCAAATATTCAATGCTCCATGGTCACCCGATCATCAACAAGCCTCTGGGGTCTTTTCCTCAAGTACACACTCAGAGAAACACGTCGGTGTCACATGTGCCAACACTGCCATCTTTATTCCTGTTTTTTAGGAGCAGACTTGCACCACCCTGAAGGTGTCACGGAGGAAATATATCTAGTAACAAATTTAAAACGATCTATTGTCTTCTTTTAGTTCTGTGTCACTGATGTTATTTGGTCAGTTTAGACTCAGTTGACAGTTTGAGAAGAAGACAGCATTGTCACTTTGTCTCTTTATTCTGCTGTAGGAGAGAGGATGTAGGGGTTTGCTGAAGCAATTAACAGAATAATTATTCAAACAACAACACTTTCTGTAACTGATGTATTGTTTTTGAACTTGACATATAAAACCTTCCTGAGCTGGATGATGATTCAGCAACACGCTCCTTCAGAGGTGAGGACCAAGGTGTTCCTAGTCCAGAGAGAATACATATTTCCTGCAGCAAGTTCTGGGTTAGCCCCAGGGTCTCCTCCTGGTGGGAAGAGCCTGGAAAACCTCCAAAGGGGAGGTGCCCAGGAGGCATCCTAGTTAAATGCCCTAACTACCTCAACTGACTGCTTTAGATGTGGATGAGCAGCGGCTCTACTCCAAGACCCCCCATGGATGAGAGCTCCTCACATTATCTCCAGGGCTGAGCCCAGCCACTAGGGTGAAAGGAAACCCATTTCAGCCACTTGTCTTTGGGATCTCATTCTTTTGTTAAGATGGAAATTCCTCCCTTCCTGACTAAATTCCACTTGAAGAACTTGATGATGAGGTAGGTCCACATTAAACAAGCAACCTCACCTGGATCAGGGAAACTGGGGCACCCTTCTGAGCGAGAGCTTGTTGGAGAGTGTCTGGTGGTCGAGTCTTGAGAGCCAGGTTTAGTGCAGGGAGGTCAAATCAAATCCAATTTTATTTGTCACATGCATATACAGTACGACTTGCAGTGAAATGCTTTGAGTGTCAGATCTGCACACACAGAAGCTAAAAATTTAACTATAGATGTAAAGCAAAATATAAAATGCAAGAATGCATAAGGTGCAAAAACAATCCAAATGGTGTAAAAATGAATTTTCTCTTTCTTTAAAAGTGAATGAGGAAAACTGTAATCCTTCTGTGCAGAGTTATTAAAGTATTGTATAGAGTAAATATAATAATTCATAGAGTAAAAATTCTGAAATGTAAATTGTCCATGAGGTAGTTAGTGACTGTCTTTGTAGTATAATGTGTGCAATGTGGTGAATTGGAGTTCAATTTCAAACAGCAAAAGGTGCAAAACAATAAAACAAAGATGAAAACTGCAACATAATCAAAATATAAAAATGAAATTTTTTAATGGTGACTGGAGAAACCTGTGCACTTTTTATGTGCAGAGTTGTAAAAGTTTTGCATTTAGGAATATTATAGTGACAGAGGAGCCCTTTGCAACCCCAGTAACAAAAATGATCCAAATCATTTTATTATCAAAATATATTGCCACCATAGTTTGTAAGGAAAAGGTGATGATAGCAGGTTTTAGTTAGGTAATAAGTCTATCTGCAGTAAACAGCAAAAATCTTCATGGATGATTCAAGAAAATAGAGAATATTCTAGACCAAATTAAGCTTCATTAAAAAAACAACTTTTAAACAATGCAGAACCATCCTACATACTCCACAAAACCCCAAAACAGTTATACAAGCTCGTGTTTGTCTTGAAGTCATCCACCAGTCCTCTGGGTGGAGTTTCAGCAAGACATCCATTAACAATAGAGAGAAACAGGTGCTAAACTTCCCACTTCTCATTAATTATTGGTGTTTAATTTCATAGTCTTAGATGTGGTTATAACACACATCTTTTAACGCACGCACCCACACACCAACAGTTTGAGCCATAAACCCCTTTCTGCCAGTGGCTGATGCATAGCACCCTGTTGACACACACTAACAGTGATATATACCAGTGGATGAATCTCTAATTAAGCTTTGGCAGGGACTCCACAGTTACTTAGTGCCACACTTCATTATGTGTACACACCCCTGCTCCGAAGCTGGAGCCTATCGTTGATTTAAGGTAACATGGAAAACCCCCCCCCTTCTCGCTGCATTGCATCTGTTTCCTCTCTCGAAAAAAACATTTCTGGCAGTAGTTGATTTAGCGTTCACTGAAGAATTAGGCATTTATTTAACCTTTTTAATGTGTGGGTAAACTTCTACAAGCTAAAAAAACAAAAAAACCTGCAGATTTGTGATTTTTTTTTCAATAAAACACAAATGGAAAAAGTTGCAGATAAAGCAGGCTGTCACATTTTAGGGTTCCTCTTGACGAAAAACTAAGCCATCCAATTTGCAGCAACTAAAAAAGGCCAAACTGTCTAATAGAATCAGGGCAGCATTATAAAGCCGCTTCTGCGCCTGGGTGTCGCAGCCAATCAGCGAGCTGCGTTGTGTCTTATCGCTACATGCGCCGTGACAAGAAGAGGTCAAGAGTCCTGACCTCTGATGATGGCTAAGGTGACAGATGTCATGTCAAGTTTGAAAGGGATTTGTTTTAATGACGGACTGAGTCACTGCTTGTACGCACACAGGGTTTGCTGGCGAACTAATACTGGATCGCTGTCGCACAGTTTTTGTTCCTCTCTGACGCAATAAACTGAAACAACTTCTGATCTGTCTGTCACTCAAAATAACTATGTCCTGTCACCGTGCTGGAGATCTAATTGCAAAAAAACATAAGCAAAAATACACACCCGAAGAAAAACACAAAAAGTGTAACCTCTGCATGTTCCTGCAATGAGAAAAAAAAACATTTTATATTAGTAATTTCTCGTCCAATTTCATAAAAAATAGAATAGATGCAACTTCTTACTAATAATCCATGTCAAAGTTTTGCAACCTGCAGCATCTCTCCTAACTGATACCATTTAATCTATGTGTCCATGTTAGTGTTCTGAATTTTCTCCTTTTCTCTCTAGCCTCGGGCCTTTTTCTACCCCAACCACTGCCTTTTTTTACATCATTGTTTGACCAGTACAGAGGCCTATGTGTGTCTACAATACATACAAAAATGAAACAAGAAGTGTAAATGAATCACAGGGGGTGTGAAATTCTTTAAGAAGTCTTAAATGCTGAGTTGTGTTAAATTACAACCAAAGAAAGAGACTCTCCACAGAATTAGTGCTTAATTAGGTCTTAATTAGCATAATTATGCATGCTAACAGTGTCTCGACAGAATAGCAGTTGTCAGGAGGGTTGAACCATCTGTAACAGCAGAGAATTAATACATCATCTTTATATCCAACAACGCTTTACCTCTTCTATCTCAAAGTGCTTTTCATTAATCAATTTCCTTTTTATTGGACATGAAATTTGGCATTTTTCATTATGTGCCATTACACCACTCCCCGTGCTGCTATAACAGTTCTAATTAGGCCTCAAGTGTATCCTTAAACACAAACACTCGAATAAAAAGACACGAAGATGTGCTCACATTAAACACACGCGCAAAATTGCCAAAACTGTCAATGTGGTTTTAGGTTGATCGTGCTGAACATGGGCGGTCAGGTTCTGGTCAGGTAAAATAGGGGGAACGGTGAGAGACACTTCCAAAGGTGGGGAGGACTGACAATGAGAGGAGAAGACAGCAATAGTGAGCAGAAAGAGGAGGAGGTTGGTAATCAATGACAGGTCTTGAACTTAGGAGACCCTTTTCATGTTTGGTAATCAGCTAAGAGTATCTGTGTAACCTCTTTGAGTTAAGGAGGAATGAGGTCAGAGAGGAAAAAAAAAGTGGAGCTAAAAGAGGACAAATGTTTGTTTACCTATCATTCCACTAAACAGAATTTAAAATTTATTCTCATGAACTTTACACAATATTAAAAACATCATTAGGTTACTTTAAAATAGAAAACACATAAGACTAGTTGTAGACTGAACTTTTACCAGTTTCCACACTGAGCTCTGCTTGTAACTATAATCAGCCAACACCTGTCTTTTCTAGACTGTAACAAATTAGAGTTGAATGTTGCAAAAAAAATTTCATTTTTAATCAAGTGTTAATGTGTGTTAGTGTACAAGCAGATTGTATAATATGCGAATTGCTGAATTTTGACTAAACATTTCACTTGTGCTACAAGCTGTAAAAATAATAAAAAAGCAATGAAAGGCCCTCCTAACATACTGCTCCTAACTAGCTGAAATAATACTTACACTAAATAATAAATTGTACGTTGCCATACAAGCAAAACCAACTGTTTATTTCAGGTTACAGACAAAAGCTCACAGTTTTTTTTAAAAAAAGAAACAAAAGCTCACATGACCTGACTTCACAGTCTAACCTTCACACACACACACATTTGTTCACACACACACCAAGACTTTCCTCATACCCACACCCTCTACCCATCTACTGAACTGGATTTTATTATTCAAGCAACCATATTACTGCAAACTGTGCAGTTTCATTGTACAATATCTTTATTTGACTGTAAATAACACTACTGTTTATTTCTTTGCTATTTTTTGTTTAATCTTAACTTTACTTGTACCTTTACTTTAAGTGTACATGTGTTACACTATGAGAGAAGTTGCCTTTAATCTCATCTACGTATGACAATAAAAGCATTCATTCATTCATTCATTACATTTATTTTTCAGTTTTTTAAACACCAAAGGTATGATGTTTGAGACACCTCAGAGTTGCTCCCACATTCTTTATTTTGAGTTGTTCTCACCTTCTAACCTTCCACACCTTATTTTTTTACCAATATTTTTATTCACTTGAGCCAAAATTGAGCAGTTACTATGTTAATGTGTTATTTCTGTAATGCAATGTGTGGCTAACAAAAACTGTTTACTTTGTGAGTTTTTTTTGTTTGTTTTGTTTTTCCATTGAGGGTGTGAGCTTATGTCAGAGATTCACACTGTCCACATATTATTAATTTATAAACTTATATTTAAGACAAATCCCGTTGAGATCCCAGATTTATTTTGCAAAGGAGACGTGGGCCTGAAGGCAACATATTGCACTGTTTTTGTGGAAACCAGAGTAGGAGAACATGCTAACTCTGCACAGAAAGACCCCTGGTCTGAACCAGGGATCAAACCCCAGACCTTCTTGCTGTGAGGCAACAGTGCAAACCACTGATCCATCGTGCTCAATTCAGTGTGTGGCTCTTTTATGTCTCTTTAACTAAGAATCCAGAAACTCTGTGCACTCTTTGGTTATATATTTTTTTTCAAACCAGTGTATGGAGTTTAATTTCCTTTAAATTTTGGACAACAATTTAAATGTTTAGTTAAAACTTATTAAAACTTAAACACATTCTGTTACAGGTGGATGCTTATAGTTATGCCCATTATCAGTCAAATAATTTAAATACATTGAAACATTTGAACTGTGGGTATCAACTAAAAGGCCACAACATTTTTAAATGAAACACTTCATAAAAGCTTTAGGTTAAACACCTGAATTTCTGTCTGTTTTATCACCATTTAAATTCATCTTAGAAGCACCTGTAATGTCTCTTCTTGTATTTCCACCGCTCTCCTTTTCCTATCTGAGAAATCAATGTCTTGATGGATAACAAGCGTGGCACATCTCACCTTCCTCTTTGGGGAAGGGTGACAGAATCACTCCCAGTGCTGCCATTTTCATCTACCGGCCCTCCAACACACACTGACACACATCAAGGTGTGGTCAGGGCACTTCCACAACATAGCTCCAATCTATAAGAGCCCTGAGCCTTTGGTGACCTTGAGACACTCCACTCCGGCCTTGCCAGTAGCAAAGGTGGGTTTCTGTGAGTGTTTGGATATTTTTTATTAAATCTGAATATCAGAAGCAACATTTTCTAAATTCCCAGGCATAAAACTCATAGCCAATCTTCAGTCTCTACATATGGTTTTAGGAAGTCAAACACTTGAACAAGGTCTCCCCCGCTCAAACTCCCCTCTTCACCCCCTTCTCCTACCTCTCCCAGGCCCACGGGGACATTAGCATTATCGATGAGCTCACCCCGTCACCTCAGACACAGGCTCTTAAAAGAGAATAATTTCATGCAAATGAGATATTGATGAGCTAATGATTAATTGGCTGCCAGACTGTGTTAATATGCAATAGCTGTCGTGTAATATGCATTTCTAATGACTCTGTCTCAGTGTGTTCAAACAAATGGGCGACTTTGATCATAGGGGTACTCAGAGGCTTTCCAGCATGTTAGCTCAGGGATAAAGCTTTGCTTGAAGGGTTTGTGCAAACTATCATGGGAATGCAACCACAGGGAAAGACCAAGTTTTTTTCTCTCAACGTGTGTGAGCAATTTTATTTTAACTTTAAAATAGGATATAGGGAAAACTTTAAATTATAGAATGTTGCTCTTGCATAAGTATGGGCAGCTAAAATATATATTTTTTAAAGCGAAGGCGGACCGATAATGTTTCCGCTCATGCCAGTGTGTGTGTGTTCATTCGTCTGTACAGTTAGCAAAACATCTCATGAATCACTAAACAAAATTTAATTGAAACTTTTAGAAATGAAAGTGCCTGTGATATCAGATTTTTGTAATAAATATGAATGTATGTTTTGAAAGATAACATTAACTTTGTCAATATTTTTTCACTCTGCTGAGATAAACAGTTGTTCAGATATTCACATGTGAAATAACAGGAAGTGAGGTCAAAGGGGAATGTCAGCATGTGAACAGAGCGTTGCTACAACAACTAACAGCACAGACTGTAGAGAAGAATCTGATGTTTCTTTAGGTTAGTTTGAGTCACAAGAGAGATGAAGAAGAGTCACAGTTCAAATAATATAGTCTCAATATCAAAGACCAGGGAGTTCCTTTTCTTTAAAAGTTCCCCTTTGATGTCACTTCCTGTTTCATTTTAACTGAGCCAAGTTCAAAAGAAAATATGGCAATTATGTGACAAAATTAGCAGAATTGCGTGTGTTAGGTCAAGTTTCTTAAATTTGAAGATGTTTTTTTTTTACTTTTTGTGTTTGAAGGCTACGTATGTCACATGCACTTTAAGTTTGCATCTTTTAGAGTAAATTTAATGTAAGATGGCCGCCACAGCAAAACCATCTTAGCAAACACAAAAATGGCTCTAATTCAGTTCATTTTAAATCGAATGATAAAGATAGAGTAGTTGCTCAAAAACAGATTAAACTGTTTAAATAATAATAAAACTGCAGATTTTAAAGAAAATGCAACGGTTATGTTCTGTCGGATTAAATTGGTCTAAATGTTAAACTTTTCAAAGTGTAAAATAAAGTTTAAGGTTTAACAGCGTGGAAGTTTTTTTGTGTGTGTGTGAGAGTTTGAGTTTACAGAATGTCTGGATTGTAGATATGTAGCTTTCCCATAACAAGTGGCATGATGGTTGCTGAGCAAAATTATACCAGGTCAATTTAGAGCAACTCTGAATGTGTGTGTGTGTGTGTGTGTGTGTGTGTGTGTGTGTGCTTGAATGCATGTTTGTTTCCATGAGTGGGTCTAATCAGACTGACTGCAGCTGCGCTCGGGGGCATGGATCTATCCAATTGCCATTCAGCCTTCTCACCTGTCCGCCCTTTCTATTTGTCTGAGGCGAGTGCAGAAACGGCATGTAAACAAGTCAACAACTGAATTTACAGTCCACCAGAATTCAGGATTTGGTAATGTGGTTGATTTTGGACCTGCAGATAGATGGGTGGTGAGAGAGGACTCAACAGGCATAGGGCAGGGAGACCTGTGGTCAGACCTGTCAGCAGAGATAGGCCTGCTGACATCTGCAAGTGTGTGTGTGTTTGTGTGTGTTTGTGTGTGTGCAGAATAGAACTTGATGGATGCCACGCAGACAGCTAATCTGCCATCAGCGGAGTGACAAGGGATCGTTCTGTTGCCCTGTCCTGCTTATTTAATCCTAAATTGTCCAATGAAGCTTCCCACATCATTATCTGTAAACAATTCAGAACTTTACCCCAAAGAGTGTGTGTGTGTGTGTGTGTGTGAGAGAGAGAGAGAGAGAGAGAGAGAGAGAGAGTGTAGCTGCCCATAATGGCTCTGAGATGAGGTCATTGTGTTTGGACTTGCAGTGTTGAAGGGAGATTAACCTGCTGATGTGTGTGTGTGTGTGTGTGTGGGGGGGGTATCAGTGTGTGAGATCTGAACATTCTCTTGCCCTTATGAATAATTAGAAGTCTAAAGGTGAACAAAACTCCAACAGCAGAAATGAACCTCTCTGATACAAATTACACACAGTGGAGTCCAATTAGGGTCAGTTATGTGCTGCAGTGATTTTCCAGAGTTAGTAATGGAGATTTGAAATAGTGGTGTTTGTCCAACTTTGTAATGTTTTCATTTCCATATTACTTTGTTACAATACTTAAGTAATTTTTTTGAGGATCTGTAATTTTACCAAGTATTTTTTTTAAATTGTAACCTTTACTTTTATTTTGTTAAATTCAAAATATAAAAATGATACTTTACAGGAAACCTTCACAGTGCTGTGGGCCATCCGACTTGCTGATAACTCAGAAACTTCTAAAATCCCAATTAAAATCACAGTAATAATGACAAGATGATTGCAAAGTGATCAGTGACAGTGTTGCAGTAACATTGAGACAATCTACAACTTGATGATCTACAAATCATCAAGTAAATTCCCACATCTGAGCGAATCTCCCTGTTTTTGGTTAATTTTCTGTTTTACTTAGTCTTTTTTTTGTCTAACTTTATCACTGCAGCCTAACTACTGTAAACTTTAATTCATGAAACTTTATTTCTGTGATCTCGCTATTTTAAAACTTTCTCATTCTCAAGCTAAATTTGGGGGAAAGTGCAAGTAAATCTATATATTGTTTATAGTAACAAAATAAAAGATGATCAGATACCGTTTTGTTTTGACAATCATGAATCAGTGCTTCTGAACTAAAACAGATGTTTTGTTCTGTGCTGTGAGTTTGTTGTATAAAACATCCCCTGGTCCACAGCAGAATGTCCATGTGCTGGTTAGGTCTCACCAGAGCAAAGATCCATTATGTTAGTATGTAAATAGATGCATATTAGGATCATTGATCATGGTGAGAGGCTGGTTTTAAGGCCTTGTGATGCTTATGAGGAAGGAAGGGTTGGCGTGACCTGTCTGGTTTTAACTCAATACAGTGTCACATCACAACACAACTCAATCACTTACAATCCTGAGTGGACCAGGTAATAATGTCACTTCCTGTTGGACTGAGAACATTACAAGATGACTGTGACTGCTTCAGGCCTATAAGGTAATGTGGATTTTATTGTTTTAGCTCAACATAAGCCATGTTTCCTTCCAATTGTAAAACAAATTTTGAGGGAACTTTTAAAATGTTTCAAAATTCTAAACAGGCATGTTTCCGTACTGGTTTGGTGTGAATCAACCAGGATACGCAAACGCTGACATTACTCATGGCTGTAATAAACAGGAAGAGGTTGCATACTTGCAGGGACCACACATCTCAGGACAATGGAGAGAAGTTTTCAGGAATGTGTTTTTATCGGGCAAATTATAATTCTGTCATATTAACTAGTATTGCCAATGTTTCATGCTGTCCAGAGACATAGAAAAGTAAATGTAATTATCTTCGCTTTATGAGAATATCTGGGAAAACTCAGAGAGCAGGAACAACTGATCAATCGTGAGGTATGAAAGGTCAGAACTTATTCAGCAGATGTGTTTCCAAAAAATTCAAAACCCACCTCAAGCGAGCATAAAAATGTTTTTGCGAATTCGAGGAAGTTTTTTCGACTTTTGTCTTTTTTCGTTTCCATCAACCTTTTCTAACGCAATACTTCAAAATGTGATGAAAAAAGGTTGCTGGAAACACAGTTTTAGTTTCTGTTACCATTTAGCTGAACTTTGTAGTTTAGTTCCTTCTTTGTGTAAATATCTCATCTTCATTTTTACACTACAGCAAACAAAACAGGCTTAATTTTAATGGTCAGACAACATTTTTCTTGATTTAAACCAGCTAGTTATGTTTTTATTCCATTCCAGGCAATAATTTATCTAATAAACTCACAAAAACAAAATACTTTTCTTTCAGAAAGTCACGTGTGTGTGTGGGAATTTACTATTTTTAAAAAAGTTACAGTTTATTAAGTTAGATGTTTATTGTTTCATTGTGTGAAATAAAGTAAAGGTTCCTACAAGAATGGCTACATGTTTTACGTGTTACTAAGGATGTCAGTGAATTTACAAAAAAATGGGTATAAACTGGACTGAATATTAAACTGGGCTGCATGCAGTTGTTGCTCTGGACCTGTGTGTTTTTCAGAAAAGTGTCCAGTGATGACTTTTGATGTAAACTGATTATGTGAATTACTGGACTGAAAAAAATATTTTGTATTTCTAATGGGAACAGAAATCATAATTTAAAGAACCTGACTGTTTTTGGAGATTTAATGCATCATTTTTAGTTTTTACTGTGTGTTTTTCAGTCTTGCACAAGGAACAGGTGATCTGGTGGATGTAAACCTTTACAGACATTTTATGAGAGATAAAAATGTAAAGGGAAGAGAAGATTTTAAACACGTTACTTTTGAATACATTTTAATTGCACTTGTGTTGCTGAATCTGTCAGAATTAGATTCCAAAAAACTTTGAATGAAATAATCAAAAAGCAGACCCTAATAGAAACAAGCTCTATTCATATTTATACTTTCTAACCTGATACTGCTACTAAGACAAATGATCAAGATCACAAATCTGGGACAGGAAGCAGAAGTTCCTCATGAGACAAAAACTCTCTGAGGACAGAGAATCTTATAGTCGCCACAAACGCACGGCATGCAAACTGTGTCACAATCCACCGTGGATAGAATTTCTCTGCGAATATGCACATCTGTGTGTGCATGTGTGAAGCTATACCATCTGCAATAATGAGAGTTGACAGCTCCTACACCCCTCAGTGCAGTGTGTGTCTATGGGCTCATTCAGAGTGACAGTGTAGATTAGGGGTGTAATCCTTGTAGAGCTACAGGGGAATCTATCAGGGCTCCAAACACACACACATGCAAAGACACACACACTTGTGACGCTGGAAAATAATTGAAATGTTAATAGAGATGAAGACTCATCACTTAATTGCTCGATGCTGGATTAGAACAAGATCGTTTATGAAGACATATTAAATCCACATTTGGGGCCATCTTGCTTGTAAAGAGGTTTGGAGCTTACAGATGTTTGCTGCTTATCTCAAAGACATCACCCTTTTCTTCTCAGGTAATGTTAGCTTTCTCAATGGTGTAATTAGTTAACAATGTGTACTCAAAGAAAAGTTCACCGTATTTGTCTTTTTTTTTTTTTTCTCCCAAAAATGAAATATCTGAGGTGGCAGAAAAATAAAAGCAGTGTTTTGAGTTTTCCCCGGATGTGTCGAGGAAAAACACTTAGAGGGAGGCTTTGATCTTAGTTTTAATTAGCTCCTATTCCCCTCAAGTATTCCTCTTTTCTGTATTTGCAAGAAAGAATATGAACAATGCTCATATTCAAAGCGGCTTCTGCCGATATCAGCGTTTTACTTAACTTTCCCTCCTAACTTGTTTTTTTTATATATATCTTTACTTCTGAAAGCGCACCCTTTTTTCCTCTCAAAATGTCACTTTAAGAACAGCAACAAGAGGCTAAACTTGCGTCTGTTTCCACTTCATGTCTCTTATTCTCTTTACTCTTTAAAGATGTATCAAACACATGTAATGTGTGATAAATCCATCATCTGGATACTATTGAATCAATATTAATTTCATCCCTTTCATGATGGCAAATCAATGAAAGCATCTCCAAGAGGCTTCTTTGTATGTGGAGCACCTTGTCTCTGCCAGTGAATGGAGATGTGATGAGAGGTTAGGGAGCATGGTGGTGCCAGCAGGGAGGCCCAAACTCACTCATTATCTCCCCTCAATTAGACCTTCTCGCTTCGCCACCCTGGGCCTGCACAAACTGTGTGTGTGTGTGTGTGTGTATGTGTGTGTGTGTGTGTCTTTCTTTGTGCCTTCACCCCGCTGAGTTCATCATGCAAACAGCTGAGGAGTTTTTCCACCAAAAAAAATCTCCCTCACTGATCACTTAGACATAATTGGACAGGCGGTCTTTTTTGCAGTGTGCTTTTATGTGTGCGTGCTGCACAAACTGGGAAATACAAAGATCTTTACAAAATAAAAAGTGGACGGAGCTGAAGTTGCATCTGGCAGTGGCATGATCAACACACACAGACAAGGTGAATTAAAAAAAAATCACATCATTATTGTTTTTTTTGTTTTGTTTTGTTTGTTTTTTGGGTTTTTTGCACGGTCTGCAAATAAACTGGTAATAAAACGTGACTTTTACTCATAGTGTAAACTCAGAAACAAGCATGCAGACAAGTTTATTACTTTAAATATAACAGTTTGAACACTGATATAGAAGCAGTCATATACCTTATAAAAATACAAAACTTCACAAGAAAAAAGCTCACAATCATTTCAATTTTTACAACCCCAAAGGTGTGATATTTGAGACACAGAGTTGCTGACACATTCCTTATTTCGAGTTGTTCTCACAGATACTCAAAGTCTCGAGGGGCGCTATCCTGCATGTTGTCCTTGTTTCTCTGCTCCAACACACCTGATTCAGTGATTCAGTTACCTCTTCAAATTCTGTGGAAGCCTGTCAATCATCCATTCATGCAAATCAGGTGTGCTTGAACAGGGAAACAAGAAAACATGCATCCAGGACTGGAGTTTCACACCTACAACCTATCAGCTATTAAAGAACAGACGAGCTTTAAAACCTGTGCCAAGACTTAGCTGAATGTAGATATCTGCAGAGGTCTATAAAGTACTTAACTAAGTAAAAGTAAAAATACCTTAACAGAAAAGGACAATAATAATAAAATGAGTTTCATTGATAAGAAAAATAATTCAGTAAAAGTTATAAAACTGCTCACTATAATTGGGAGTAAAAGTAAAAGTACTTTTATGAAGTGTTGATTTACTTAATTTACTCAACTAAGTAAAGTATATTGAGAAATTTGCATGTTTTCTTTTAAAGAAAGTATGTAAATTGCTTTACATTTACTCATCTCAGTTTAGTGGAGCCAGTTGAACTTAGTTACGTATTTTTCAACCCTTCGTTATTTAAAGTGCATGAACAATTTTTTTCATGATTAGTTTAGTCATTTTCCAATTCCTAACGTGTAACTAGGTGAATTTTAAAGTAAAGATTTTGAAAGTTTTGAATGTGACAAAATAAAAGTAAAAGTTACGATTTAAAAATATAATTTGTAAAATTACAAATCCTCAAAAGAATTACTTAAATACTGTAACAAAGTAAATGTACTTATAAATATAAACCTTCCTGCATCTGACAGTGTGCTTTGCAATTTGGGATAAAAATCTCAAACAGTTTTTGATCTTATACATATGCTTACAATTATAATGTCATATATGATGTATGATGAAACTTTGTGATATAAAACGTATGTGATATTTCTGTGATGCAATGTGTGACTGATAAAAATTGTATATAATAATTGTATGATTTCTTTTTTCATTAAGGGTGTGAGTTTATGTCAGGGACTCATAAAAATATAATGCAGCGTGGCAACTAACCTGGAAAACAAAAAGCGTATTGCAATCTTGCCATTTTGGCTTCGGTCTTGCCCTGTAGATTCATTTATATATTCGGGTTTCGTGTTTTGTGGTTTGGAGAGATAAACACTGTTGAATTCAAACTCTCACGTGGAAAGACATTGCAGCATGACTCCTCTACCTGTGCAAGCAGCATGTGTGATGTAGAGTTGTATCCCAGCAGCCTTGTGGTTCAGAAGTCAGGCAGAGTGTCTGTAGCACAGCAGAGGGACTCAGATTCATCATTTATGAGGCCTGTATGTGTCTGTGGAAGGCTCCTGCTTCTTGTAGTCTCAAAACACAGGTTATAGAAGCAGAGGAAAACATACACATGGCTGTTAGTGTACTTGACAGCATATTATCTGGCGTGCATTTACAAGAAACGCACAAGAGACACCAACAAGACTGAGCTGGGGCTCTAATGAACTAATTTAAGTCTCTCAGTTCGGATCTGTGGATCATTGCTGTTGCTAGAATTCAGTTTGTGGGACGAATAGTTCTGCAAAAAGCAGCAAGAGACCATCAGGAGACCAAAAAAAGTAAGAAAGGCAGCAAGTAAAAAGCAACTTGTAGTGTGTAAGTGGAAACAAGTGAGGAGGGGGCTGCAAAAGTTTTGTTTGTCCATCAGTAGTCCAGTTCCTGGTTCCTTGGTGTGGCTTCCTTACCCCCCAGAGGGCCTGTTGTTTAGGACTACCGAGCCACCAAGGCCTTGATGAATTTCTCCCCGTCAACAAATTAAGAGTTGCTATTGTTGCTGTGACAACAAGGCATCTCAGTCGCCGTGGGGAGCACCATGGAGACCAGTGACAGAACTCCAGAATTCTCCTAATCATCCCCAGCTGTCAGGAAGCACCTGGCCTGACACCTCTGCTTAAAACCTGTCTCCCAGGCATAAGATAATTACAAGTGCCAGCAGAGGAAGAGAGAGAAGGTGCAGGGAGGAGGAGAGCTGCAGGAGCGGAGGGATAGAAAGAATTCTCTCTTATAAGTGCCTGTGTGAGGAATGGAGTGCTGGAGCTTTTCTAGACAAGTTGCTATTGAAGTAGAGGAAGTGTTCAAAAGGCAGGAGAGGAGTTGAGAGCGGGGAGGTGTCTGGGGTGTCTCCTCTCTTTGCTACAGAGAAGACTTGGGAGGGGGTCCCTAGATAGCGCTGTGGGGGACAGGTGAGGGACGGAGCTGTCACTGGGCCCACATTCGCAGACATTTAGAAGAGAGGGACTTTTTTTTTTTGACTGGCCTAGTACAAATGCTCCACGGATTGCACCACATTCAGAGAGAGAGGTAGGGGTGGAGGAGGAGGAAGAGGTGTCGAGGGGTATTAATAGTTGGTGGAAAAGTTACACTAAAAGTTATGATCTGCTGTAAATAGAGGCGCCGGTGTAAATAGAGAAATGTCTTGAAGAAAATATGCACAGATTTGACAAAACAAAAAGCACTCAACGCTGACACGCCAAACCGCCTCTCTGTTTCTGTCAGAGAGAGAGAGAGAGAGAGAGAGAGAGAAACACACAGCGCTCATGTCACACCGTCCCTCTCCATAACCGGGCTGATTGCTAAGTGAGAAAAATACTTGTTAAATCAAACGCACCGAGCTGCTGAGGAAGAGCAACCCTCGCATTTCACCCACACTCATACACCCACGCTCCCACACACACACACGTATACACACACACACACACACACGCTTGTGTTTCATTACATCCTCTCATTTCTCTAGCAGCAGGGCCTTCCTTCAGAATAACGCTCCTGTCATCCCAGCCACGGGGGGCTAAATTATTCAAATACTGTAATTCTTCTCTTTTTCCTCCCACCCGCCCTTTATCTTTCCACCACTCTGCCACTCACAATTTGTCTTTTCATTGTTGCCAATTTAGAGGCAATCCCTCCCATTAATGATGCCAACTGTTCTAAATGGTGCTGGAGCCGAGCGAACGAAGGAGGAGGAGGAGGAGGGAGATGTCAGCAAGCAGGGAAGCACGTGTGGTAAGGACAATGCTGGGGATTTTACAAGCTGCTGCTCAGATATAAACGGATGATATACTGACTTTCACCCATCCCTCTCTCCTGCCCTCCCACACAGTTGGTTTGTTAAACAGGCTTTGTTTTATTAACTGCTTAAAATGTACATATGTGGCTTTATTTGCTTGTCACAAGTAAGCATATTTTGGGAGAATATGAAATATATCTGCATCTGTTTCTTGCTCAGGCTGTGCCCAGATGCATAAAACTCAGGAATTTGTTTTCACTATGAATCAATTAGATCATATATTTTTATGACTGTGCTTTTGTACTGGCAAGTGGCAAGTTATCTATAGGAAAAAAAAAACTTCCGTTTTGTATTGATTGAATGAAAAGTACAATAAAAGTGTATGCATCAGGAGGAACATTGATGATACAGCACAATGGCACTTAGAATATTGTTATTGTCCTTTTTATGTGTTCTCCGGGGAGCGGCTACACCTACAAAAATATATAGAAAATCACATTTAGGCCATCAATATTTGAGATTAAGAAATAGGTTTTTCATTCACATCAACCTGTGATACGAGGAGCAGAAATAATGTCGATATTTCATCTTTGAGAACGTATGCAAAGAAACCAAAGGCACGTATAGAGCTGAATCTGCATGTTTGTTGTAAGGATGTTGTTCTTAAACTTGTAAATAAAACGTATTTTGATTTTTACAACTTTTTTTGAAAGATTATTTTTGGAGTATTGTTAATTTTTTTTCTTCCTCATAGCTGACTTACAAAGATTTGGTATTCCTATTTTGTAGGTAAAATAAAAGGATAGTGAAAAAATTGTTTCTTGTTTAAAGAATATTGGATCATTGGCCACAAGTTTCCTCCAAACTATTTTAATAATATATGAACTATTACCTTTGTTATAATCCTTAATTACAATTTGTTAGTTTGCTTTAGGTTTTCCAACTTTTTCATGTTAAAAAAAAACATCACATTGTGTTTTATCTGTTCTTACACTTACAGATTGATAAACCTAAAACCTGATCAGGGGTGATCATAATCATGGATGTACAGATGTAGACTGACAAAGACAGACAGACAGACTGATAGACAGACAGACAGACAGATAGACAAGGGAGAGTGCAGAATAAATATTGATTGAGAAAGAAGTGCGAGAGTCTGCGGGTAAGCTGTGTGATGGAACTGCACTGCTATCTTAAATGAGGAATCCCATATGAAGGTCTGGATTAACCAAATTTAATCCCTCATCAAACAGACAATACCAGTGCAGCCTAATCCCCCCCACACACACACACCCTACCCCTCCCAGTTCTCAGATTAGCAGCGCTCCTGTTCGCTTTTTGGCAGCAGAGTTTGGGGCCGGCGCCGGCCGCTGAGCTCTCCTCCACAATGACCTCTGTAGAGAACAAGCTTACAAGGAGTGAGCCTGAAGCTTCTGTGCAGCAGCTGTTTGTGCGCAAAGTTTCACCAGATAAACAGCTGTATGGAGAGCAAGGCAGGACATCAACATGGGGTCTTTCGAGGGTGACACACTTACATTTAGTTTAGCTAAAAATGGATAGCAAAGTTAAGAAAAAAATGCATTTTTGTAAAACAAAACAAAAAAAAAGCCTATAATTATCAGAAAATTAAATTTAGAAAGCTCATGAAGGGAGGTTTCAGTCTGGTGACTTTAAGGACCTTGATTGTACTACAAAACCTGTAATTAGAGGTTGAGATAGGGGAAGGTAATTACCTCCAAGAGTCAAGAACCCAGGAGCAAACAAATATGTTCATCAAGCAAATAAAAGGATTACTGTGTATGTGCTCACTTTACTTCCTAACCCATGCGATTCATCGGGGAAATGCAAAGCGCAACATAAAGCCAGAGACGAAGCGAGAGACGGAGGAGAAACGATGAAAATAAGAACGGCATCGGACCAAAGCTGCTGACGCTCGCTCTTCAGTGCTCGCTGGATGAGTTGTTTCTTTAGATAAAACATAAATAGGCGAATGCTCTTTGGGAATATGTGAAAAAATATTTATTTATGTTTTTGTTTGCTTTTTGAAGCGGTTTCTCAAGAACATAACGTTTCCTTAAGTTTATTTATAAACATTCACAAACAATTTTTAAACAGTTTCTGTGTTGCATTATTGCAACACAGAAAATGAAAATTATTAAAGGAAACAGTTTCAGTGTTTGATAACTAAGCAGAAAAAAGTTTAAATATGAATCTAAAATTTTGATTAAATATGTTTTGACTGTTCCAGCTTTGTGCAGACGCTGAGTTTTAGCTTCTCTTTTAATTAAGGTAATTGTGATTGAAGTATGGCCTGTTTTAGTGCAGCCTTGAGGCAAACAAGGTTGTGTTTTTGCAGAGCTTGCCTTATAGTTGAGTTGGTGGAGGTACAAAAAACCCCTGAAACGCTCCAGGCACAAGGAGACAGCTCTTCTGATGTCTGCTGACCTGTGAAGACCCAACTTGTTTAGGTAAAGATGCACATAGACGGGTGGGGGGTGGGGGGTTGTGTTAACAAACTGTGTACCTGAGGAAGGTGATAATGGAACATGGCGGAATCCCCAAAAGCCGTTTAAGAGGTTAAAATATAAAACTTACATGTGCATAAAACATTAGTTATCAGAAAAACTTTTCACATCATTTTTGCTTTTGAAGTTGCATTTGCTTCAACAGGATGCAGCAAATGTGTTTTTGTTTTTTGCTTTTTTACTGAGGCCACCAAGTCCCAATTCAAACAGAAGGTGTGCTATTTCCTTATTTTTTCATGCACATAAACAGATTTGACAACATTTGATAAGTTTGTTACATAAATAATACAAACTTGAGGAGAAATGCCCAGTTTAGAAAGTTCAACAGGTTTGAGGTCAGAGGTCAAAACCAGACTGGAAATTGTGATTTAGCTTTTGTTCAAGTGTTTTAATTTTTAGAAAATTCATTTTTGTCTGTCTTGATTCTTTAAATACTGTTTAATTTGATTTTAATTATAGTTAGGATTAGGACAACCTTATATTACCCTTAGAGAAGACTTGCCTGTCACAAATGGCCCTGGTTGCCATGGCAAGAAAATATCCTGTATGTTATATGGTTCTGCTACAACAGGACACTCCACTACAGAACCAGACCAACATATTTCATTATAAATAAGTACATATTATTTTCCTGACTACCTTATTTGACAGACTTCAACCAGCCTCTGCAATAATTTTGTGCTTTCAACTTTAAAAACACTTCTTTTTTTTTTTTGAGTATTCATTGTAGCGTGAACAAATAAACTTATCTTGTGTGTATGAGTATTCATGTCCACCTATAGTAAAGTGTATCCAACTGGTACTTATGAGGAACTAAGTCTAGTCCCCATGGGAGGGGTAATTCTGTTGATGGGGGTTAGGTTTAAGACTGGTGCACATTGAGTTTAGGTTAGTTTTAAGGTCAGGTATGTACTGTACCCTGTGAGGTTAGGTTTAAAGTAAGGGGTAATGATTAGGTTGTAGAAATTAATGGAAGTCAATGCAATGTCCCCATAAAGATAGCTGTACTAGAATGTGCACGCCTGTGTGTGTGTATGTGTTTGTGGTGGGGGGGGTGGGGGGGAGCTGTTTGGAAGTGGACCAGTGCAGTGGTTAACAAGTCAGGGAAACATTGTACCGCTGCCAAATTCAGTAAAGCAGCCCCCACTGATGTCAGTTATTAATATTTAACTGTCCACTATTAAAGTTTAAGGCGGTGGAGATGGAGCTGGGTGGGGGAAAGAGGGTACTTTGTGATCACTGAATGCACTGCACTGTAAACACTTACAGAACAGACTGAAGAAGTGAAGTATAGCAGTGTGCAGGACCATTGTTGTTCTCTCTGTAAATCTCCTGCATGAGTTGCAGGAGGTAGATTTAAGACAATGCTTTTAATTTAGGGTAAAAATTGAAGTTTGGTGGTCACATTAACTCATAACATGTTAGGAATCTGCCTCAAAAATCTGCCTGTTATGAACCATAGGTGAGCACACGCAGCGTACGCAGCACATGTTCTCTGAATGTTTTTCCTGCCTGCTGATTGTCACAATTAGTGTCGTCAGTCATGATGCTGTGAAAAGTACTTGTGTAATTTCATTTGTCGTAAAACTCCTATGCATTTACTTTTATTTGTTGCTGTAAACGTGCAGTGGAAAACAAATAAAAGTGCCATATGTTTTATTGTTTTTTTTATATATTCAAATACACGTATGAATGTATATGATATGGAAACGAATGAAAATATTTGTCTCGTGCCTCGCAACTTTCTTGATCAGCAGAAATGTTCACAGAAATGCTGACCTTTGTGTGCTTTTCTGAAGATTTATTATTCTTTCTAGTCTAATTCAATTAAATTACTGAAATGATCAAGATGGTTAACAGTTCTGCAAAACCTGTGCATGCTTTTTTAAAGTTTCCGTTTTCTTCTAGTCAAAGACCTTGGAGCTTGACCTCCTGCTGACATTTTGAGGTAAACAAGTCAAACCAAGGTGAAAACAGGAAGAAACGCAATGTGAAACTCAGCGATGTTCTGACTCCAACATGAAGAGGTTCCTTTAAAAGAATAGGCTGCCTGACTGAAAGTGAGTGTGAAAAATACCCCACCTCCACGTTGACCCATATCATCCATTATGTGGGGTGATTATGAGAATAGAACAGCCTTATGGGTAGCCACAGTTCCAGGAAACAATAGCTCACTGTCAGGCTGTGTTTTAACTGTAGGATGACCAGCTTTATTACGATTTGGTCACTGAAGTCTCAGTGGCCGTCTTTATTCTGGATGCTCCTCTGAACTGTAAGATCAGTCAATGACCTGCTTCAGTTTATATTCAGATAAATGAACCAGCAATTGTACACTAAATTTTACATTTTCAAGAAAATGAAAGCAAACCTGACACTGTTTGTAACAGATTTAAAGTGTGCCCCTTTCAGGATCATAAATCAACTCCTTTCCCCATCATATAAATGAAAGAGATTAAAACGTAAGGTGTGTATTTTGCTAAACTGTTTTATGTCACAGCGCTTCTTATACATAATGCATGCATGCAAATGACAGAGCTCATCCTTCAGAAATAACAGGGGAAACCTAAATCTTGGCCAAAAGTAGTCTTTTAATGAAATTTCCATGAATGCAAATGCAGGCCGGCAGCATAATTCTGCCCAGGAATTAAACTAAGTTGGCCCGGGTTATCTTAATAGCTGATCTCAGCCCGGTGGAGCCGGCATTAAGTCTATCGGTCGCAACACAGCGCTCAACGCAATCACAGCTTTGCTTCTTCTAGCGTAGCTTACTCCAGTGACCAGACCAGAATTAACACAAACACAGACACGAACCCACACACGCATGCCTCAGTGGATTCCAATATGATTTTTCTCCATTGATATAATGAATGCAATTATACCAAGTTTATTATGAAGTCAGATTTGTCTGGGAAAATCTTTCAAACTGGCTACATATAAAAATAGTTTTACTATGTGACAACAAACACAAGTCCCGTTTATCACCCCCCCCATTTTTTATTTTTTAAAATAAATTATTAATAATAATTCATAATTATTCATGAGTTCTTTGTAATTTCATTGATTATATTCAAGTGTTCATTTGACTGAGTTAGACACAGTATAGTCTGTCCTAAAGTGTCTGTTTTTCTGGATCCTGAAGTGTAAGAATAAATGTGTAAAGCTGTTGGCTTGTGAGGTGGACTCAAGAATGTACGCAGGCATGTGTAATCCCTAAAATGTTTTATGAAAAAAAAATAAAATAACAGAAACAAGTTATAAGGAGCTGATGCAACATCACTGAAAACCAGGAGCCTTCATCTGTTTGAAAGGGTTGATCAGTGAGTGAGTGCAGCTGGGGTGATTACAGATAAATGCCAGGTGTGTTTGTGACAGGGCAAACAGTGAAGCTGAGGAAAAAAACTGACTAAACTACCAGTCCAGACTGGTAAACAACCTGACAGGAATAACAGAAATATCAAAACCCAGAACTAAAAATAAAGAACTAAAGCAAAACAAATAAAATAAATAAGAGTATCAAAACACAAGAAATATCCTGAAACTGTGACGCTATGACACTAACAAAGATTTGGCTTGTCTGTTTGACTCAGCGCTGAAATGAATTAGAGCGGAGTACATTTATCTTCTTGGACAAGTTTGTCTTGTACTTTTGACTAGGGATGCACAATATATCAGCATTAATATCGGTATGGGGCGATATTGGTCATTTTTTAGGATATCTGTATTGGTCCGATATGTAAAAATAGGCCGATATTAATGTCCGATATTGATTTCCCACTTTTTAGCTTTGCATTTCTGTTTTGGGAGGTGAAATGGTTGGTTGAGCGGCATCTGTTTGATCATGATAGTGATATTGATGCTGCATAGCCAGCAATAACTGAAGTAGGGAGCCATGTCAGAGGTCTGGTTGTTTATTTACAGTATCAAAAAAAGACCCAAGTGTGTTTGTGCGTGTAATCTATAATATAATTTGTGTGTTTGTGTAATATCGGTAAATATTGGTTATCGGCCATAACGGCAATAATTATATCGAATATCGATATCGGCTGAAATTTTCATATCGGCGCATCCCTACTTTTGACTATTTTATCTACTTTTAATGTAAAAATCATCAATATTTGTATTAGTAGCTGAATATTAGAAAGCTCCTGACCTTGTTTAATCAAAAATCACATCTACACCAGTGGTTCCTGAACTTTTCAGAGTTTGACCCACAAAATAACAGCAGAAGAGATCTGTGCCCAACTGTTTTTTAGACATTAATATCAAATTTAAAGACTTTATTAACCCCAAAGGGAAATTAAATAAATCAGGTCAAGTAAACAAGGGCAGTTAGTAGGAATATTCATCAAACTACTTTTATCCATTTAGAAAATATTGTCAGGATGCCACCTTGATGTTTTGGGACCCCGCCGTGGGTCCTGACCCGAACATTGGGAACCGCTGGTCTACACAATGTACTTATAAAAGGCTGTAAAAAAATACAATGTACTTTTCTACTAAGAGTTAGGGAGGAGGAAGCATCTGATTATATGATCCAAATGCAACTTGGCTGCTGCAATACCAGTTTTGGGTCAATCAATGCACCACATGAACATGAACATGTATTTTTCTGCGCATAAGTTTCATTTTTTAATTCAACTCTTTACAACATTTTAGCTGTTTTTTATTGTTCACTAATAAAATTATTTTCTGCATATTTATTTGGTCCATCCATCTTACCAAACAAACAAAGAGGATCTGTGCTCTGAACTGAAGAGTCCCAATAGTTTGTTCCCTTTACTGAACCATTGGGTGTTGGGTACATACAGAGAAACATTTGGTCCTCAGACTCTATTCTAGCACAAAGTGACTCAAAGTAACTGCAGGTGATAACTAGTAATTACATCCATTTAAAATGTGCATTATTTTACCCCAGCATTGAATAAACTAGTGAGGCAGAAAATTGTCCAGTTTTATCCTCTCCTTTATAAACACACTATTTTGACAGGTTTCATACTTGAGTGAGGCTAAACATCCTTGAGGAGTTTTCATGTTAATTGTTGCTGTGACAGATAGACAGAAGAAGCTGGGCAGACATTAGGATAGGCACACATTCAGTCACAGTAAAGTACACCAGGCCAAATTAATCTCCCCAGTTAACCACAGTGACTCACCACAGTGAGCCTTTGAACTTTGATAGAGGATTCATCTTTTAAACCTGAGGCATTCTGACAAATATATATATATATTATTTTCACTATTCCACAAAAAAGACATGATTTCTTGGGTGGAAATATATTTGAATGGACATGCGCCGTCTATTCACTGACAAAACTTTCTCTTAATACCAGTCTGGTTCTGTCCCTCTGCGTGTGGACTTATTGTATGCATGTGGCACAAAGAGTGATAGGAGTCTTTAGAAAAGAGCGAAGCTCTCCACAGATTAGACTCCATTAGCATTTAAGGTACTGTCATAAATTCCTCCCAAAGTAGAGAGGAGAGGCAGGACAAATGAAGTAGGATTAATAGGGGCCCGAGTCTGACCGATAGTGGGGATTGGGAGGCTGGGTCACCTTGGGATAGGGGGGTAGGGAGGCAAATATGCAGTGGGAAGACTAGTAGAGGTAAAGGTAGGATGAACTTAGAAATACAAGACTGACACTTGAAATGTTCAGTCCAACTGAGTATTGATAAAAGAAGAATAAGCAGGAAAGGTAATATGTAAAAGACAAAGATATGACCTTAAAGTGTACAGGAACATGGACACAGTTGGTTAGGTCTCTAACCTTCTCTAGAGCTAACCTTCACACTGGTAATGAGGTGAAAGGAAGGAGACAGATAGCTAGTGTGTGGGAAGACATGGCTTTGACTGTTCCAGTTCAAAAATTAAAGGGTCAACATTTTATTGTTTCATTGCTACAAAGAAATATGAAACACAGCAATGACTTTGTGAGGTGTTAATATCCAGGAGACAATAAAAAACTAAATTAGGTGTTTTTTGTAATGCTTTTTTTAATTTGAGATCTTTCAGATCGTATTTGCCATTTTTGCATATTGAAAAACTAAAAAGAAGAGTTGGTTCTGTTTTAAATTTAGGATGCATCAGTAGCAGTAAGCATGAAGAAGAACTGTACGGGTTTTAAAGGGGCGGTATTATGTATTTTCCAGGCACAAGTTCAATTTTATATCACAATCAAGTATCTATGTTACCTTCAGTTGTAACGAAAATTATGTTTTTATGAAAAATAAATTTGACTTTGCATCATAGCATCTAAATGCCTTTAAAATGGCATCTGTCTCTTTAAGAAGCTCCTACTGTTTCAGACACTCCCACTTCAGCACGTTTTCACAACAATGCTTCGGGGGACTAAACTCCAGGGAGGAGCTTGGTGTAAGTAGGCGGTGCTTTGTACCAGCAAGCATTTAGGCAGCTCCACATGGCTTCCATAGGAAAGTCAATGATTTTTCAAACATGCATGAATGAGTCAAAGCAACACTCTGGGTATGTTTTTGATGAGGGAATGACATTATAGCATACTCTAAAACTCAATAACGATGATTTTGATTACACCCCACCCCTTTTAAAAAAGGCATTACATTTTGTTTTGTGAGGCATTTTGCCCGTCTACAGATATGTTTGTTTGTCAACTGATATGAAAGACTGATGGACAACTGAGTCATAGTGTGGATTGGTTATTTATATGATAAGAATATAATCTTTTGCCTTCTTTTTTGATCATTTCAAGTCAATTTGCAGTCCCATACCCGCTGTTTTGGATACTCCAAATGCATTATTTGGTCTCCTTTTCCTTTAATTTGGTCTCCAGTTTGTTAACCCAAATAATGTAAAATAAAACAAAAAAAAAAGAATTCTCATTCATCTCTGTGTGGCCCTGTTCAGGTGTAACCCACTTCTTACATAATGACACCTAAAGAAGCATCAACTCTACTGCAACTAAAAAGGGATAAAGGAAGTTAAAAAACTAGGAAATACTTGCTCTCAGATGCAAAATTCTTTACCTTTGACAATGCATCTCAGTTATGTATCCAATACAGTATATACATTCTGCTTGCCTTTTTGCTGTTTTGAAAAGAAGAAACTAAAAACAGACTATGGTTTGTTTGACTGTTTACTCAACTGAAGCTCAATCACTTTTTTGAGCTGCAACTGAGACTACAATTAGGCTGCAAGCTGAGTCACCAGTTTGTGTAAGATCTTTAACAAACTTTCCCCTCCTCTGATCTGCAGTTTGAATTGACTTTCAACCATCCAAGGAGGTGAGGGTGAATGTCTGCCTTAACTCCCAACACTTACAGTAGCAGAGACAAGGTGCCTTACAGGTAATCTATAAGAATAGGGAGCCAGGCAGACGCCCTGGGCTTTTATTAGATCTCCAATACTTCCCAGTCCCAGTCCCAGCCTTGGCCTTAGATTGGCACTTGCTGGCTCCACCTAGAAAAGGGCTCTGCCGCAAATTACTCCAGGCAGCTGCTATGACATCCACCTGAAAACCATCTTTTCTTTAACAGGGCAGCAGAGGATAGAAGTTGTCAGTGTCTCCCTGCATTTTGCTCATGGAGAATACAAGAAAGGAAGAGACAGAGAAAAAGTAGAGGGGTCTATCCGTCAGAGCTTAAGGAGTTTTCTAACAGTACATTGACCTTGAGTACTTGCCATTGATTTCCAGTAACGCCTCCCAAACAGCGTTGCGAACCCTGCCGAGCACCGCAGGACCCTGATTGGGAACAGATTTCCCAAATTCCAATAGCGTGCCACCTGCCCGGGATGATGGATCGCCCTCCTGTATCCCATCAATCCTCACCTGCTGCCGAAGAGGTGACACCTGGGCCAGATTTATCATCATATTCGACGCCGCGCTAAGCAGCCAATCAGGGAGGGCCATGCTAAACGAAGGCCCCTCCCCCCTGGAGTGCTCCATTATGTTTGGAAACAGATTTATTCCTGCAAAGTGACAAGAGGAGGGGAGATGAGGAGGGAGAGGAGAGAAGGAAAGGGCAGGCAAATCCTTGAAATAAAGACAGGGTGAAGTGAGGGGACACAACTATCGCACATCTTGAAAACTGGGGGAATCCATCCACCCATTCATTTTTCTTCACACACTTTTTACTTTTCTGGGTCACGAGGAGAAGTCACTGCACTCTCACTCCCACTGAGAGACAGTTTAGAGTTACTAATTAACCTAACATGCATGTTTTTGGTCTGTGGGAGGAAAAACTGGAGTAACTGGAGAAAACACGTGTGCTCAGGGAGAACATGCAAACTCCACTGAGGGGGTAAACCTGTGACCTCCTTACTGTGAAGTGACAGCACCAACCACCACTCCACTGTTCTGCCAAACCTGGGGCAAATCACACTTTCAAATTAAAAGCACAACTATATAAATGCATAAAAACTTTGATTTCTGTTAAATTTGGACCGGCTCAGGTAACATATTCAACATTTAAACTCTTTTTTTTTTTTACCTAAGTGTTTATTCGACTTGTAAAATGAGTTAAAAGCCCTTTTAAAAATTAACATAGCAGATCTGACATTTATAGAACATAAACATCAGTGCCATAGTTGAAATTATATTATATATTTATATATCTATGTTTAAAATTGTTTTTTGTCAGTATCTTTGTAGATTCAATTTTATCTCTTAGAGATGATCATGGAAGCAGAAAGAAGGTGTTCAGAGAACCATGAATGCGCTTAATACAATTAATATCCTCCTGTTCCTGCCACTGATTTTATGACTAGTTAAAAACCTTCAGCTGGTTTCATTACTATTAGAAGCCAAGTGTGAGCAATTCCTCTATTACCTCCTCTCACCAGCTTTGGTGACCCTAAAAAAATTTAACAGCCTTTGGGCAGCAAAAGGGTTCAACAAACTGGGAGGCCAACGACCTCCAGGTCGTAGCAGCAACACTCTAAAGAACCGTTCAGAATGAGATCTGACAGATGTGATAATGGTCTTGTATGGTCAGGAGTTCTCTTCTCTTCAATTAACCTACACTCTCCCTTCCACCAACCCCCTTCTTTTTGCCCCTTCTGCACCATAAACCCATTCGTCCTTTTCCATCCTTCCCTTCCTTTCACTTGGCGGAGCTGCAGCAGTTTCTCCAAGGCTCACCAGGCACAGTGCTTTAGCCCTGTGTAATCCTGCCAACCCTATTCCATTAGCCACGCGGACTAAAGAGCTTAACAACACAGCCTCATCACAGTGAAGAGACGAGAAAAGAAAACAGGAAAAAAAAGGCAACACAAATTCCTCAGAATACATGGCTGCTCAGCCACTATTTACACTTTCTCTCTCTCCACGTCGGTCTGAAGCACTCCCTCTGCCTCTCCACCTCCATCTCACTCAGGAGCCCAGAATGGATTAGAGATGGCATCGATGGGATGAGACGTATTACCAATCGATTTGGAGAAAGCTTTTGCATTGTTCTTTTTTTCTTTTTTGAGTGGGAAACTTTAAATCTGGCCTGTGTGCCAATTGTAAATGGAGCTGATTTAAAGATGAAGTTGTTCATCGGAGTGACTTTCTGTCCGTTTAGTCGCTTCTTTTCTCATTTGATCCAAAACCATGGCTTGTGTTCAATCAGTAAAGTCTCAAAAAGCTGTTTTTGCGGTTCTGTTGCATTGTCTAAGAGAAACCCGCTGGGTTTAAGAAGCTGTAAAGTAGCTTTGCGTTGATCTGGGGAGAGAGACGGATAAACAAGCAGACTGGGAGAAACTTGATCAGTGTAAAGGGTTCAGACTTTTTTCTTCCACTGATACCTTCCATCTGATGGCCAAAAACACCATTCTGTTGATTACACAGTGCTGCTCAGAGCAACAGAAGACAGACTTATCATGCCTAAATGTTTTCTTCATCTTCTAAAGGTTTACAAAAACAGCACCAATAGATCATTTACAAAGTTTAAAACTCACAAACACAATTCTCCACTTGGTGGTGGAAGATCGAGGCGCTGAGATTGTTTGAATTGGAAGCTGCTGATCACAGTATTAGTGAAGAAGTGGAAGGAATGAGAGTGGTCCTGACAGGAGGGTCCTCCGACGAGGACCCAGCCAAGATCTGGGCAGGTTGTCAGTTAAGGGCAGGGGGGTTTGTGGGACAGGGGGCAGAGGAGGCTGCCATATTTCTTCATGAAGACGACAGTGACAGAGCAGCGAGAAAACGAATGGCCTGTCACAAGAAATGAGAACAAATAGTTCCTGTATTCCACGGAAAGAGGACTCTTCAAGCATCAAGAGGCGGTTTGTTTGGAGGCAGAGACAAGAAACTTGCAGCTCGCATGATTTCTGAGAACTGTGAGGCCTAAACACCAACAGAGACCAAGAAATAATGAAGAAGAAAAGAAATCCCTAAAAAAGGGGTTGAAAAGTGAGTGAGGTTCTTGTATCATGTTTGTTTCAGAAAAAATACTGGTTACAAAGGATTACAAAAGTATAATGCTGTAACTTCAATTTGTTTTAATAGTATAAAACGTAGAAGTTAAATTTTGCAACTGGTTCTTATCTCCAGATGAAAGATGGGATCTTTAAAAAAAGCACAACTCTGGCCCTCATGGTGATTTTAGATAATGATAAACACGGTTTACTTCTTAACAAACTTAAAAGACATATTTGAAGCTGTTGAAGAACAGGAGAAACTTTACAAAACCTCTAAACAGAAGACACTTTGACACAACTACTTTTGTCCTTTTACTTTTAAGTTTATTTAGTTATTTTACTTAGTCAGGGTTAGATACAGTTAGGTTAGGGTTAGGTACATTTTCTCATTAGGGTTTACTCAGGAGCAAAACTAAGTAAAAGTAAAGGTTTGCTGAAGTTGTGACATAATTTTAATCTACCATGAAGCTGAAATCACTTAATGAGACTTAATCAGCAGCAACTTTTAAATGAAAATGTCAACATTAACAAGACTTTTATCCTGAAAACAACCCTCCATAAATAAGTTGCTTTAAGGAAAAAAACAACACATAAAAACCCTGCTTCAAAAAATATTTTACCATCTTAAAGCCACCAAGTTTCTTTTGCTTTTTTTTTTACTTCTTCCAATACTAAGGTTGATTTTATCTCTATATTTATTTGTAACAGCTGTCCAAGGAAAACCCAAGAATAAATAAAAAATATATAAATTAAATTACTATTAAGTCTGGCACAATTACAGTATTTTTACTAAAGTGCAATGATCATCTATGAGTTGATGTTCTTCTGGTCTAATGTAGAAACAACTTGGAATTACTAAATCAAAGAAAATGTAACTTTTCTGTTAGATAAAAGAGTATGAGCCAAATTATACAAAGAGAATTGTTGATTACAACTACAGATCCATGGTTGAGTTTAGCTGCCAGTTAGTGTAGCAACATGGACAATCTACTTTTTGGTTAAGAAAGTTGTAAATATATAAAACTGTTTCACCAAAAACTAATAATGTGTTTAAGAAGGTAGCATTTGCTCAAAGTACTAATTTATTTTTAATTTAAATCCTTTAAGATGGCAGAAATTCAGTTCTTTGCTCTGACAAGATGTTCGTTTGAATTAACCTAAATCTTCAAACAGAGTTTGCTCTGACCACTGTCTGTGCAGGTAAGATACTAACTGCTCATGACACTCCACACAACCCGTTTTTTGTAAAATATGACAGGACTTTAATCCGTTTTTCTCCATTTACCTTCCTTATCTCCTCACCCTGACTGTGTTTGGTCATACTGCTACGCTGACGCAATTTTTTTCTCTCTTTAATTTTTTCCTCTGTCTGCCTCTTTAAACTTCTTTTCTGTGCCACCATTAGCAGCTGTCCCATGTTGAGCAGAGAGTAATCTGAACTATGCGTCCCAGGGGCCCATTCTTTTACTTTCTGCTGTAGGAATAAGCGACCTATTGATTAGTTATCAGCCCGTAATTGGGCTGCGATCTCCCTTGCCCTGAGATATCCTCCAGATATATGACACTCCTGACAGCCTGAGAGGTGGGTGAAGGGGTGGGAGGGAGAGCAGAGGCGAGGGGTTCCTCCTGCTTGCCTGCCAACACTTTACTCAACAAAATGTTTTTCTGACCACACGGTTGCCAACTGCCGCCCACATTTCTCTCCCTGAAAACGTATTTTCAACTTTATGCCAGGGAAAGATTATTCAATCTTTCAAATTATGCGGTGAGCAAGAAGTCCAGCAGGATTTCAGATTCTGTGTGAGCTCTGAGGACCCACTTTTTTTTTTCCTTTTTTCATATAAATAAACTCTGAAATTGTAATCAGAGTTTTAAAAGGAAAATGGTGCGGATTACCAAGAAAGAAAGTTATAGAAGCTCACAGTAAGTACACCATTCGCTTATGGATAATTGCCTGTGAGGGATTTCAATACAAATTGAGGCTCAGGAAGCGGATAAGCAACAGGAAGGGTGTCTCTGCTCCTGTGTAAGCATCCAAATCTACTATGAGTGAGCAAAGAACCATGACTAACTCTTACTAAGTCTGTTTGTGCATTTTTAGGAAAAAGCTTCTAGATACTTTCCGCTTGCATTCCTTCTTGAAGTCAAAACCTTATTTTTTTCCCCCTTCCTCAAAATGTTGCTTTTTGGATCTTTAGCATGTAAATCACTCTCCAAAATTCTCCACATGGGATGCTAACTGTGGCTGTTTAGCTTGGTGAGAGTTTGCAGAGAGTAGATGAAGAGGAGCTGTGTCCCACTGGGTCCTCTGAACAGTCACAACATGTCAGACCCTCCATTTAGCAGCCAGATTAAAGCTTATCTCAGCCCGCCCCCTGCTCCTTTGCTCCTCACGTCTCTCCCTCAAAACCACATCTGATAAACATCTCATTTCCACACTCAATATTGCCATCATCAAAAGTCCACCAGTTACTTGAAGCTTGTTCATCATCCCACTTCACCCCTCCTTCGGTCCAGTAACGATCAAGCCCCCCGTTCCCTCCGTTCTCCTCCCCTGCTCCACCTCAGAAGAACTCACATCCCAGTGGAAGTGCATTTGTCTCCTGGCATTAATCTAGCCGAGATATAAAGGATTGTTGTATGAGGCCTCGGTGCTCTGTGGCCTGTATTGTCTGTGCATCTTCCTCTGTGACAGAGTGCAGAATAACGCAGAGAGATGTGACTTTAGTTTGCCCGTTACCTCACACACTCCTCCGCTTACGAGGCAAATGATTCTTCAATTTGGAAGGAACAGATGAGGGGATTATCACAGGGAGGGTTAAATTAATATTTACATTCATCTGCAATAATCTTAAATCACACTGCACTCGGGTATTTACATTCTCATTCTTTTTCTTTTTTTTTCTTTTTTCTTTGCGCTGAATATTTTAAAGTCCTGTATAATGAAAGATTGTGTTTGGAAGACTTGGGACATATGGGCTGAACTGGTTCTGATCCAGTTCATATTTATCATCACATTGTTTTGATTAATAATCACTGTTTGATTCATTCTATTAATTCCAATTTTGTCTTGGCGTAATGTCAAACTGTTGCTACATTTGTTTACAATGTATTTATGGAAACAACTCTGCTTTCATAGGATTTTAGTGATTCAAGCAGCTTTTATAAATGACTAATGCTTGAAGCAAAAATGTTCATTCAAACCATTCAGGTGTCTTTTTTTCACAAGGCAAATAAGGTAAATGACAACATTCATAATCAGTTGGAGGAACTTCCCCATTTTATTAATTATCTTTGCTTAGTTAATAGACACCTCATAGTATTGTGCTATTATTGCCCACCTCCAAAGTGAGTAGTCTGTTAGCAAAATATTTTTTGAATGACAGGTGAGATTTCAATGAAACTGTCAGAAAGTAATTATGTCAATTTATGACTGATCAACTTTTGGAGTCAATCCAATTCAAGATGGTTTCCACAGCCAATGAACTTTAGCAAACACAAAAATGGCTACAACTCAGTCAGTTTTACAGATACTGAGCTGGGATTTGATGTGATTGTAGCTAAATGTGTCCCTGATACAAAGTGTGGGCATTAACAGATCACAAACTCCTGCAAACGAACTCCTGCCAAAGCTTTAGTTTTGGTAAAATAAATCATGCAAATAATCATTAAATGGTTTCTCCTATAGGTTCAAGTTAAGCACATAACGTCTGAGTCAACAGATCACATGGACTGAAGGAGGATGCACGTACCTCTAAGTGTGTGAGGAGGAGGAGGAGGAGGAGGAGGAAGGTATAGAAGGATAAAGAGGAAAAAGATTCCTTGCACCTCCTCTCTGTAAGATGGTGCAGTTGGACTCTGACTAATGGAGGAAGCCTTTATGTATATGAGTCACATTAATAACAGCACAGAGTGGACAGTATGGACATTAATAACAGTTGCAGGGAGCATATAGCACACCACATATACCAGCTGCATCAATAACAACTCATAACTTCCTACTGCAACATGAATCATTATGCCACGTGGACACTGGGAGTCATACAAGCAAACACTGCCCGTGCATGCTCCTAGAAACAGGAAATGACAGTCATTAGCCATGAAATGCTGGCATATCCCATATGTGTCTGTTTGCATTAGAAATCATTAGCTTTAGAGGGAAGTGAATTTATTGTGTGCATTGCTTTGTTTTTATTGTTTTCTGAGTTCTACCTGCTCCTCCACATGCTGGGCGATGCACGTGGGGATTGTTAATGAGACCAATAATGTAACAGTGTGTGTCTGATGAGAGAAGATGAGCTCAGATACCGAATATTCACACCTAATTCTACTGTACTTGTGTGCAAACATGATCACATTCATAAATCATTATTGCAATCCTGCAGCATCTCACAGAAAATCTTCAGCAGCCATTTTTTTTTACATGTGTGTATTTTAATAGCAGCAGCCTCTGAAGCAGAAAGCAGATCAGACTGCTCAGACGGTGCCTGTGATGTCCACCCACTGTGAGAGACAATAACCAGATGTAGAGAGGAGACTTTGACACATGCAAGCCTTCTCATTGTGGCTAATTAGCTGGTTGAAGCAGTAATCACTGGAAGGAGGTGTCACAGCCTCATTTTCTAATCAGATACCTCTGGTTTGTTTAAATCAGATTCATATTTGTGAGTGTGTTTAGCTTTAAACATGTAATTGGTTGTATTTTGGCACAAAATAAAAAAAATCCATGAATGAATAAAAAACTGCCTTTCCTGTGAAAATGCAGTGCGAATGCTTAATATTGTAAGATTTTTACTGTATGCTGCTGAAGAAATTAAGTCAAGTTGAAAAGTTTTATAACTGATAATGTGAATTTGATCAGCTGACTTTAGCTGAAAGTCAGAAAATAAAAATGAAAAATCTGAAGAAAAGCAGCAGCAATGTATCAAAAAATAGAACTGAATGTAGCTAATAACAGAAAAATAGCTTAATAAAAGGAAAATATTGAAATTAGCAGAGGGCAGGTGAAAGAAGCACAAAAAAGTTCAATTTGGCAGAGGAATTGTTTAAAGGAGCAGAACGATAGCTGAAAGTCCAGAAAAAAGCTGAAATTAGCAAAAAAGAAGCTGAAATTTGCACAAAGAAGCAGAAACAGTATAAAAGATAAAGTGCAGCAAAAATCTATGAGGATTTTAAAGAGTTTGAAGTATGTGGAAGACATTTCCATTCATTTTCAATACAAAAAAAGCAGTCTAAAAAGCTAAATAGCTAAAAAAAAAAAAAAAAGTTTAAGTTACTGAATTACCATGAGTTACAGCTGAAACCTGCAGAAGGACTTGAATGTTTTGGTAAATGAAGTGTTGAAATAGCACAAAAATTGCAGAAGGATATGGGTGCCATAAAAACATACTGAATAAGTAAACAAAGAAAATTAAAGAGAAACATCAAAACAATGTTTATTAAACATTGACACTAATAAGATAATAAAACTTTTTTTCTTTACACGTGTCCAACAGTTATCCAAGTGTCATTTGTGTATGAGTGTGTGCAGGAGGGCAAGTATTCCTTACTTTATGAGGACCATTTTTGGTATGCACACCTACTTGTGGGGACCAAATTGGTACTTATGGGGACCTAAGCCTTGTACACATGAGGGAAATGCCATTGGTGGGTTGGGGTTAGATTTAGGACTAAGGTGTGAATTAAATTTATGTTAGATTTAGGGTAAGGGGTCAGGGTTTGTCTGTAGAAATTAATGGAAGTCAATGCAATGTCCCCATAAAGATAGCTGTACTAGACCACGTGTGTGTGTGTGTGAGTGAGTGTGTGCTCAAGTGTGACATCAAGTAATCGTCTGGCTTCCCTTCTGCCAACCAGTCAGGTTTTTATAAAATTTGAAAATGCACATCAGAGCTGCTTTCTTCCTGAGCAGGTCTGTAATGTGAACTATTGGAAAATGTCTGACTGAAAAAACATAAAGCAACTTTGTCAAATGTAACACTTTCCAAATATAAAGAGGCTTTTCTGTAATGCACAAGTTTTCCATCTGATCATTCATCCTTTTACTTCTGCCCCATAAAATGCTGGCAAGAGGAGGCTGCTCTCCTTTGTAATGGCTTCTCTCGGTTCCTCATTCTATTACAAATGATACAACAGTTAGTTAAGACCCCACGAAACATTTCATTTTCTATCCTTCTAATTAAATGTGTCTCAGATGAGCCCACTGAGCCCACTCGTCTGGTTGTCCTCCATTTGGAGTGCCACCAGAGTTTAATATACGGCATTAAACAGGGATTGAGGATGAAAATGAAGCCCACCTCCCAGTGGGGAATGTAATGGATGATTATAAGGCATAATCTTAGTAATACAGAAATCCTTTAGTTCCTGTCATTTTAGTTAAGTTATTGTCTGTTAAATATGGTAATAAATTTGGCTATTTTAAGCATGGTTCTGATTTTCAATGGTGAGTTGAGTTATAAAAGACATTTCTTGAAATAAGCTTCCTTTTTTTTTCTCTAATACAGAAAGGTATTTATTTTAAGACAAACTGTTTACATATGTTGTTTAATTTAAATGTTTTGCAATTATTTTGTGAACTGCTTCTAAATTAAAATGCACATCAACTCGGTTTGATCAATTTTACAGAACCTCAGAGGCAAATGAAATGTTAACAAGGTGAAAATAAAAAGAGGAGTTTGTTATAAGATGGACATAAGTCACGCTGCAGTGATGAAGTTGATTTTTAATAAATGTTAGAATTAGCAAACTTACTGTCAGTAAATCAAAACGTCACCGATTGTTGGATACGATTTTAGGAATGCAGACTTATTTGAGGATTTTAAACTTAACTTTGTTCAAAATAGCAAACAAATATGCTGACGTGGCAGTTTAAAGAGATCATTCAAAGTTTTTGTGGCGGAGTTCTGCAGAAAGGTTATGAATAGGAATTATCTTACCTGTTGTAGATAACTTTTTGAATGAACTCAGTTTGAAGAAAGAATAAAGTTTAATTCACAAATTCACAAGCTTGTCCAAGAGGGACCAAGTAGATCGTTTTCCTAAAATTTCTCCAGTCTCACAAATGTAGTGTCTGGCACAAAATCTACTTTAGAAACCCTTATAATGTCCTCAGTTTTGCATTACATGGTTTTATCTGAAATTGTATGGATATTTGCAAGTGTGCAAGTGCAAATAGCAGCAGGAGCACCTCAATGTAGCTCTTCCAATGCAGCCTGGGGCACTTCTGATAGGAATATAATAATATTTCTGCAGGAATAGCTGTGTATGGTGCTAGAAAAGGTTATAAAACAGCGTTTGCATGAACTGCTTTGACGCTTTTTGAGATTGGAGTTGTTTTAAGTTCCTGTTTGGTCCTGGCTTGTTATGGTCAAAACAAACTGTTCTGAACCTTTCCACAGAACCCTATTTATTTGAACTACCTCTTTAAGGCTACATTTGTACCACTTAAGGAAGCCAAAATCAGTTTAATTTGTTTATTTTCCAAATTCTGATTAAATCCCTGATTTAAGGAAAGCTTTTGTGTATACAATACTTAAGCACATAAGTAATTCTTCTTATAATGCAGGCTACTTAAGCATGCCTTTACATTATCTGCAAATGCTCTTAACTTACATCACGAAAGTGGGACTCCTCTAACAGTAAGATTATACCTAAGTGCACCCCTTGTGCAGTGTGGAAGGAAAAAAAAATTTACTCGATACAGTAAAGTCAGTAGTAAACTTCAAGGCAGCCTGGCTACATGAAGGTCCAAAGGGAAGCAGAATGAGCTGCATACAGGACTATTAGCCCTCAGTAACACAGTTGATGCATTAGCTCTATACTCCGCTTGTTAACCCTGGAGACTCCAAACCGATAAATCCTGGTTTAAGAGTTCTGGCAACCCCAGAGCTCACGCAGCAGCTAGTGTCCACTGTTGCACCACCAATGGATCAGCTCTTCATTTATAGTCCTTGAAGCAATACATATCATTAAAAAAAGTCCAAACTTCTCACACAAAAAGAATTTGACATCCTATTTTGACCTGAAATATAAATAAATAGATAAATAAATCACTTAATGTTACATTTCTTTTTGAGTCAACAGCAACACGTAGCAGCATCAGATGAGACGACTCATCCGGCTAATATTTATTCAGAAGCATCTGAGGGGCTTCTGTTGTGTGTTCTAATGAATAAAACACGATGTTTATCCTTCCTGTTTAACATTAAGTCCCCATGAACAGTCACAGGGACCATGGGAGAATATTTACTTGTGTTGGGACACCAGGGAGATGGATTATCTGCTGGCGGCTTTGTAGTTTTCTGAAGCTTCCCCCGTGTGACATGTTCCAGGGAGAGTGCTCCTATTTACTCTCCGCTCCTGTGTGTATAGCCCAGCTTATTGTTTGTTCTCATGTGCCACAATGTGCTCCAGGAGAGACAGACAGAAGCAGAGAGGAACTAATGCTGTGATCAAACATGGGATTGAGGCTGCAGAGTCCAGGAGGACAGGCGTCAAGATGCTGCCACTATACCATTAGAAAAAACGGGAACTTTGTTCTGACAATGATGAGCATTTATTATAAATATTTTATCAAGCTACACAAGTGAGGGGGGGGGGGGGGGGGGGCAG
>JARVJO010000002.1:14291308-14308955 GCA_031762555.1 Cynodonichthys magdalenae | reverse complement strand
CCCCCCCCCAAGAGGTCACAAATGAGAAACAAAGTGTAGTTTTTAAATGCGCCGAAAGGTGGCGACATTGGGTTTCCAAACAGTGACCGAAGCAGCTCTTTGAAAACACTTCCTCACTAAAATAAAGTGCCATTTATTTTGTCTTTATATAAACAACCTATCTGCCAGCTGAACAAAGCCTTTAGTGAGTAAAACCCTCAAATAACTGTCTGTGAGAAATAAAAAAAAAAGTTGAGACTGACTCAGTAATTAACAAGTTACGTTTGTAATAAATGACAAACTGGTGTAAAATTCTCAACATACACGTTAAATGAGACCAAGATTAATAAAGTCGGACTTCTCAACAGACTGCTCTAATAAAATCACACTTAATCAATTCAGTAAAATCTGTATTAGAAAATAAAATATGGACGATTACGTTCTTTAGTGTTTCTTTTCCTTATATCTTTTTTAAGTGACAAAAACATGCATAGTAAATGTCTATAATCAATATTTTGAGGAGCTCAGGCAGTTCAAAATAAACTTTAGTTACTTTACTACTATGTTAATTACTTCCCCGGACTGGGCTGCTGATTGGCTGGGTCTCAGTCAATTTCATATTTCAGCCCTGACGTCAGGACGCCCATAAAACTAAGCAATGCTTTTTAACTCGTCGGCTGACTGATCTCTTAAAAAAATCTATCAATCCTTGGGTGGAGTTTTTTTTTTCCTCCTCCATTCTCCACAAGGCAACTATTTGCCCGGGACACATACGTGAACCTCCTCAAATTGGCGCACTAATCCTAAAAGGAGCCATGAAGTGTTAAACGGTAGAAACAGAGAGAGCGGCGCTCAGACACCCGCAGCTGGGAGAGAGGGAGGAAACAGCGCAGCTCCAATGCGTCTGTGCAACACAGACTGAAGAAAAAAAAAACTTATCGACTCACAAAACCAGAACCTGCGCTGCGCAATTAGTGCGAGAGAACTCACTTTTCCTCCGGTTTTGAAGAAAATAAATAAAGAAATCAAGCTGGCTCAGTGCGTGTCTCAACAGCCCACTTTGACAGGTGCTCCTCACCCCCTTTGGAGGACTGTCAACAGCAAGAGGATGGCATCAGAGCTGGCAATGAGCAACTCCGACCTGCCCACCAGTCCCCTGGCCATGGAATATGTTAATGACTTCGATCTGATGAAGTTTGAAGTGAAAAAGGAGCCGGTGGAGCCCGATCGCAGCATCAACCAGTGCAGCCGCCTGGTCGCCGGGGGATCCCTATCTTCCACCCCGATGAGCACGCCTTGCAGCTCGGTTCCCCCCTCTCCAAGCTTCTCTGCGCCCAGTCCGGGATCAGGGAGCGAGCAGAAGACGCACTTGGAGGATTTCTACTGGATGACCGGGTACCAGCAGCAGCTGAACCCCGAGGCTCTGGGCTTTAGCCCAGAGGACGCCGTAGAGGCGCTGATCAGCAGCAGTCACCAGCTCCAGACCTTTGATGGCTATGCCAGAGGGCAGCAGTTCGGCGGCGCAGCCGGGGCAGCGGGCGCCATGGCCGGGGAGGAGATGGGGTCAGCGGCCGCCGTGGTGTCCGCGGTCATCGCCGCAGCCGCAGCCCAGAACGGCGCTCCCCACCACCACCACCACCATCACCACCACCACCACACAGGGGCACACCACCCTTCCTCCGGTTCGCAGTCCGGCGGCGGCGCGGGGGGCAACCACCAGCACCTGCGCCTGGAGGATCGCTTCTCGGACGAGCAGCTGGTGACCATGTCGGTGCGGGAACTGAACCGGCAGCTGCGGGGGGTCAGCAAGGAGGAGGTGATCCGTCTGAAACAGAAGAGGAGGACGCTAAAGAACAGAGGCTACGCGCAGTCTTGTCGGTACAAGCGGGTCCAGCAGCGGCACGTCCTGGAGGGGGAGAAGACGCAGCTCATGCAGCAGGTGGACCACCTCAAGCAGGAGATCTCCCGGCTGGCCAGGGAGAGGGACGCCTACAAGGAGAAATACGAGAAGCTGATCAGCACCGGGTTCAGAGAAAACGGAGGCTCCAGCAGCGACAACAACCCTTCATCTCCAGAGTTTTTCATGTGAGTCCTGGCGCCGAGAAACTTTTTCCAAACAAGCAAAAAAAAAAAAAAAGAAAGAAAGAAAGAAAAGTTTTGTTTGCGCGCAGCTTTCAAAGCCTTTAGAGGCGCTTTTGTTCAAGTTGCATTTGTTAAAAACTCTATTTTTCTGTCATTTAAAAATCATTTTGTGGCAAAGTGCGGCTCTTCTTTGGTTAAAGTTTGACTCATTTTAAAGAAAACAGAAACTTGTATAAAATACAAAATCTTTTCCGTGCAGGTGTTTCATCGCTTCGTAGTTTGACTTAGTCTCACTGCGCTTCGCTCTTAAACCTTCTTTTTGCGCCTCCTTTTCCTTCTTCAACTAAAAAAAATAATCTTTTAGTAAAAGTTACAAATTCCTCAGGCTCTGACCTGATTTGAAGTCAGGTCAGGTCAAAAATGTCTCATTTTTATAGCTATTTGATCTGACTTGTGGGAAATTTATATAAAAAATATCCAAACTTAGTCACATCAGAAGTTTGGATCTGCTGTTAGTGAAGTCATGCATGCTGGTCGTGAACAGATTGTCTTTTATTTTGTTATTATTATTATTTTTCCCTTCCTGTTTGTGTGAACGTGTTGTTATGAATGCTTTGTTTATATTCCATCATCTCAACAGAAAAACTATATAGGCCTACACCCCTTTATTATAATACATATATTTTTTCAACTTCTCGTGATAAACCGGACAAGTTTGTGTCTCGTGTTTGAGCCACGTGGGGAAAATGAGCGTAAAGCAACTTTTGTCCTCAGTATTGATTCATTCCAAAGGCCTCTCGGAGAACAGGAGGACCAACATCTGCAGATTCGGCTAAAAATATGTCCGGATAATTAAAACGACTATAAACCGATCAACAAGTGGGATTTGAGATTAAAATAAATGAAGCAGAAAAGTTTAAAAATCTGCAACAAATGGAAAATGTAACAATTTTGATGTTTCAGTGTTTGTTTTTTTATTTCAGATGTGTTTTTGTTTTTACAATAAATAAAGCGAAATATTTGGAAGTTAAAATTTTCTCTCATTCATCTCCCGGATTTGTCATTTAAATCCTGAGGATTAATCTGCATGCATCACAACAAATTAATTATCATCATCTTTTTTTTTATTTTGTTTTGCCTGTTTTTTCTGTTCTTTTAATTCATTCCTCTCCTTACTGTAATAAAACGATTTTTATACTTCAGCAGAAATGAGTGAGACAGTTTGCTGCAAACATCTAGCGCTTAATTTAAAGAACATCTAGATCAGATCTAAACTAAGGACGCAGTGTCATCACTATGATTTTAAAATAAGGGTAATTATTGCAGCAAACATGTGTGTTTTTCCCGCCACTGGTCATTTTTTTTATAAAAATTAAAAATGACGGCCTTCACTTGTTGCTCAAAACCAGAAAAAAGTTCTAGTAGAAAATCCAAACACAGTTTTTTTTTTATCTTATTTAAAACATTTATTTGTTTGTGGTGCATGCTGGGATATCTACACAGCAGGAGTTAACGATTGATTTCAGAGTAAATTTGGACTTTTTCCTTTTCCACCAGTTGAATTTCTGGAGTCTCTCATTTAAGATCTCGGACCATGAAGCATGTTTCTGTGCAAACATAATTAACTGAACAAAATGTTTATGATTTTAGATAATTTCGTATTTTCAAAAAAAATGTGTTTACGCGAGAATTTGCGAGAATTTAAGGTGGGCTATTTTAAAATCTCCCCTCGTGCTTGTATGACTCGTTAATAATTATTGAGTTAATGCAAAACTTGTACAGAAATTTCATTGACTTTAGTATTTAAAATAATACATTTTAATTTAAAAAAGTGTGCACTTTCTGTGAATTACTCGTGCAGAACAGCTCGGTTCAGATAATAAAAAACTTAAACAGTCTACAAGGTCACGACCATGATCCATTCAGCCGGTCATATGTGTATGTGTGTGTGCGTGTGTGTGTGTGTGTGTGTTTGCATGGTGGGACCGATTCTGCACATGGAAAGTGTTGAATACGAAGCTGCAAGTCTCTGTTTTCATTCTGTCCCTCCGTGTCACCTGGTCTGTGTGGCTCCTGAAACGTGAGGGACAAAGACAGCAGAGCCTGAAGGAATGATTGTGTCTGTGATTAAAAGGGAGACAGCAAGAACGAGAGAGAGAGAGAGAGAGAGAGAGAGAGAGAGAGAGAGAGAGAGAGAGAGAGAGAGAGAGAGAGAGATGCTGGCTGCAGTCCTGCTCCTTTCAAATGATAAACGATCAGAGATGCACACGAGCTGAGAGGAGAGGGCCTTTTAGTGAGCATGTGTCCACTAATTTATGGTCCTCCTATCTGATTAGGTCAATATAGTGAGCGATTTAATTACATTTGTGTTATAACCCTAGAACTGCACAGAGACACTATAGTTCTTTGGTGTCACCTCTTTGTTCTGTGGGGCCGGAGGGGGATCTGTCAGGTCTCTGCTGAGGATCTGTTTTGTATTTCTCTTGTCTGTGTTCCGTCATTCAAGGAGGACGAAGAGGAAAATTTGCTGATTGTTGAAGCAGCTGTGGAAATTGTGTAGTGTTTCTGTTCGTTTTTTTTTTTTTCCTCCTGGTATATGTGTTGTTTTGACCTCTAAACACACTGAGAGGCATGGTGAACTTAGCACTGATTCACTTCCTGTGTTGAAGGGAAGACAAAAAGTCACAGGAAGCAAAGGTTTCAGGTCTTCCTCCTCACCTTTCAGCACTCTTGTCAGAGCCGCAGCCTCGCATCCTTTTGCCTCTTCGCCTTCATTTGCATGAAACAGCGTTCGGAGTGTAGATACAGTGCGTTATTAATCTCATCAATAGAAACTGTAATTCTATTCTCTGGCCGTGCATATTGACTCCTGCGCTGTGATCATTTGCAGTCTGTCCAATGATTAGGTTATTAAAGATAATGTAGTTGTCTGCTGTCACAATATTGGACTTCTTCTTTCAGGTCAACTATGGGAAATCACTTTGAAATTTATCAGTATTGACATTTGAATCATCATCATGTACTTTGCTTTAATGTCTCAGAATTAGTAGGACAAAGGATGGTCGCACTGTTGAATGCTTGTTTGTATGGGAGAGCTCGATATCCATCCAGCACTGCATGTATGACCTTGTGAGATCTGCAGGCTTTAACTGATCGAGCCAAATCTGAAGACAGGGATAACTTTTTCAGAGATTTAAGTAATAAAAGGTGTTTGCTTATCTTCAACAGACGATTAAAATAATATTAGTTTACCTGAAAACGTGCTGCTAATCCTATTTTACTCTGCAATCATAATTTCATCCATTTATTGACTGATGCTGAGTTTAAAAATAACGTTTCCTCATCGAACAGAGCACTTGATTAAGTGATAACCCTAACCACCCAAAGGGTTCAAATCAAAATCACATTCAAAAGAAAAGAAACAATTTCAGTATTTTCCACTCAATCTGCATCAGCATGACCCCATGCGATAAACATTTACATTTAAAGTGATTTAAATCAGCTGCCTTTACGTTCCTTTGTGGTTGGTTTTATCATGTGGACCGGTGGGGAAGCTTCTATCCCTCCTCGCACTCAGCTATGTCATTTATTTAAAACTAATAATTTACCTCTTGTCATGGCTGTGCATGTGCTTAGAATGATATTACTGTAAACAAAAAGTTTAAAAAAGAAGGTTCTGCCTTTATATGTACTTTATTGTACCTTAAAATGTGACACTGTGATTGTGCAGCTGCTGTAAGAAAATGTGCATTTAGTTTTGCAAGAAGTCGTCCTCAGAAGGTAAAACTGCAGGACGATAGATGAAAACTCGTGATTTGGTGAAACGGAATCCCAGTTTTCTCCTCTCAAACGAGGCAGTTGTGTTGTTTTCACACACAAAGTTAGTCAAAAAGCAGGAATCGGGGCGTTTGAGTTGTGTATTTCCACTCACGGGTTGGTGCTCTGCTGGCTGGAGCCGAGCCCGGCCCCCCTGTGTGTTTTACCTGCATCTCAATGAAGCAAAAGGTGATTTACCCTTCGGCTGCAGCCTCTCCCTAAGCCAGTCAAACAGACATTGATCTCTTTTCCCAAGCAAGGTGACCCACCATATTGTTCAGCTCCTCCGAAGCCTCGCGCCTCACTTTTATTTGTACCTGGGAAAGGCCTTGACCCCACACACTACTCCCATGTCGCAGCCTGCTGCATGGGGGGTGGGGGATCAGGGCTGTGAGCACACACCTGCCTGCGTCTGTCAGGTCCGGTGTTTGTCAAGCCAACTTCTCACACGGGAAGATTCATTTTTGTCGGTCGAAACTGTAAATCTTTGACAAAGTGTATTTGTTGCACACCTCAGAATCTGTCGGATGGTTTGGTGAATTTTCAGGTGATGCTGGCTGCAGGTCTGCTGCTGGGAGCTCTTGTGTTGCTGCAGGGGTCAAAGTCCATTTAGCACCAGTAGCAATCGGATTACAGAGCAGTAAATGGCTTTTATTGTTGCTTCGAGATGGATTAAAGGGAATTAATCATCTTGAACACTACTTTACTTTATTTCTTAATCTCAACTTTAATTGTTTGGGGGAGTTTTCAGTATTTATTTTATCTACAGTCAAACAATTAAATATGTTTGTGTACAGCTCATGTGGGATTTTTGTTCAATTAAGTTTTGATCTAATGAAACCATGTAGACAAACTAAGTGAAGCTGTGCTTCACGTTATAAATCCTAATAATGCATATTTGAAAAAGCTGATTAAACTGGTGAGTCACATAATAATACACTTCTGGTTTGTCTTGATTTAAAAAAAAAAAGTTCCAGAAAAAAAGATTGTTTCCAAATATTGAGAAATCTCTCTAATTTAAATTAAGTGGAATTAATTGTACATATGAATTAACTACAATGTGTGTGTGTGTGTGTGTGTGTCTGTGTGTGTGTGTGTGTGTCTGTGTGTATGAGACACATCTAAATACAAGTATAGGCTACTTATTTTTAAAGCTTCTAAACTGTAAACCAAATCTAAATCTTGAAATAACGTTTAAATCTAAAGCATTCGACAGTTTATTTTCTTTTTGTTTGTTTTGTCTGATTTTGATTTGCCATTCAAACTATTGCATTTTCAACATGTTCCTAAACCATCTGGTGTCTAAATAAAATTGCATTACAGCTGGGAGTTCTACGACAGACTTTTATATCTTTAACTTTCAGAGACTTTAGGGGGATATTAAATCACTGAGTATAGAAACTAAACAAATAATCCAAAAGTATTTGTTTACTCTCTTCTTTCACAGACCAGTTCTGAAGTCAAATATCTAAAATTAAAGTTGCATTTAAAGATAAGTTCATTGTTAGATCACGCTAACATTTATTCCTGTTCTGTTCTTTTTGCAGGACGTCGAGAAAATTCCTCCATCTGTGATAGAGACCTGTGTTCTCTTGGTCCCGCCAGCCTGTAGACGGAGGTAACGCAAACTTTTCAGCCTCTAATCTGGGACACTTTCTTAAAATAAAATACTGTTATATTATGTATTTTCACTGATATAACTGTAAAAGGCGAGAAAAGAAAAAAACAAGTCAACTTTGAAAGTTCAGTGATGCAACACTCTTGCTATTTCAATTTCCTGTCTGCTGGCAGCTTCATCAGAAAGTGTATCCTGCTTCATGTTGAGCTTATCGTTGTGTGTAAGAGCTGTGAAAACAATGTTAGGAACTATTCTGTCTTATATCGTTTTTTTAACAGTATCTGTCTCAAAACTCTGCATTTACATCGAAAAGAGTGAAGTCTTATGAATTATGATTAACAAAAACATGCAACATATAATAAAATACTTGTAAAAAGTGAATAAATTAATTTATTCTTAGATATGCTTCCCAAAAGTTGACTTCAACAATGACCAAAACTGCCCAAAAATCTTAGAAATAGTTAATAAAGATAAAAACAATATTGTTTATCATCACAAACATAGGCAAAAAGTTCTAGATTACTGCTAATTTTAGTTTCCTAATGCAAGTAAAACAAATATTAATATTATTTTCTTTTTCCTTCCTGTACATTTATTTGTACGGTAAGTGCGGTTCACTCCTTCTATCGATTGCATGCAGTGTTTTGCATCTCTCTGGAGCCCTGCTTGAATGACAGGGGGGTGCAGGGGTGACATGCACAGTGCTCATGGGATGAGGCCACGACCTTTGACCCCTCTCCTGACCCCACTGACTCCTTTCATCTTTCTTTCTCCTTTTGTAGAGACAAAAACACTGAACATTATTTTTATCTGGGGCTGACATGGGGATGGATGAACAATGAGACTAAAAGGAATAGGAGCTGATTTGTTGTTTTTTCATCTGATACTTCCAGTAGAGAAAAAAAAAGGAGGGAATGGAGACCAGCAGAGGGTTTGGCGGGGGGAAAGTGGAAGGAAGGAACGATTCAAAGCAAAGTTAGAGCAGGGGTGCATGCACAGAGGGAGGGAAGGCACCTGGATTTGAATGTGAACGTCAGAGTGGGGTGGGGGCGGAGGGCCTCCTGTCCGCAGATGCAGACAGACAGGCAGGGTAACTAGAGGCAGGCGGTGACCTTCTCTGCTGCTGCTGCTGGAGGATCGAAGGCTTTATTTAAAGGCCTGGTCAATGCTGGGTGCTGCTGAGGTATCAGACTTACAGCCAGGCGACCCATCACCACTGTAATACAACTCTGTAACGCCAACCCCCCACCGTCCCAAACACACACACGCACACACACACAGGACAGGACACTATCTCTGGATACCTCAGGTTTTACCCTGTCCCGTTAAAAGTCTGGACAAAGAAAATGACAGCATCAGCATCGGCTAATTTTACTGAGCAGCAGGGCAGACACTTCGCTCTCCTCGTGTGTAGCAGCGTTACGACGCTCACTTTGGCTTTAGAAGATAAACACAGGATCTTACTTTACTTTGAACAAGTCTTAAACAGGTGCACGATTAAATCATACGTGGTAAAGAAACGAGGCTGTAGAGATAAAAGTCCTGCATATGTTTATGTGTGTGTGGCTGCTGCATTAGGACACCTGCATGCTTCAGCACTTTCTGCCAGGAGCGCTGAGGTCACAGGGAAAGGGAGTGGGGGGGGGGGGGGGGGCACATTAGAAGAAGCTCCAGAGCCCCCACCCACCCACCAGCCGATCACGCCTTCGCTCAACTCCAGGCCTTCGTTTCCTTCTTCCTCTCCCTTACCCGCCGTCATCACTCCTCGTGAGACATCCCCCCCGGTGATGACGGGGTGAGTCGGCCATTTGGGGAGGGGGTGGGGGAGGAAGCAAGGTGCCTCGGTGGCTGACAGCAGGCAGGTCAGGTTTTTCGTCGACACGTGTGCACACTGACGTGTCAAGGTGTGTGTCTTGCAGCGGGAGCAAAGGAAACGAAGCGAGCGTGTAATTTAAAATGCATGCATAGACATATGTGCTGGGAATGTAAAAAGCTGAAAAGTTTTACCCATACACCAAGGAGTCTGTCAGTGTTTCTAATAGTTGTTTGGGAAAGTTCAGATTTTACCTAATTCTTGTTAATCTCAGAGCCCACTCTGATTAATATCATTTCATTTCCGAATAAACAAATCAGTTTTAAAAGTTCTTTAAATGTAATTTGGTTCCAGGAGCTACGTGTTGAGGTGTTGCCCACACAAACTTCAAATATTGAGCTGTAGTTTTTTTTTTTTAAAACTACCTCCGCTGAGTTCTTTTGTTTTCTGCAGGGAGCAGGATTTGCTCCATCCACGGGACTGACATACTTCACTTCCCTCACTCCCTGGGATATTTATAACCACTACAGCCGAACACTGTGAGACTCATTACACCGGAGCGGGTTTGCTACTGACACAGACGTCATCCTTCCATCCATAAAACCCAAATGACAGCGAGAATACGAACAGGATGTCTGCTCGTTATAGATGCCTGCTCTGAAACGAGGAGAAAGCTTGCAGAACTCACTTCCAAAACACAGAAAACAGGGAGAAACATTTTTTTCCCACTCCGAGCTTTTTGTAAAGATACACAAGTTGAACATCTGTGTTTCCATGTGGATTGTTTTTAAAAGTGTGCTGTGTGTTTTTGATGATCACAGAGCATCACCCGGAGCTAAACCTTTAAAACAGCAAGCAGCTCCTCTTTTTTTCTGTAAATTAACACAAGATTTTCTCAGTTGTTTCAGATCTTTAAGCCTAAAATTGTGTTTTATTCAGACGTAATTAGTTGAAAATTTGTTTCCACTGTGTGTGTGTGTGTGTGTGAGCGTGTGAGCCTCTGAGCTACGGTTGTCCTCAGGTTGTGGCTGTGTGTTCACAGCGTGATTGAGAGAGGAACTTGTGATGAGCCGGAGGTTGGTGTGATATCACTGCAGCCGGCAGCCCAGGGCCTTCCTTCAGCCTGCAGCCTCCTCCTCCTCTTCTACACTCACACACAAACCTTCCTCACTCCCCAGGCATCACCATCCTCTCCTCTCTCCTCTCCCTGCGGTGACTGCCCAGTGCAACCTGCTTAGCATTGCACCCAGTGTCTAATTGAATTCCAACACTCAGCCGTTAGCTTCTGATGCCATAGAGATGTTAACACGGCACAATACTAACAGTCCTCGGGACGTGTTTCGACATCCTTCTCCTAAAGAGAAAATTAGTGCTAAGCTCACTCTGGCAGCACATGATTTATTCAAAGCTCCAAACTATGTCTTCTATTTCCCCTAAAGGATCGTCTTTTATAGCCATCAGCGAATCAGCACTTCTTATATACACACACACATGGCTTGCATGCAGAGGATGTATTCTCGTGCTGCAACCTGAGTGTATCTATTGTCTCCTATATAAATGTGTCTGCTGCTCTCTCTGCATCCATATTGCTGGCAACGCCGTCCATCCCCTCCGCCTGACACGCTCACTTTTATTCCTTGGCTCTCAAACACTGGCTCTGGGCTTTAATGGCACATATTTCCTGGGCCCGGCTGAAACAGGATGCATCTCCTCCTTGTTAGCTTGATAAATAACCGGGCTGCGGAGAAAGTGCTGAATTTTAGCTTTCAGCCTCTATTTTGTGCTGGATGACATTAATTTTAAGTGCTGAGAAGGAGCTAACTAATACAGACAAATAAATAAAGACGGTGCAGAGGTGCTGGAGTCACGGCTGCACCCACAACCCCCCTACACCCCCCACCTCCAGTTACCTGTTTATACACAGACATTCATAAATGCAGATATGCAAAGCTGCAAAAATAAACAGAGCAAAGTCAAGCGCGCCCACATCCAGTCGATGCTCCTTTTGTCAGCCAAACTGTGAAATCCTCTCATCTCATTACAAGTTCAGCTCCTGCCAATCAGTCAAGTCAGTCGTGTTAATCTCTCCACTCTGTCCCTCCTATATTCTCTTTCAGTCTCCCTAAACTGTGTGCTTCATCAGAAACAGAAATGAGCGTCAGTAATGCGACGGTGGATGACAGCGCACCACACTCTGGATAAACTGTATTTACACGAGCATATCGAGGAGACAAAACACAGATTAGCTCTGAGGAGCTCATTAGTTGCAGTCTAAATAATGAGAGCTGTGGCAATATTTGAGAAAAATTAATTAAACTGGGGTGGGAAAGGAAAGAGCGGCAACACCTAAAATATGCATGTTTAAAGTGTATGGGAAAATGTAATTGTGGTTTTTAAAATAATACTGACATGTAGCTACATTTTGGTAGCTGTAATTCTACAAATTGATCATTTTAACAGTTTTTTGGGGAAGAAAATAAACCCTAATAATTGGGTTGAACATTAACTGAAACCTTCTGAGTTAAAACGCCACAGGGATATTTTTTAATTTTTTTAAATCATCAGTTTTTATTGTGTAAATAAATAAGTTTTTTAATCTCTATAGCACTTTGGCTAGACTTGTTTAAATATTTTTCTCAATAAATGGGCTGCTGAGGAGCAAAAATACAGAGGAACAAAAATATTAAAAGGCAAAATTATCATTATTTAATTTGTTTGGTTTCTTTTTTTTCCATTTTCCTATATAATATCCTATCAGTACAGCTTAATGGCACGACTTTACACTTCCATTCAGCGTTTGCCACTAACAACAGGAAAAAGCACAGCAGCAAAGTGTTTCTATAAACTGAAGCAATGATGGGATGTTTGTTTTAGATTAGGTGAAAATATCAACTAAACACATCAATTTCACCCTCATTCCCTGTTTGCACTGGAAAAAAGGATTTGATCAAGTCTCTTATATGAAACATGTTCCAGCTCATGTACTTCTTTCTTTTTTGCATAAGCCTCCCTCCAACACACACTTTTGCACACACTGCTGGTGTATCTATAGCACAATGAAGTAGCACTGGCTACGACACCTCATACATTATTTTAACAATGTATAGTGCAGTGAATAAAAAGGTCAGTGGTTGAGAACTGGCTTCATGTAACAATAAGATGCATGAACTGAGCTCTGCAGACCCTTCAGTCAGCATCCTGCAGCTCAATGCTCCGAGCAGGAAACATGCGAGCTGGAGTGATGGATTCTACTGAAGGCCGTGTGTGTCTGTGTGTGTGTGTGTTTTGTGTGTGTGACACTCGCTGTTTACGGGGCACCCCTAATGAAACAGCTCCCAACAATAGATTTACTTGGTCTATCATTATTGATTGTACACTTTTCTCTTTTGCCCTTTGCCTCATTTTGATAAATGTCTTTTATTACGGCATTTTAAAGCAAGCGACAAAAAAGCGAGAGATGAGCCGGGATTTTGTGTTTTTTTAAAGTGATGCTTTTATTAGACCGTATCTATTTTTGTCAGAATGCGCACTCGCTCTGCAGATGCCATGCAAGCGCAGGGCGCGCATTTCTGTTTGCAATGCAGGGTTTAATTTCCAGGGCGTATTTATCACATGCTGTCAGGTTGCGGTCACATGACCACATGAACCACTGCCAGCAATTAAGGCTGATAAATCACTCATTTACAGGAAGAGAAGGAGGGACAGAGTGGGGTAAAGCAGAAACAAGAGAGTGATAAGAGAAAGGGAGAGGAATAATGAAAAGCCTGCAAGCATTCAAACACATTTAATTCTTTAATTTTACATTTAAGCGATGTTGAATGTTATTGTGTTTGGGCAGCGTAGTATGAGTGTGAGGCTCATTGACTCATACAGGCAGAGACAAAAAGACAGATGGTAGTCGTTTGTGTGCTTTACTGTGATTGTGACCTGACTGCACTGCTTTATTTACTGTCGGAGGTGTGTTCATGTGTGTAGCTGTGTGCACGGCTGCACAAGCAAATGCAATTTTGTCACAATAGAGAAAGAATTGCAGAGAGCATGATGTACAAAACTGTCAGATCACGCTTTGTGTCCCGATTTCAAGAGCAAACACTCAGCAGGTCCACCACAGGATTGCTCACAGTTTTTAAATGGGGCTCTGTGAAAAGGTTGTGAAGAGTTAATATCTTACCTGCTGAAGATAGCTCTTTGAATGGCCTCAGTTTGAAGAAAAAGAGTTTAATTAGCTAAAGGCTAATCAAAGTGAATTTCTGCCATCCTAAAACAAAATTCAGTTTCAAAAATGTCATAGCTGTTTTCACAAACACAATTTTTTTTAAAATCCTGCACGTTGCTGTCACCTTTGCATTTCATTGCTATCCTGCCAAAAACATAATGACAGTCCCTCTGGGAGTGCCCCAAGCTGCACCAGAAGTGGTTTGTAAAAATAGTGGTTTAAAATAGGTTTATAAAAAAATGAAAATAAAAAAAAGCAATCACATGAGCCATTTTTGGAGATTGGAGTTGTTTTAAAATGACAGCAACCTAATTAGATATTGACCCCACTCAAACACGCCATCTCTATTTCTCCAAATGGAGGTTGCTCAAAAAGGTATCTTCAACAGGTAAGATATTAATTGTTTATAATCTTTCCACAGAACCCCACTTCTAATCACGATGTGGTTTAACCTGTGCAGGGTTTGTGTTACATCTGAATTAGTGTTTGAGCTCAGGCCAGCGCTCTGCAGAGACTCAACCTGCCCGATTACTTCAAAAGGCTGATTAAAGATTCATGACTTTAAAAAAAAAAGAAAAGCAAAAAACACCCCCCTTTAAATGGGCTGGAAGAAGGGAAGGAGAATAAAAGAGGAGTGGGATTTGTTTCCGACACTCGGCAGCATCACTAACCGGTCAGCAGAGTCCTTAAACTGAGAGGAGTAAAGTCAGTCAGGTTTTCCTGCAGCAGAATGAGATCAGTTATCAGCAGGAGCTTGTTCTTGTTGCCTAAAGAGTTTCTACCTTTTTTTTGTTTGTTTGTTTGTTTTATTTTTTAATCTCCTTAAGTTGCAGTGCAGGAAGAGCTGTGTGTGTGATGTAATGTATTCCACCGAGGCAGGACTTTACTGTCTGCAGCTTTACAGGCAGAAACACTCTGAAACCTGGAGCTCATAACAGGGAAAAAAAAAAAAATCTGTGTACACATTACCTCCACTAGAATACAAAGTAAACACAGTGAGAGTGTTTGTACTCATGTGTTACATGATGAAGTATTACAAACTGTCAAAATAAAACAGGAAATCTTTTTTGTCTGGAAGAAATGATCCGCAGTCGTTCAATTGGGATTCAAGTAGATTATTGCTTTTATTTGCTTTTATTTAGACAGGTAATCTTAATAAAGTAAACCTTTATATATATGTTAATAGGGTGAGCAGCTTTTGCTACTTTTTAAATGCACATGCATGATGTACAGAGGGATGAAACCCTACAGTTTTCTGTTTTCCTCGTGCTCTGCATCAATGCTGACGCACAAATGAAGACAGAAAGGGGAGGAGCCTGGAGGAGAGGAGCAGCAGAGTGAGGGGGGGGAGGTGTTTCTTCATGGGATCGTGACTTCCTGCCAGCAGGGAGCATGCAGCAAAACCAAACAGCTACTGTACATCCATTTTTCTGGTTTTAACCTCAACTTCTCAGATCATGTTTAAAAAAATACAAACAAGTTGCTTTTCTCCCAGAGCGATTAAAAGAAGAGTTTTTCACACAGAATGAGGATTGTAAAATTCAGGGAAAAATCTGTTTAATATCATACTGAGGTCGCTGTTATTGTTGATGTTACATCTCTGTGTGTATTTCACATATTTTAAATAATGTAATTTCTAACTCAGGAAATTCAGAATGAGCTGCAAAAATATATATTTTTCCCCCTTAAAAATTCAAAATAAATACTAAATGCAGGACGTTTAAACACCTAATTTAAACATCTGATTCTTGCTCGTTGAGTTTTGGTGGCGCTATCAGAGTTCCATACAGAATATTTTACGTGACTTTACCTTGAGTAAATCAAAAGGCCTGTAAAAAGTGGAATATTATTAACGTCAGACCACCTGGGGCGAACATCTGCACCACTACTTTCTTACTACTTACTGTCACACACACATGCATCTTGTGCACGGCTCCCATCTTACTGCTGTGAGCTCACTGCGTGTGAAATGTTCCTAAAATCACTCTAAAGGTCACAGGTTAAGTAGGTTCCACTCTTCCGGTTTGCCAGAGTTCAAAGGTCAGCAGGTTGGAGTCAGAGACTAAATGTGTCTGATTCTCCCGCATTGTTCTGCAGAGCATGTAACCTTTTTATTTACTTATTTAAGTTTTTTTTTTATTCCTACAATAACGACCCTCCGTTGAATAATTAGATGTTCTTTTCATGTTCTATTAGAACTGTTTTTCCTCATGTTCATCCGTGTTCATCCAACGCTATTTTTTCATCTTCAAAGTGAGAGCTAAAATAGGGTGATCATTGCAATTTAATTACTACAAATCCCTTTGTGAATTTGCTCCTGTGTTTGTTTACATGCACAGATTTGCCAGCTCCTGCACTTTTATTTTCATGTGTTTGAATGTGTGTGCGTGCTTCAGTAGACGACTTTACTTTCTTGTGTCGGTCCGCACATACACCCTCTTTATTTTTAGTACACGAGTGTGTGCACGTTTGTGTGTAGATGAAGCTGCAGTGGGGTTTATTTAAATAGATAAGATGGTGTTTTTATTCCCAATCAGAGGAATCTCCTGTCGCATTTCAGTCTCTTCATAATAACCCCCAGCATCGCCGCACATCCCCCCCCGACACACGCACACTCAGTATTGCAGACACTGCAATTTTTCTTTCCCTCTCAGGGGTAAAAGGCTTTGATAAATGAAAATAAATACTTTTCTTCATATGAGGAGCAGAGAGAAGAAGAAAAAAAATGAAAATGGCAGAAGTGACATGAGATCTCTGGCAGTTTGATGTTTCGGAACAAGCAAATATATGACAAAGAAAACCCTTCTAAGTCTGAGCGTGGTGCAATTTAGCACTAAAACACAGCCACATCTTCAATCATCGAGGGGAATAAAAGTGAAGAAGACATTGATGCAGAGATTTGGAGGAAAAGGGAGCTATAGCAGGTGGCCTGCAGGCTGACACATTAACAGTGAAAGGGAAAAAAAACAACTGATGATTTAGAGGAAACAGGTTTTTCCTCCTTCATTCATCTGTTTCTGTGATGGCAAGGTCACACAGGAGCCTCCCTCCTTCTTTCTCCCCACCTTTGTTTCCCTCTGCTCCTCTGGACCTCATTTCATTCAACACTCCCGAACCTCCGACAGCTCCATAACTATAACTCTCTCCTCCTCTCTTCTCCTCGGCCGCAGCTAAATGACTCTGTCAGAAATAAAGAACACTTATCTTATCTACGGCCTGCACTCTGTTGTCTCCGTCCCTGCGGCGTCACACACAAAAACAAACAAATTCAGTAACAAACCCATGCGTTAAACCCAGGTTTGGTTCTCCCAGATGGGAGTGTCGCTCTTTCTGAGCGGCATGTTGGATCATTGTACTGAAGCTCCACCTGACAAAAAGAAAGACATGCAGCCCACCGTGCCCACAGACAGGGGCTTGACAGTGGACAGGTGTCCACTCATTTTGTTCTTCACATACTCCCAAGTGTGACACGGTTCCCCCTTTTCTCTTCCTGTCATCCGCTCCTACTTTCTTCACTGCGGTGTCGAAGAGAAAAGAGGATCTGCAGCTTTCTGCAGCCTGTGGAGGACTTACTGTGTGCTTTTATCAGTGTGTGTGTGTGTGTGCGCGTCAACGTGACAGTGTTACCTACCAGCCACTCTGTGGGGCGCCACGTTGAGATGAGAAAAAAAGGGAAGGGGGTGCAATATGGATTAAACTCTCAGACAATAAACAGCTTTGCATGCACTTACACACACACACACACACCCAAGCACATGTTTCAGCAATCTGCTGGCTCTCCCTGAACGCACCTTCACCACGCAGAGACTCTGATCAGCATCTATTGTTGATGAGTTGCTCTTTCTCTCACCTAAAAGTGCACACCTTCACAAAGCTGGCCTGCGCACCTGGTTCAGAGGGGTCAAAGGTCATGAGCGAACTGCATCGACTAGCTCATCCCTGAATGGAGGCTATGCTTATGTTTATTGAACCATGTTCAGTTCAAAGTAAATTGGTGTGATGTCTTCACAGAATATTTTAGATCCTTTTTTACTGTTCTGGAGGCCTGATGGAGAGAGAGAGAGAGAGAGAGAGAGAGAGAGAGAGAGAGAGAGAGAGAGAGAGAGAGAGAGAGAGAGAGAGA
>JARVJO010000002.1:14272227-14291208 GCA_031762555.1 Cynodonichthys magdalenae | reverse complement strand
GAGAGAGAGAGAGAGAGAGAGAGAGAGAGAGAGAGAGAGAGAGAGAGAGAGAGAGAGAGAGAGAGAGAGAGAAAGTTGCTCAGAGCAGGGAAAGGACTTGTGTGTATGATAAGATGCATTAGAGATGGAGAAATGAAGAAAGTGATAATTCTCCTGCAAGCCTGAGGCCCCTTGCAGCTTTGCAGGCTCCGTATAGGTCCCCTGACATGTGCCTGTTCAGAAAGCAGGGGACCTTTAATTGCCCCTGTGTTAAGAGCAGAGACAGAAGTAACGTCTCTGTGTGGACAGGCTTTGGGTTTTACAGCTCAAAGCTCACGTGATTTGCAAACAGTTTGTTGTTGGAGCTTTGAAGGAAGTTTGATTGGTAAGCTGCGAGAAAATGGACAATCTCAAAGCTTATTGAAGTCACAAACCACTGAAAGACAATTAAAGCATTTCCACAAGTTCAAAGCTTCAGCCTTTAAACAGCTTGTTTCTCTAATTGTTTCATTATCTCCGTGTCCTTATTAAATGTGCAATAATTGTTAATTACCACGTAAGGATTTGTCTGGAGTATCAAAACAAATTAATTAAAATTAAGACATTTAAAACACCAGTGATGATAACAGCAGGTGTGATGTTTGTGTGTGAGTGTGTGTGTGTGTGTGTGTGTGTGTGTGCGTGTGTGTGTGTGTGAGCACGTTTCCAAAGCTTTGTTTGCATCTCGGTTTAATTGAGATTCATAGGAGGGATTGAAATAAGATTCAAATGAGATTCATAGCTGAGTGTAACAGCACAGGTAATATGCAGATAGATTTAATGATGATTCAGTGTATCTTCCAGTCTAACGAGAGTTTGATTAAACCATTGGAAGCCATTGGCTAAAATCATTACTGCGATTGGAGAGAAGAGCAGGAAGAAGCAAAGGTGCTGTTTAAAGAAGTTTAAAGGTAAATAAAGCTCTTCTGAGCGACTCTTTACATCAACATATCTGCCGGCTGCAAAGAGCAGAGAATTTTCTTGAAATGTGAGACTTTTGCGAACTAAAACAAAATTGGTAAAACTAAAGATTTGTAGGTTTTGGACGAAGAGATCAGCAAAAATGATCCAGAGTGTGTAATTGCAATTTTTGTTTTGGTATTATTCTTTAACTCTATGTTTGGACATGTGTGTCTACTGAGAGCCAACAAGAGTTGCTGCAACCCCCTTCACACCCCTACCTCTTATAGTCTTGGTTCTTCCTGCTGTTCATCAAAAATGTTGCAGCATACATCTGACTTTATACATTTGCCCGTTTAATGCGAGTAAGATCCAGCTGTTCGAAGCAGCTGGGACATATTTTAAGCTAATAAAACACAGCTTCTCCTCTTGCACACATTAACACTTCTTCTTCTGATCCTGACATGACCAAATCTCTCTCTCTTAGACCCCCCCCCCACACACACACACACACATGTGGACAGATGTGCACTGCTGTACATTTTTAATTTATCTACAGTATGTCAAATTGATTTAAAAACATCCCTAATAATTGTAGAAGTGTGTGTGAACAGGAGGTTTCTTTATGACATAATATGAAATGTTTTTCTGAAATTCAGATTAGTTTTATTGTATAAGAACACGAACATGTTTCTGTGTTTCAAGCCAAAGCACAGCTGAGATATATTTGCATCCCTTTTATCCGTTTGTTGTTGGAGTTTCTACAGAAAGTGTAGAAAAATGTTTTTGCTCTGATCTTAAAGACTGTCAGACACCGATGAAGAGTTTACGCATTCGCAGAATTTGCTTGTTTTGCTTATTATCCCACCATCATTAAATAAATGCTAACGCACCAGACAGCATAAACACGTGCATCTAAAACACTTACATAATGAATGATAAAAAAAATAATAAAACGTCTGCAGGGCTGCTTAAAGCTCTGCCTTCTGCTGTATACAGCTGCAGTATTGATAGATGTTGCAGCAGCTGAGTCTACCGTCCCACTTTATTTCAATTAGCTCACAGGAAGCAGGAAATAACCTGCAAATCAATTGTCATTTCTACGAGACTGAGGCTGGAGGCTGAGCTTCACTTTGTCCACCAATAAAAGGTGAAGGAAAATAAAGACGAACTTCCTCCCTATACGCGCTCTCACACTGTTCATTAAATGCTACAGTTATTCTCTGATAGAATAAGAAAAATCATCTCCTTGCTCGTAGCGCACGCTGCTTCCTGTATTAGCAAATGATCTCTTATACACCAAACCACGCATGTCAACTCAAATTTAAACTCTCTTGCAGCAGGACGGGGAGCTGGTTTTATGAGGAGAAGGGGGGGGGGGGGGGTTCACTTTAACGGTGTTAAAAGCCAGTGAAAAATGGCAGGGAGTTAACAGCTATGTATGACATTAACCTGTGGCCTGAGAGCATATTCATTTTGGGGATACGTGCAAAAAAAAACAAGAACAAAGTGCAGAAACAAGCTCTTGTCTGAACATGCTTCATGAAAAGCTTTTAGTGAGGTGGAAAAAGCGAGTGGAGGAAAAAAATGGATTTCGAATGAGCAAAAACAAAGAGAGAAAGAAACAAAGATCAGAAAACACAGTCATGTATGCACTCTACTTTTTAGTATCCAAACACACACACACTTAGTTGAAAACACTTGAAGGGACCACAGAGTGATTTGTTTGTGTTGTTGGTGCAGTGGACTGAGGCCATGGAGGCAGTAACTGTTTGATGGCAGGCTTTATGGAGACTCTATATAACGCATGTGACAGTTTATTCAGTGCATGTCAGGAGGAGGGGATTTGTGACGCCACGATGGCTGGGATACTCCTGCAGATCCGTGCACTCAAACACCCGGCAGCCGCAGCTCCAGAGGGAAGGATGAATGAAGGAAATGTGAATGTCTGCATGTGAAACGACCCAGAGATGGAGTTTAAGATAAACATAAGGTTTTGTTTGTTTAACAAAACAAGTATTAGACTCAGGTAGGCTAATGCAGAAATTAATAAATATTTATGTGTGTTAATGAAGCAGCAGTAAAGCTTCTGCCCTTGTCCGTGTGTACATGTGTTTGACTGATTTTTTGTTTTGTTTTGTTTTTTGTTTGACATTCACTACGGACCAAAGAAATTGTTTTTAAATATATGTTTAGCAATTTAGCTAATGAAATTTTTGCTAAGTTGAAATGTTAAATCAAATGCATTTGCAAGTACCGACACTGCAGCTAAACCCAAATTATTTATGTGTTTTATTTATTTATGTGTAGCATTTTTTTAACAATACGTTTGTGAAACTATACCTCCCATGAAAAGACTTGTGAAGAAAACGTGATATAAAACGTAACACCGTGGTAACGGGGCCACATGAACATTATGGTGGCCCTCAAAGAATCAGTTGTAATTAACTTCAATGTTTTATTTAACTTTGACTAAACGTGAAACGTCACGTTCCTCGTCCTGTTGCTACGACTGAGCACCGCTAACAAGCAATAACTGAGCTCTTTGTGGTATTTCCTGCACAGAAACACTGAAAAGTACTATGTTTATAACATACTAAATGTGAAATAAATAATACAGAAACACTATTAAAAGTAAAAAATACAGTTTTACTCACTGTTGAGTTGTGGTGAGCAGCTGCCATCTTCAATTCTGAACTCTCCCACTTTCCAACAGATTCCCACTGGAGAGGTTATTCCAGTTTAAATTTACAACTTGTGAGTGGGAAATTCCCACTAGTTCCCACTAATAGAGCTGGGCTGCAGCAAAAGTTACTTTTGAACCCTGTGCACCTCTATATAGTGGTGTGATGCAGTTACGCTGCGTTCCAGTAGTCCTGGGAAGTGGTAATTTACCTGTTCCCATTGGTAGATTTTAACTGGAACGCCCCCTCCAGTGGTAATATTCCAGTGGTAAAGTGGAAGAAATGAAACTGATCCCAGTTTCGATTTCAAGATGGCAGCTACACGCAGCTTTATATTGCTAACTTTGTAACTTTTACTATAAATTATCTTTCTTAATTATTTTGTGCATGTTTAATCACTCGCACAATTTGTGCATTTTCTGTTAATGCCTTATGTATTAAAATCAATGTTTATTTGCATGCCATATGTAGTAGAGCTCTCTTTTTGTCATATTGTAGCAGTGTTGTAGCTAAGTCTAGTGCAAACACAGTCTACATTGGCTGCAACCCCTGAACTGAGACACAACCTTTGAGGAGTCCTCATCCTCAACACATAGTCTGAGTGGTAATACAAATCAGGAGGCCTCACAATATTACATGAAATTGCAGATACTTTATAATGTTGGCCCAAAACATCTATAACTCCACTCCTTTACAGAAGACAATCTTGGTTTAAAAGTCTGGCATGAAAAGTGGTAGTTGATGTTCACTCCTAAGTTTTTGTCCAAACAGTCGTTCCCCAAGGTCCATTAGTCGAGTTCTTTTTGGTTCTCCTCTCAGCTGGACGTTATTAGCCCTGTGATTGGGTATTGAATTAGCCTGCTGATTTGGTATCGAAGGAGTAAAGATTGATGAGAGGATTTGGCTAAGCTTTCTTCCCAAACCTCATTACTCACACTCAAAACGACCAGAACTGGAAGGTGGCAAACTCACACGCAGAAATAATGCGTTCACACAGAGACTTCCATCCTCCTGGAAACTTCTGCTTTTTCTTTCCATGTCGAGATTTACCAAGCTAAACATTGTCCCACATCTCCCCTTTATTTTCAGCTCACTTCTCACATCTGCAGCCGATAAAATGCAAAAGAAAGCACTAAACAAACGTGTGATAGATGCAGGGGGGCAGGTCCTGCAAGAGGGGGAGCGGAGACACAGGAACCTCTCTGTTCTAAAAAAGAAAGCACCGGCGGCCCAGGAGAGTGCTGCGTGAAATTGGAGGCTGCTAAAGAGAGGGATGTGTGAAAGGCTTTGTGCTGATTTATGCTGTGTTTCATCCCACAATAAAGATTATGGATGATGATATTGATTTAACCGGGGCTGTGGCCATGACTGGACCCGGGCTCTCAGGTTGGGAGAAAAGAGAATTTAGCTCATTATCATTCTCAGACACAGAGAGGAAGCCTTTCTGTCGGGGAGCGCGTGCAGATAAATGTGCAACTCTATGCGAGCGCGCCAGAGACTTAGATCATCCTCTGTATTAGCAGCACCACTCTTTCCTCCTTTTAGTGTTTGTGAAAGTGATGAACCCCATCCTGTCCTCCTCTTTCAGCAGCCAGAGAGTGCAGGCGTTCCCAGCAGCGCAGCACGGCAGACCGGGAGGGATGAAGTTATTGACTCCACTTTGATTTAACCTCTCCTGCCTGATCCTCTGAAGCTCACAGACACATGCAGATCAGGGAATTCTCTAAATAACAGTCGGCCTCTGAGAAATGTGCATGCTAAAGACGCGGCTCAGAAAAGATTTTTGGCTTCAGGTCTTTTATTTAAGTGAAAGCAGCAACACAAGAATGCAAAAATACAAGAGCACAAGTAAACTCTGCTTTTAATTGTTCTAAAATTGAGCAAATCACAAGCTTGGTTAAAGGGATTTTAGCAGCATTGTTGCCTAAAGAGGAAGCTTTTGCACCTTTTCTTCTACATGAGTCGTCACATTGAACCGAGGATTAATTCCAAAGTGGAGAAATACGTGGCCATAGCGCTTTAATGTTTGCAACAATTGGATTTTGTTAAAGTATAATGAACTTTATCTACAAGTTGTTTAAAAGAAATATGTTAAATATAATCTTAAAGAATCTTTGAAGCTCTTTTTTGATCAGGAGCTGCGATAAACATAATTTTCAGCATAAAAGCTCCAAATTTCTGTCATATTTCCAGCAAGCTAGCAAAGTTATTTTACTTTCCAGCTGGTAAATTTTAACATCCAAATATTATTTGAGGTTTCCTCTTTCAAATGGCATCAAAAATTCCTAATTAGGATTCAGACAAAACATCAATAAATTATTCTGATTAGGAAGACAAATCAAGGCATATCTTTGGAACTGTTCATGATTTCAGGATGATCCATGGATCAAAATGTTGGAATCTGAAAATATGCCTAAAAAATTGACATAATCCTCAGTTTAATGTGATGGGTCACACAGGTCAGGTGGTAATAAACAAAACCATTGATTTTAGTCAAACCTGTATTTTAACCCTGAAACACCAGATCAATCTAACTTTAAATTTTCCATTTATTAGTTTACGGTTTAAAAAGTCATAAAAATCTTAAAGTGTTGATCATGCATCTTGTTTTCTTTAGAAAATATAATTTTATTTTAATTTTAAAATAATACATTCTTCCTAAAAAAGGATTTCTCAGATTAAACCTCAACATTAAGTATAAATTATATGTACACAAGCATTTTCAGAATACACTACAGCTCACAGTATGTTTGTAATTAAACACAATATTGGTTAAGGTTAAATGCATGAACACAATGCTAATAACTCCAGACCACTGCAGCTATTATTACCAGTAATATCGCTGAATTCAACTCTGCTCGACGCTGTTAGAGTTGTTAAACACGACAATAGCGGCAAAGTGCACTCCTCTTTAATTAATTACCCGCTTTTGTTTCTGCAGGCAATACATAAACATGCACGCCCAGATAACACACTCACACATATACATTCAGAAAACAAGCCGGAGTTTGGTTTTCATAGGGAGGAAAAAGGAGGAAGAGGGTAATATCAGCAGGCTATCTATCCTCTCTTCCACTGGTGCATCCCAATCCTCTTTGGAAATAACAAATGCATAAAGGAGCCACAACACAAATATATCTGCCTGGCTCAGATAGATAGTGCAATGCTAGAGTTTAATACCCTTATGTAAACCAGTAACAATCAAGCCCTAACACACACCCCCACATCACCACTAAGGGGACAATAAGGAACACGCGCTATTCTCTCTCCAGATGCGAACAGTGAGAAGTGATTTTGTGTGTGTGTGTGTGTGTGTGTAAGAAAGAGAAAGCTGATTTTTTTTTTTCAACAAATAGTGAACAATGCAGCAGCCCAGATTGGTTGGCTTGCTGATGCTTCTTGTGCTGCTTGTTGTTTTTGAGGCAGAGAGCGATATAGTCCCTGACCTCCGAGACCACAGCACATCCGATACTCTATTTCAATCATCCTCTCTTTTGATATCTCACTTTATCCTTCTGTGCCAATTTGTTTTTATACTTTGCTTCCTCCCCTTCTCCTTCTCCAGCTGTTCTCCCTTTTCTTGCTAAAACTGACAAAGAGAGGAGCCGCGCTCCAGCCGAGGAGCCAATTTGTCTCAAAATGTTGCCACTGACAAGCAATCTGAAGCGAGGAAAATACTTGCAGACTTACACATTTATCAAATTAATTTGTGCGAAAAACAAGCTGCACCTTCGGCAGGTTTACTCACAAGCAGAGAGACGGGGGGGAAAAAAATGTTATTGACACTTATGATTTAGCGTGACTTCACTGACAATTTTGCACCATTTCCTGGCAACCAAAACTGACTTTGACCAAGAGGGAGAAAGAAAACAAGAGGGCTGTCTGCTGTAAAGGTGGATCGATATGATTAGTATGCCGTGCTTGTGCGTTTGTGTGAAGGGAGGATGGTATAGACAGAGGTTAGAATAGCAAAGGTTAATATCATACATCAGCTGCCATCTGCATAGGGAAAAACCTTCTTCATCTCTGTTTGTACGGTTGATCACTTTAATATTTTACACTTGCTGACATTTCACACTTTCTAAATGGAGAAAAATTTCCACTTTCCTTTGGAAATGGGAAAGGTAGAAAACTTTCAAACTTTCATGTTGCTAAACTTTATATACTAAAGACACGCACCATGGTATTGTGCAAAGTCGACTTTTTTGAGCTTTATATCATGTTATTATTTCATTCCCTCATCAAAAACATACCCAGAGTGTTGCTTTGACTCATTCATGCATGTTTGAGAAATCCCTGACTCTCCTGTGGTAGCCATGTGGAGCTGCCTAAATGCTGCTACAAAGCACCGCCTATTTACACAAAGCTCCTCCCTGGAGCTCAGTCTGCAGTTGAGCTCCCGCTCCACACAGCACCCCTTCCCCGAAGCATTATTGTGAATACGTGCTGAAGTGGGAGTGTCAGAAACAGTAGGAGGTTCCTTAAGACTTTATTTATATATAAGAATTTATTTTAGACACAGCATTTTGAAAAATGAATAAAACCCTTGCTTTAACGTGGACATATGCAGAATCTACATTTTTAGCCATTAAGTATATTTGCTTCTCTCTCTAGTTGAGCAGAAAAGTTTAATTCAGTCTCTGCCGGTGCTGCATAGATATTTTTATATTCTTTTTGGGTCATATTTTTCAACTCGATCAGTTTTCTCTATTTTCAGTGACATTTTCTGAACTATTACATTACAGAAATTGCGATGGAACTGCAAATAAGGTCTGGACTTGTAAGGCTGGGTGGACAAGTCAACATTTTTTAATTTAATTAAAATGTTTTGTGCCACGATATAGTCGTAAACCCCCCTATCAAGCTAGAATGAACCGGTCTGGAAGCTGGAGGGGGGCAAGGTGTGAAGCGCCTCGTTTGGATTTAAAGAGACAGCGTCAAAATGAGTTGATCTAAGACACACAAAAGGGGTCAAAGAGGGGCTTGTGGAGTTACAATAAGGAGGAATTCAGACCAAAGCTTTGCAGTTCCAATTTGTATACACCCCAACTGAATGATTTAAATGTGAAAAAGGGCAGGATATGTCTCCTTTGAGAAAAAATGACTTTCACTGTCTTCAGTGCATTATCATAACTTTAGCAGCTCTGCAGCAAGTCAAAGCTTTCCTGCAGCTTCTGTTGAAAACGAAAAAAAAAAACTGCAGTGCGTGAGGGGTCGTACGTGGCCTCAAAGATGTAAAGAATCTGTCCTTTTGCTGCAAACTCAGCGAGACATGATCAACATCTGCAAACGAAGCACATACAGAAAGTGAAACCAAATGCTGTACAGAGACAGGAAGACAGAACGAGCCCATATCATATTTGTGAGTGTGTGTGTGTGTGTGTTGCTGTTAATGCATATGTTGCCTATATGTGATACCATGCATGTGCTGATGTTTCCGAATGTTTACATGTGTGAAAGAGTGACTTAAAGTGCTCCTTGATCTTCAGCCTTACAGTAATGCTGCACTCATTCACCCATCTGAGATCCTGCTTCTGTAGGACAGCATCAAATATTTATACAACATTATCCTTGATCCTATAGCCTGTAAGAGTAGCAAACATTACAGATGTTCACAATTTAAGCTCAGCCTTTGGTTTAGAATAGTTTCCCATTTTATTCTTAGCTGCTTACTCTGATGATGTGATCACAAGAACAGACGGCAGCTCTCACTGCAGGACCTGAGACAGTTTTTGGGGCAGTGATGGAGAGGGGCAATGACAGAAAAATACAGAGAGGAAAAGAGCTAAAATATTATTAATTCTACACCCAAGCCGTTGAATGGCTGCTGGTGCTCTGAAGTCTAAAGGTTGTTTTATGGAGCAGAAACACCCTGATCTCTATGGTGTTCCTTCTCTGATTGATTGCAGTGGCCGAAGGCTGCTCAGAGTGTGTTGTGTTTTGTCTGAGTATTTACCAGAATGTTGGGAGGATAAAAATCACAGTCTTAAACAGGAAGCAACAGAGGTGGCGAGGCGGATACAAACAGTCAGCAAAGGAAAAGGAAAATGTTGCAGTGAGAAAAATACAGCTCAAAGGTGCGGACATGAAGACAAATGAAATCATGTTCCACTGACGTGACCCAGTTTTCTACACAGGTATGGAAAAAGTAAAAGTATCTTAACACAAAATGACTTTGGTAAAAATGTATTTTACTGATAAGTAAAGTACTGCTCGCAATAATTAGGAAAATAAAAGTACTTTTACACGCATTCTAAAAAATGAAGTGTTGGATTTATTTACCTAAATTGGCTTCACCAAACTAAGTTTGTTTACATTTACTCAACTCGGTTTAGTGTAACCAGTTGATATAACTTGATCAAGTAAATTCAACACCTCGTTTTTTAGAGTGCATAAACAACTCTTTTTATGATGAGTTCAGGTCATTTTTAAATTTGTAACGTGTAACTAGGTGTTCAGTTGTAAAGTAAAGAAGTAAAAATATTAATTGTATATACAATAAAAGTAAAAGTTATTATTTAAATAAAAACACTTGGTAAAATTACAGATTCTCTTAAATTACTTAAGTACTAAACCAAAGTAAACATACTTTGATACACCTCTGGTTTGATATGGGATGGTTTAAGGCCCTGTCACACTATAATGTATTATAGTTAATTTTTTTTATGTCTAAATCACTAATGAAAGTTATATATTTGATCAATTTGTTAGGATTACAGTATCTACACAACTAAAAGAGGCTTCCAGTTGATTTTTTTATTTCCATCTTCAACCTAGATGTCTTTAAAATTTTCATAAGCTGGCGTAAGTTGTCCAAAATGTTATAGTGTGACAGGGCCTTTACTTTGGCAGCACGATGGTTCAGTGGTTAGCACCGACGCCTCACAGCAAGAAGGTCCTGGGTTTGATCCCCAGTTTGGACCTGGGGTCTTCCTGTGCATGTTCTCCTCGTGCTTGTGTGGGTTTTCTCCGGGTACTCCGGCTTCCCCCACCCCCCAAAAACATGTACAATAGGTTGTCTTCAGGCCCAGGCCTCCCTTGAAACCTCCCTCTCAATGGGATTTGCCTGTTTAAATAACGGTACATAAATACTTTACTTCTGCTTTAAAAAATTAAGCAAATTAAAAATTTAAAGGAATGACTACATTTTTTAAAATATGACCAAAAATGGTTAATGAACATTTTTTCAAATTAGTTTTTTTCATAGCAGGAAAATTACAGCTGAAAGTAAAACAAAACAAAAAAAAGAAAAAGAAAAACGAGTATAATGACAAAGAATTTGTAATATCAATTTGCCACTTTTGTCATAATATAAAAAAGAATCTTCTACATCTTTTGACCTGGGTAATGTGCGCTGATTGTCAGAATGAAAGACCAGTTGTCTCTGCGCAAAGCAACAAGGAAAAAACAAACTAACAATAAACACAAGTCACACCAAAGCCAGCTCACTTTTCTTACTAAAAATCGAACCTGACGCTGCCTCCTGGCTCTCTTTCATCCTCCTCCTCTAGTTTCCATCAGCTTTGATGAGTAAAAATCTCACAATCAATCTGACTTTTACACTGAAAATTCAGGTTGTTTAGACTCAAGAAGAAAACACCAGAGGTTGTAACAGTGGACAAAATCTGTGCTCCTTAGAGAAACAGAAAGTATTGGTCTTAAAATAAAGTTTTTAGGGTTCGAATTAATCATAAAAATGCAGCCACATCAGCAGAAAGATAAAAAAAATTATGTTGATTTTGCTGCATATTTCAGTTTAAGTAAATTGTAAAACTGTGACTTTGAGACAAAGAATTCCCTGATGTGTCGCTTAAAAATAAAAAAAAGCACATTTTCAGATTCCTCAGAATTAGCCTTTAAACGTTTTTCTTCGTCTTGCACATGTTCCAGGTCTTATGAAAGCTGTCATATGAACACTTAGTGGACATGATAATGTTCTGTGTGAGCATGTAGGTGGTGAAAACAGGAGGGTGGGCTGCTGGAGTGAAGCAGGCAGTCAGACGGTGATATGTGGCGGACAGGACAGCCCTTGGCTCTGTCTGTCAGCGAGTGAAGCCCCTGTGTGCAGCAGTGTGGACCGAGCTGTTCGGGGTTCGCCCACTGCTGCAGACCTGTCATGGTGACACCGACAGACTGACACACACCGAGAGGCTGCACCCTTCAATCTTTAGCTGGTTTTTTTTTTTTTATTTTGTTTTTGTTTTTTCGCTCTTTGGTTCTCAGTTTCTCTCATTCAGCCTCTGAGAGTCTCTCACCTTTGTTGCTTCGTCTCTGAAGCCGAAACAGATTGTAGGCGTTATGGAAATTTGTCATTTGTCGTATGGTGTTTTAAAATCTAAAGTTTGGAAAAAATAATAATAATTTTAAAAAATAAGTGCAGTTTGAATGATATTACTACCTTTTATAAATGACAGATGAAAACAATTCTGGACAGTTTCATAAAAATGTACAAAATTTTGTAAAAGTTAAACCTGACTCTTAGCATCAGCATTAAGTGTGTTTCCTTTTGCATCTTCAGTCTTACTGTGGGAGTGGAGTTGATTGCATAATCCTACAAAAAAAAATAACGTTGCTTGTTAGATGATAATCTGCCAACTCTGCAGATTACAGCTCAGATGAACAGAGAATGAACTCCAGGAGGGGACGACAGATAACATCCCCCTCTTTGTGTGTCTTGGCATTCAGTGTGTCTGTTGTTTCTTATTTCTCTGTGTGTTTTAAACATGGTGTAGATGTGTGTGTATTTGGGCTTTAAAAAAAAAAAAAAACACCTGTTTTTGCTGCTGCTGCTGCTGTCTGTGCTGTTAAGGAACACACACACACACACACCTACTCTTGTAGCCTGAGGCGTCCAGCAGCTTATTATGAGTCCTTAGTGGAAGAGGGAGGAGAGAACAAGAGGCCGACTGCACTTAAGTGGCAGCAGACAGCAGACACAGAGAGATTTACTTCTCTTTTTCCAGCACACAAAGATTTAGAGGAGCTCTGTATGTGATTAAGTGATACTCCCTCTGTAATACTATAATGCTTGAATGTCTGCTGGCAAATGTAAGGATGACAAGTACGTGTGGCAACACTTTTCTCCACAAGACTGGGAAACTGGGCGCACACGGGCGCGTGGTGGTTGCGGTTTCGATTTGATGAATGCCAAATTTTTCTCTTCACTCAGGCCTTTCTGTTTCCACTCAGCCTGCCCCCCTCCTTTCTCACCATCCTCTCTCTGTCAGCAACCATGCTGTGAGTGTGTGTCAATGTCTCTTAATGTGTGTGTGTGTGTGTCCATTCCCATCCTGTCAGGTTTATTTCTGTTATGTTTCTTAATTAGCTAATAAAGGTCATGGCATCTCTCAGTCAGGAGGGGGCGTTGCATGCAAATGAGCCAGAAGGTCAGATGGATTAGTGACCGCCAAAATATAGACACAACCTTGCTGCCATACAAATACCTGCAACTACCCAGACGCCAAAACACACACACACACACACACTGATTTAAAGCTGACAGCAGTAATGTTTGACGATGTGAGCCGGTTGAAGATTATGTAAAGAAATCTACTTCTTCAAGTTGTCCTCAACAAAAACAATATTTGCCTCAACTTAAAAAGAAAAGAAAAACATTTGGAAATTGCTGCACAAATGTAATTTTTGTTTTAGAATTAGTCAACATGACACTGATAACACTTGTCCTGAATGTTCTTTTCCTCTCAGTGTCTTGGGTTATGAGTCGATTAATATTAAAGTCAAAATGTCAAATTTGTGACTTTTCCTTTCTTCTACCACTTCACCAATTTGCCCTCAGCTAAACATAAGTAAAAAAATGAACAGCATTTTTTAGATATCACATTTGGATTTAATAAAATACATAGTTTATGTTTGGAAATTATTTTCAGTGTGATAAAAGAAAAAAAATGAAATATTAAATAAAAGTAATGGCTTCAATTTTTGCTCAAAAACCAGCAATTCTGCTTTGACAAATTTAATGAAAATGAACTATTCTCCTAATAAAAAGCTGAATAAAAAGAGTTACAGTGAAGAATAATACCACACCAGATGAAACAGGAAGACTGAAATATTTTACATTCCACTGTGTTCCAATTAATATTATACATTACCTGAAATGACAGAAGTATTAATATTTTGATTTTAGTATGGATACTAAAGCATAAAGTTCTGGTATCGGGGGATATTTCAGTATTGATCAATACATCACTACCGTATTGACGTACAGAACATGTAAGCGACACTCAGACTCGTGCTTTCAGCTGGTCTGTTTGGCAAACTAACCAAATGTGGCAAATTTAAAAAACTGTGAGGTTCATGAGAAGTTAAAACCAAACAGAAGTTCCATTTTTTTAGCTCTTGTGGCATCTCTCTATGGTTCACTTGGTCTGTTTTTTTATTTCATATATTAATATCTTTTAATTTATTGTGGAAAACTTTTCCGTGTTGTTAGCTGTTTCAAAATCGCTACATTTCATTCCTTTCTGTATTTTTTATATTTATTTGAGCATGTGTTCATTATCATTTTATCCTGACACAGAAGATAATCACGGGCTTCTTACTATCATCTGAATGAGTCTGTATCTAATCCTAAAGTGCTGTTATGGTGCACTTGTCTACATAATATGAGGTGCATGAATCGTTGTGTAGATAAGATAAGAGGGAGGCGGTGTGTGTGTGTGTGTGTGTTTGGGGCAGACACAGATGCTCCAAGTCGATGCCGTAGTGTTGCAGTGAATCTGCTACGCCTCTTTCGGGTCTATCGCCTCTCGCAGCACAACTTGTCTCAGTGTCCTCTGGCCCTAAATCACGGGGCAGTCTCCATGTGTGAAAGCTCCATCTCTCCCTGCTTCTATAACTCATCTTGTCTGTGTCGCTGCTCTCCTCGCCACCATCTCACTCACTCCGGCTTTCCCATAATTCACCGGGGTTCCCTCTCTATCTCCAACCCGCTTTCTCACCTCACTCTTACCCCTCCGGCCCCGATTACATCGTTGTAGCATTTCACTCATCGTTCTCACGCCTCAACTCTGCCTTTTAATGACAATTTTCAAGCCCTGCATCGATGTCTGAGCTGAGCTCTTGTTGTGCTTCTCCTCCAAATCCCACCATTCATCTCTCTCTCTCGGGGGGTGGGAGGTTGTTTGGCCGGCCTGCCTGACTCACAGTGAGCACAGTGATGGACGTGGGGTGAGACCCGGTGCATTAACTTCCTCTGCAACAGAGCACCGGAGAGACCAGACACTACTGTATAACACCACGCTGAATCCACAACAATACACGGTGGAGGATGATCGACATAACTGAGCTCAAGTGGCGAAGGAGCCATAAACAAGCATCACTCGGGGGGGGAAGCTTCTTCGCTCTTTGAGCTCATTATGTTCACGAGCGAGGATAAACGTGCTCGCCTATCAGTGTGAGTGGAAACTCTAATAACAGAAATGCGAATTAATGCCAAACTTTCTTGCGCGCGATGTAAACAGATGTGAATAAAAGCACCTATCTGGAGTTGCAGGCTGCGCGGCCTGCAGCATTAAGATTGCAGCATTAAGATTGCAGCTCGACTCGGGCTCTGCCGAGAAGAACTTTGTGGAAGATGATGCGTTTGGATCTTTTTCCTTCTTCGGTATCTCCTCAGTCTGTCATTCACTCAGCACTTATCCAGAACCCAGCTGTTGTTTCTAATACACGCTCCGAGCTTTAGCTGCCCCGGAGTTAAGAAACAAATCATGCATTCTGCATCACTGTGGTAAGAGCGTATACACACATGTCGAATAAAACATGCACCGCCTGAGGACTTTGTTTGACAGACGGTGCATCTAACCTTTCTCTCTTTTCTAAATCTAGTACTTTTGCAGCTCTCCTTGACGTTAGATCAGCCTCTGATTTTTGTTCTTTTTTTTATCCGCTGGAGCCTACCTACAGCCTTAAAACCAGGAGACAACTCTTCCCTAAAGCCCTCTCTGACTTTGTCTCTCCTCTCCTATGCAAACATGTCCTCTGTCTTCTGAACGTGCCAGTGCACCCTGAGGGACGGGAGATTTAAAGCTGTTGTCAGAGGAGAGTAAAAAAGGTCCGATCTATAATCACAGCAGCTTTTTGAACATCTGCAGACTTACAATAGCAGGAATTTAAACAGGGCCGGCCCGAGCCAATACGGCACCAAATTTCAGGTGGTGTCCCTTTATAATTTACAGACAAACACATACAAAATTAAATAGTTTTGTCTTAGATACCAGGTTTTCCATTAAAATAGTTAATATAATTCATTTGAAACAGAAAAACAGAAGTTTACTTCATACCTGCCAACATCTGCTGACAAAAATGAGAAACACCTGTTCATCTTAACAAGCAGCTGTGGACTGAAGCAGTTCTAGGGGGGTCCAGGGGATACTCTTACAGAAAATTTTGTATAATATCTTCTCATAACTATGGATTTTGCAGCCATTTGAAGAGCATGTTACTAAATTATTAGTAACAGGATTATTATTATTTATTTACACACTGAGCACTATTCATGTACTTAATGTGTGTGTACTTAAGTAGTCTTACAAGTCTTGACTGCATCATTTGATATTTTTATCATGAAACATCCTCTGCACCATTTAACACCTCATGTAGTAACAAAGCAGCTGAGAAACCCACAGACCAAGTTACCTTCATAAACTTGAGTAACCAGTGATTATACTGCAGACTAAATCAAATATACTCTGATAAAAAGTTAGAAAATATTTGTTTACATCCACCATTTGGGGTGCCCCCTAGTGGGACAATCCATTAGCCTTTGCCTACACTGCCTATGCCATGGGCCAGCATGCATCTGCTGTGCATGATGCATGCAGCAGCTTGGTTTCAGTTTAACGATCTGCTGATTAAGTGGTGACCAATGTGGCAACGTGTTCATTTTTTTTGTTTTGTTTTGTTTTCCACACATACACAATGGAACATAATTAGTCCAGAGCTGCTTCACGCTCAGGCCTCCACCGGCTGTTAATAAATGCTAACAACAAAGACTGAGGCCATATGTCATTTGCTGCATTAGGCAGTGTACAGTTTTTGTCAGGCAGACTGCTCGTGGGTACATTACATACATTAGCTGTGTTTCCAGTCTCTATCATTCTTCTGATTACAATAAATGCCCCCTTGCATTGTAACGATGGGCTTTACAATAATGGCTCATAAATTAATACAGTGCTCAGCAGTAAATACTGGAATGCTGTGAGTGTTTACAGTATACCAGTGTACATGTGGATGAATTGGGGGATAATTACCATTCACAGAGGCGGTCACTTCAAGACACCAGACACTTAGCGCGCATTTGTCACGAGGCTGCAGAGAGCCGTGAAGAAAGAGAGCTACTGCATCTTGATCAAGGAGATCAGGGCCTCAAAATGTCAGTGGATCACAAGCCGAGTCTCACCACAGCTCCAGCAGAAAGCTGTATCTCTTTTCTTTAATCTTACAGAACAAGGGGGCAGGTGTGAAAATCTTATTAAGGTATAATTCACTGCTCTGTCGGGGTCATTTGGGCTTGCATTATCACTGAGATTATTCCCACACACACACACACAAAAGCATAAAAACCCAGTGAGTGAATGGCAAGCAAGCATGTATGTGTGTTCAGGGGGCGTGCTTCCATATGAAATGTACACGAGGGTGAATCTCAGCGGTGTTAATAGCTTTTTAAATGTCAGGGAAAGTCAGGGAATGATAAAAGAGAGATTTGTTATCCGCTGTCCTCATGATCACCGAGGAGCACGCCGCCGCTCTCACCTCACCGAAGAGTAGACCAACTTCCATCTGCGCTGATGTCAGCATGATTTATTCACCAATCAGATTAGCTCTGAGGGAGACAATGAGAGGAAGAGAGCTGGGAACGAATGCTACAAATCAGGCCACATTTTGAGTTATTGTCATGCTTTTTTGTTATGGTTTTTTTTTTTCTGTGCAGTCGTATTAATCCGGTCAAACAGTTCTTACAATATACAATATTAGAAAGTGCCTTGAAGAAAGTGATCGTCCTGTTCAGCAACAAAAAATCTGAGAAAAACATGAAGTTAATATCTTCACATTTACATTATTTTATGTCAAAAGTAACTTAATTTGGCTTTATTTGATTGTAGACTTGGAAGGCCAGAACACACAAAGCTTTATTTATTGCTCTTTTCTTTGTCACTGGAATTTACTCCAAGTTAGAACCTTTTTACTTTAATTTGAACAAAATAGTGAAAGAGGAAGGATGGATACTCAGATAAAGTAATGTACTGAGCACTTGGAGAAAAAAATACTAATTTTAATGTACAGAACCTGCCTTTTCCTGCAAAATAAACATTTTCTCATAAATTTTACAAATGATAATGATGTCTAATGTGTCCCACCATGAGCAACTTTTTATAAACATGCTTGTAATGATCATTTTAAAGCAAAAAGCTCACACAAAATTCACTTATTCACTTAATTTGATTTAATAAAAGCCCATATTTGTTTGTTAAATTCATTGCATGTTGCAAAATATTGTACCTTTCAATGAAAAAATGTGCGCAGAACGTTTTAATTTACCAATATTTTAGAACCTCTCAACTTGTCATTTGTTCAGTTTATGTAAAAAAAAATCACTGGACAATTTTATTTTTTTTTTTTAGAAAAATCAGGTTTGAGAAAACTTTAAAAACTGTTCTAATGAGTTAAGCTTGTTTTTGTAAAAGGTAAAATTTAAAAAACAACTACATCTGTAAATGAAAGTGTCCATTACTCTACACTAAATGTCTCAATAAGCACAGAGAAAGAAACTTTATACTGGAATTTAGGACAGCAAATAAATCTTTACAATTAAAATATAGGAAGTTGCAGGTATAAGCATGGCAGCAAGGTTGTGTCTTTATAGAAACAAATGTTTTAATTGCATTTCTGTGAATATCATGTAAAATCCATATTGAAGTATTATATAAAAATACTTTAATAGTTTTATGACATGTTTCTATATGATTTCAAGTAAAACTTATAAAAAATACCAGAATTCAGTGCTACAGCACAAAAAAGTAACGAAAGGAAAATCTGGTGTTTTTTTGGTCAGCTGCTGTTTCCTTTCATCAGTAAGACCCAAACAAATGTGTGCGTGTGTGTGTATGTGTGTGTGTTCTGGAAGATGTGTGACGTGGAAGTGGATCAGTCTCTTTGACCAAACATCATGAAGTGTTTCATTTTATCTGCGCTCAGTTCTTCTGCAGCTTCGCTCACTCCGACTCCCAGGTTCAAAATGATAAAAAAATTAATAAATCCACACAATCCATACTCTCTAAATTACACTTTGTGTGTGTGTGTGTGTGTGTGTGTGTGTGTGTGTGTGTGTGTGTGTGTGTGTGTGTGTGTGTGTGTGTGTGTG
>JARVJO010000002.1:14245320-14272127 GCA_031762555.1 Cynodonichthys magdalenae | reverse complement strand
CAACAGACCGCATTTTAATAGAGAGGGAAGCAATTAGAGAGGGAACAGGCCGAGAGGTGAAGAGAAGGGATGGGGGTGGGGGGGTGGGGTCTGTGTGACACACAGTTCACTCACTCACACACACACACACACACACTCATTATTGAGGATGAGTTAATTAATAGCACAGTGATTCACGGTACTTGTAATTAATCTCGTAGGTAGGCAAGTGTGTTATTTTTGAGAGGTGACTCCCCTACCTCCACTTATATTAAACACACACACACACGTTTGTTCTTCTATCCTAATGGGGACTTTGCATTGACTTTCACTCATTACTATAGCCTAACCCTGTCCCCTTACCCTAAGCCTAAACACCTCAGTACATACCTGACCCTAAATTTAGCCTAAACTTCATTCCCACCTCAGTCCTCTCAAACCCCTGACCCACCAACAGTATTTCCTCAGATGGGGACCGGGCTTTTGTCCCCATAAGGAACAGTGGGTCCTAAAAGGCCTGTGTGTACCGGGAAAATGGTTAAATAACGTCCCCACCAGGTAGCAAAAACCTGTACACAAACACACATAGTAACATTTCTGATCCCGTTATCCCGTTTTTCCACTCATCAACTTCACTCACTCAGTTTTACATTATGATGTTAATTCATTAAATATAAAGAAGTCAGGTTTTACATAAAGATTCAGTTTCATCAAGAGGTGCCATGAGAAGAAACAGATGTCAGAAATCACAGCAAAACAGTTAAATATGCAGTTAAATAATTGCCATAAATAACTTGTATGTTAGTTTTTGTTATGCAAGAAGCTTTTAAAAGGATAATTCAGCTCGTTGGTTGTAGGGTTCTGTGATAACTTCATGAGAAATGACTGTTTTGAGCCGCTTGTTCAAACCGAGCCAAGTCCAAAGTGGAACGTTGCCATTCAACGACTCCAATCTAAAATGTTTCATAGCATTTAATGCAAATGCTTTTTTACAAATCAATATATCGCAGTGAATTTCCCTGCAGGTTTTTTTTACATGGAACTCTGCAGTCGTTTGCAGCAGCACTTCTGCAGATACGTCCCCTCTCACATTTTATAATATTTCTGCTTGAATAACAGTTTAATGTAAAACTGACAGTAATGTGACAATTTATAAAACAGCTTAGCATGAACCACTATGGATTTTTTTAAGATTGGAGTTGCAGCAATCCACTTTGATCTCGGTCCCACACAAGTTCTACCATTAGCTTGTCGATCCGAAGAATTAGTCTTTTTTTTACAAAGTGAGATTGTTCAATAACTTTACCACAGAACGCCACTTTAAACAAACAAAAAAGAAGCATCGCTTTAAATCAAAAAGAATGAAAATGAACTTAGATTTATTCGTATTACAGTTACATTCTGCAGGAAATGGCTTTTCTTGCTTAAAGCACTCTAACTGCATTACCTTTTATTACTGTTTTTTATTTAGGGAGGGGAAGTGTGGGGTCTGCTCTGATTGTCCAGTTAAATAAAATGATGTGTATTAATCTTGCCCCCACTTTACCCATGATCCCTTGCATCTATCAGCCTGAGCGGGAGTGGTGGAGCAATCACATTTGGAAATTAAACAAATAAAAAAAAGTTGAAGATAGCTGAGTGAGTGATGAAGCCGGCCAATTGCGAGCAGCATAAATCTTGGGCTTTCAGCGCCCCCACCTCTACACATTTGGATATTGTTATGATTTTACTGTGTTTGCATATATAAGTCTAATTTATTAGACTCAAACACCATCAGAATTATTTACAAGCAAGTTCTGGTCTGCTGCCAATAAGCCCATTAGGCGCATTGTTGGAGACTGGTTATATGATAAAATACACAATAGTAATTGTGAATGGAGAGAGGCCAGAGTGGTTCTCAATGAGGTGATTATCTGCGTGCAGGTTATTGTGCTATTTCAGCATGACATGTAAATCTGTATCGCACCATTAATCACAGTTTCCGCTGTCAGAAAAGTGAGGTGGGAAAAAGATGATGAGAGAAGAAAAATCAGGAGAAAAAAAATGGAAAAATGCAAAGAAAAAGATAAACCAAGTTGTTCAGAATAAGTAAAGCTTCATTTAACTCCAGTTGATCACAATTAGAGAGCAACAACCAGAATAATACTCAGTTTTCTTTCTTGTAACAAATATAACAAACCATATGCTTTTAGAGATTGTTTTTACATTTTTAACAATCATTCAGCATGTTTTTTTTCCATTTAATTTGCTTCTTCAAAACCTGAAAATCTGCTTGTCAGCCATGATTTAAGTCACTTCTGGTAACTGTGCTGCTTTAAAGTGTGTTAACCTTTCATAAATGTACACATTTTATGTATAATCAGTCCTACAACTTGACCAAACTCAATCAAAACTTGATTTTTAAAATGATTTTTAGCTTCTTGTGAGCTCATTAACTTCATTCATGCTTTGCTTCCTGTATATTTAGTTTATTCTAAAGTAGAAATAATTCAAAACGTATTGATCATTGTTAAAGGGAACATATCCTGCAAAATCCACGTTTTTAGCTGTTAAATACATTTTGTTGTGCACTAGGAGTCTCTAAGAGTGCAGACAATTTGAATTCAGTCTCTCCCTGTGTTGCAAAGATAACTTTTTATTCTGCTTGGGTCCTTTTTTTCAGTACTTTAGTTTTCTCTGTTTTCAATATGTTTTTGGAACAATAATGTCAGTATTTGGTGTGGATCTGCTAAAAAAGGTCAGTTTTGCGAATATGTGGTTCTGCAATTTCATCATCCTCAAGAAACACCATTAAGTTTGAACTTCATAACTCTAAATTAAAAAATGAGAAAAAAATAAGTAAATACCAGTGTTTTCATTTGAAAAGCTATAAAGGCAAGGGGTCTTTTGTGCTTCTGGAGTATTTTTAACTTTTAATTTATGTTTGCTGACTTTAAAAAAAAACAAAACTCCTGCAAAAACACACATAAAACACAGAAACCGAGGAGGACCCAGAGACAGCAGGAGTTCTGTGCTAAACACGAGGAACACCAGGTTACCGAGGCTCAATAAGTGTTTTCTGTGCCTGACACACCTGGTCACACAGAATCACACTTTGCTGTCCTCTGAGAACACACGCAGCAGATCTTCTTTCACTCTACGGCAGCCTCAACAAGACACATTACATCCCCACTCCGCTATCTGCTCATGACAGATGTATTTATGTAATAGTTTTGATGGCTATTGATCCACGCAGCGGAGCCAGTTAAGAAACGGAGAAAAATGAGATTTCAAAATCAACATGGCTGCGAGGGGAATTTTGTGAAGATGATGAGTGACAGAGAGAGAGAGAAAGAAAGAGAGAGAGAGAGAGAGAGAGAGAGAGGACAAAGGCTGTGAGAAAAAGATAAGTGAGTGAGCAGCAGTGACAGGATGGAGGCTTTGGTTGGAAACACACAGTTTTACAAAACAAGGAGAGATGGGACGATGTTAAAACAAGCGTGTGTGTGTGTGTTTGGACTGGTATGATCACATATGTGTGTGTGTGTGACCTTGGCTTGGCCCGGTGGTAAAGTGGGGCGTCAGGAGAGCCCGTGTGTGAGCAGTCAAGCGTTCTCCCTCAGATTAGCGGTCTTTATTACTGCCACCAACCACTGGTCTGACAAATCCTCTTATTTCATTTTACTTTCTCCAGCCTCTACCTCTGCCTCCTGCTATTTTCTCTTCACTCCTTTATTTTCCTAAAATCTCTCCCCCCTCCAGTCTTTCGGCTCTGTGGCAGCTCTACGCGTTTCACCTCTGCTGGCTTTTGTTTTTTCCTGTTTTCTATTTGCTCCCTTTATTTCCCTTCCCTTCATTGTCTTTTCATCTTCTGCACGGCTTTGCTGTTACCTACACAGCCCCCCCTCCACACACACACACACCCACACACACACACACACACACACACCCCTCTCTGTTCCTCCGTCCTTCTGCTGAGCTTCTCCCTCCACACCTCCACCTCTGTCTGCCTCTCTGTGCTGTGATGAATCTGTAGACAGGGGCTAATAATTGTACTTCAGCCCAAGTGCTCATTTTTCTTTGTGTTTGAAAGCTGAGACAGGCAGGGGCTCCCCACCCACCCCCAGTCCTTCTCTTCTTCTCTTTCTCCACCTTTTCTTTCTGTCCTCACACAATGGGGTGAAGTAAAATAACTCAGGGTTTACAAGGTCATGCTGTCTTGTAGTGAGGACACGCTGGGGATTTGGGGCTGGACGATTTTCCTCAAAGCTGCTGTGTTGAGACTTCAATAAAAGAAATAAGTTATAGATTGTAAAAGTAGATCTATGGGGGCCTATTTGATAGGGAATTAGTGCTTTTCAGACGTCTAGATTTTATTGTTGCTTCTAAGAATTCGTCTGGTTGGAAATAATAACAAACATCATCTGATTTTTAGAAACAGGATAAAACATGTTTCACTTCCTCTGATATGAACTTTGCTTCTGTTGAGAAATTGTGTTACAACCATGTGTAATTATTGTTTCTGGTGTGTCCAGAGAGAACGTTTTGTGATATTGGTTTTGTGCAAAAGTCTTGAGCTGTGCTTTCTTTTTTCTTTTTTCTTTATTGTTTTGCATTTAAGCAGCCAGATGTTCTTGTAACCTTTTAAAGTTTTGATTAATAATTTTATGTTATATTTTTAAAGAACTTTTGAGGATTTTCTTTTGGACTTTTGCTGCTTTTGACTTAACTTCAGTCCAGTACTTGATATTTTTCAGAATAAATATATTTTTGTTTGTTTTGTTGAATGAATTTAACTAATAAGTCGGTGTTACAAAACAAACAGACAACCATTTTTTTAGTTGAATCAGTGAAAAATATCACCCAGTTTTTATTATTTTATGCACCATCAAGATAATTTCTAAAGAACTTCAAATGATCAACTGAAGGAAGACACACCTCATCTCAAAAACATAACATTAGAAATTGTTCATATGATTCAGATAAGGTTTTATTCCCAACACATTTTCTTTTTTCCTCCACTAGTTTTATTTTGAAACTTCACACTTCATATCATGTTGTTGTAGACAGGAACAAGAATGAGACAGAATAAATGTGACAAAGTTTATAAAAAAAGGAGGAATCAAAAAGCCAAAAGAACTATTGATCAAGCTAACTTTAAAGGATTACTCAAATAAATCAAAAGTGCTTTACCAACCCCCCCCCAAAAAAAAAAAATCTATAAGACTATTTTTAATGATTTAAAAAAGAGAAAGAAAGAATATTTAGGAGTGATGTGTGTAAATTACAAAACTCAAAAAAATCTGCTAACTTCAGCAGATTTTCTGATTAAACTGAACTGAACAGTTCTCTGACAGCTTATAAAACGGTCTGCAAGCTTAAATATCAAAGAAAAGCTAGATTTCTATTGACTCACATGCAGCAATACTTTACGAAAATTGATCAGCAGTTTTAACGCTAATGTCATCCTCAAAAAGGAGAGATGAAAAGAGAGCAGGAGGAGAACAGAGACTTTATTGCCGGCTGTAGTTAGATGGTAAAGTTCCTCCTGGCAGATATTTATTGGGTTAGTTGAGTCCAGAGAGAGCTCTAACATTGATTGTGATCATTAAATATATCCGCTTGAAATGGCAACATGGCATTCCTTCAGTCAATGGAGCCAATAGAAGCAGAACAAAGGCATAATCAAATCAATCCCCTCATAATTATTCTTTGAAAGGTGGAATTAATCACAAGAAGAAATAAAAACAATAATGGAAAATGAAATGGTCTGTCGTAAACAATTACGGCTCAAATTGAAATAAATCCAGCGGAGGGGAAAAAATCCACTGTAAATCCAACTAATTAAAATAACATTCCGATGTATATTGGATATTTGGTTTACACTGACTTTCAGCTATTTTACAGTTGAGGAGGTTGTGTTTTTACAGGAGAGAGATAAAGGGGAGGAATGAAGGGAGGGAAATGGAAAATGATGTCATGAGGCTGGGGTGGGGAAGTATGGGGGTCAAAGGATCAAGGTGTGCCTCTCATGAAAGCCATGACTCTTTGCTCTCTCTGCTCCCAGAGAGGAAGTGTAGCTTATTGATTAGCTATCAGATGATTCCGATAGGGCCTGATCGATAGGATGAAAGCCAGGCAGGAACCTCCCTCTTCGCTCTGCGGCCACTGCACTGCAGACCGACGCAGAGCCATCAAACCGTTTGTTCCCCTTTGACAGACTCTTCTTTTGTCTTGTGTACGCCTCTCAGGTTTAAAGGGTCCTCAAACAAAGTTCTTATGACGAAGCAGGAAATCCTCAAAAACAGCAACTTTTTTTAGATAAATAAAACACATCAGGATAATTAAAAGAATACGGCAGAAGATCAGCACCATGGACAGCGCTGGGCAGCGTCTATAATATCTTTAACATTTCATCAGCTGTGAAACTAAACCCTGCTGTTTAATGTAGCTGCAGTGAAGTGATTCAATCTGTATTTCTGTTTGTTTCCTGCCATTTTCTTTAAATGTCACTGCAACTTACTGTGTTCAAACAAGGCGATAATTTGAATAATTAATCATTAATTAAAAAAAAAAAAAGCAATGTTTTGTCACTCGTTTCCTGAATGGTAACATATCAGATGCTGGAAATGACACGCGTGTCCGGTGCTGTGAAAGGACACCTGTACTCAGAGCAGATCCGATTCTGCCAGGATCAGTTTCTCTCTCTGTCCAACTGAATAAGGAAAAAATAAAAAGAGACACGGACGTCCTGTCAGTTATGTTTAGATATTTACAGTAAAATCTTTTTTTTTTGTTCAGTATTGTATTAAAAACTGCTGAAGTTTGTCATCTTCCTGATTATAGCACGCAAATGATGGACAGAAAGATTTCATTTAAAAGCAAAAGCAAAGTTTTATTGGTTGTTCTCAATCGTAACATTTCTTTTTTTTCTTCTCTCTTCTTTTCTTACAGATGTCTTGATACTGGAATGCTGTTTCTTGAACAACATACGGCACCTGGACTGCCATAAAGCACAACGTCTCAAAAAGCTCCCCACCCCTCCCAGCGGCTTTGAGAAAACCAGTCCACAGAAAACCCCAAATTCAGAGTTCAACACTAAAGATTGTGATTTAAAAACTAACGAGGAGCCTGAAATTCTGTTTAAAACAGCAAAGGAAGACACACCGAAACGAAACATCTTGTATTTGTAAATAAAACTCGCCACCGTCTCGATTCAAATTGCCAAAAAAATCATTCCACATATCTCCACATTTTAATTATGTCCTACCAGAGTACAAATGAATGATAGTTCAGTTTGATAAAAGCAAAAAAAAAACTATTTAGCCCACCCCTACAAATCAGGAGGTTGTAAATACTGTACAGTAAACAAATAGGGACGTTGATAAGAAATTAAATTATTGCAAATAATGTATATAGCCATAACAATCATACCTCTAGTCTGTTTATATATCCATGAGTGTTTCTGGTCATTTTTGTTTCTTATTGCCCCAAAAAAGGATTTAGTAACAACGGTTTGAAAACAACAGAACCAGTAAAAAGAATGCAGAACCGTACAGAACTTAATTGGGAAGACAAAATATTTCTGAACAGTGCAATAATGTGATGCACAAAGTGTGAATGTTAACACGTAAGATGTTTTTTTTCAAGTTGAAAAGTTGCAAAAAGTCTCCAGAAAAAAAAAGAAACTTCCTTTTTAAACTAACAAAGCAGAGCCGACTAAAACTGAAACTTTGACTCATTGATTTGATTGTAAATGAAAAACCCCACCAGTTACCATGTATGTTGTGTGTTTTAGCTCAGTAGTGATGTGACACATCCAGATGGAGTTTTGTGGTTTGGCAGCTTTCATGTAGTGCAGTCAGTCCTTTAGTAAGTTCATACCTAAGTCAACTGCTTCCTCTTTGATTCCTGTTTGACTTGCCGCCCCCTGAACCCCCTTAGAGGGCCTGTACCCCCGCTGACCGCTCTGCAACCAGGCGCTCACTCAGCTCCCACAGGCTGGCAGCGCTGCTCGGATCCTCGGCCTGCTCGGAAGGCTGGCAGCGGAAGCAGTTGTTGAAGTACATGCCGCCCAACCCCTCCAGCTCCAGAGCCGCTGCACAGTACACCACGGTGGCCGCACCTTGTTGCTGTGGACGGGAGAGGAAACAGAGAGAAAAAAAAAAGACTCAGACCAAAGGAACAAGGTCAGTTGGGACAAATCACGGCTCTGTGAGACGGCTTCATCCTGCAGGAGGAGACAAAATACGGAGAACTCATCTACTCGCACACGGACATTAGGATGTGCCCTGTCCAGAGAGGACAAACAATGGACAGCATCCATTTGTCCGTTATGAGACACACATACGGACACGGAAAGAGACAACAAGACCGAGAGGCCACAGGAAAATAAAAATGTAAAAGCAAAAAAATAAAAAAAAAGACTCATGCACACGCTGTCTCACCTTTCCCCCTCGTAGCTCATGACAACTGAGTCATACTACCATGGGAGCAGCATACTGTATATTTATATAAATATATATATATTAATGTACATATATTTATTTATTTATTCCTCTACCTGGCATGTGTAGGATGTGGCTGTAATGGACTGGTTTAATGCTCCGAATGCAAACACCCAAAGCAGTAAAAGCGAGAACAAGGGAGCTCTGTCAGTTCCAGTCTGAATGGAAACCCACCTTTTAATGTATATTACCCCCGCCCCCTACCAAAAAAAAAAAAAAAAAAGAGAGAAAGCGAGAGTTTTGATGGCACTGAATATGTATATTTTCTCAATACGTGTACATGGGTTCAGTCAGGCTTGTAAAGCTGAATATAAATGTTGGAAATAATGCAAGTATAATTCTGTATCTTTAATCACAAGTTAGTTGGTTTTAGGAAACAAATGATAATGTTTTCACATGCGTAACACTCACATCACAAGGCTTTTTCACTTTTTTACTCCAAGTCATCTTTTTCTCCTGAGGGGGTTGAACACGAGGACCATTAAGTCTCCACCCAGACACGGACTAAGCTTCATGTTGTCTCGAGCCGAGTCGCAGCGTAAAAGACTTTACTGGATGCAACTTGCTAAGTTTCCTAATGCAGCCTGCTCTATCAGCCGGTAATTAGCAGGGATATTCTTGGAGGGAGCTTTCGGTGACATTTGAAAATGAAAGTTGAAACAGCGGCAGAATAAACATGTCAGAAAGAATTACACACATAACCAACCCCCCCACCCCCCACCCCGGCTGCTCAAAAGAGGGGATCTTTCATGTTGCGTCTCGGGCTAAAAGCTGCTGTGACAGCTTCCCTGCAAACTCCGGCGCTGGAGACGACTTCTGTACGACCACATGAAATGGCTCGCACGCTTTATCTCCCGATGAGAGTGATGAGAGTTTAGCACAGAGCACTGGCACACACTGAGACGAGCCCATATGTGCAGTAGTCAAACATGGGCAGGACACACAAATATACGCACATGCATAATGGAGGCACATTACATGCCAACTGTTTGAACAGCTTCCTAAAGCAGCTGTGAGGCCCACGAAGCTCCACTGAGGTCGAAAAGCATTTATACATTCACAGCCCGGTACACAAATATGCACAAAATGCATATGCAACCCCAAAATAAAGATTTTAAAAATAATAAAACACAAAGCAGATTTGAAGAAATGTTTTTTCTCCGTCCGCGCAAAGCGACTCGGAGCCTGTGAGGAACGTTCCGTCAGGACGAGCTCCGTGGCGGCAGCAGATTGAGCTGCGTGTTTGAAGCGCAGGATGATGAGAGAGCTGGTAAACAGCAGATGAAACGGCAGCATCTCTCTGTGCGCCGCCGTCCGCCTTCACCTGCCAGCGAGGTGATAACTTCATCCACGTCACATGTCGCCATATCAAAGGCAGACAAATGCCACGCAGTGTCTCTGAGTTACAGGTTCACACGCTCCGTTTGACTCATCTCCCTCACTTAGGGCATCTGATTTAGCTCGTCTGAAAGTGAAACACCTTTTAAACTCCACAGAAGATTTCGGTGCTGAAGGCTCTGACTCGCTGACACCCCTTGAACTTGGCTGACTTTCAGAGCAGTTAGTGTGCAATTACCACACTCTGGCTCTGCTTTAAGTTAAAATACTGATGTGTGGGGGAAAAAATCAGGTTTAGATTTATGTGTATTTTTTAAAGCTCATTTATTCTTTGAAACTTCAATCCAGACTACATCGGTCCAGTTAGTGGTAGATAAAGTATTACATGGACTGTTTGGACTATCTTATTGGTGTTTAGCTCATCCCCCTCACCACTTGATCTTATGACCTCTGTAAAAGATAAGGCTGATGAGATTAGGCATTAACATGCTCAGCCACCCACCACAGCTATTTATCATTGTGTGTGTGTGTGTGTGTGTGTTTGCAGATACAATGCAAGCTGCGTATGAGGTAGTGCAACACAGAGTAAGAAAAAATGCCAAGAAATCTCAGAGATCTGCAGTTGCACACAAGAAGATTTATAAACACAAGACATAAAATCATCAAACACTTGTAAAAATGCAAACTACAAAGGGCGGCCATTTTTAAACCATATCAAAGAGTAGAAGACGTCTGTATATTAGGATTAACAGAGCTTGATGCAGTGTAAGTCTTTATATTTGCAACTAAATGTAAATCATTAACATGCTTTTTGTAGCTTTAAAAAAAAACAACTTTGTTTTTTGTTCTTTTCCAACCGGAGCTGTGAACTTGAACTTGACTCTGACTCAAGAGGCAAAACTTGTGACTTGAAATTTTAATTGGATGCAAATGAGAGACTTGAAAACCAGACAGTTTAAGACGCAACGACAAGAAAAACAAAATGATTCTGGATTGATAGAGATGTTTCTCCCTCTAATAAAAGCTGTTCCACGTTAAATATACCTCGAACATTAATTCATTTTGAAAAATTAAGACATATTTTTAGATTTTAGTTGTAAAAAATTTTTTTTACACACATGATAAAATCAAAAGACAGCTCTGTTACTACCAAATTAATTACTGAGTAAGGGATTGGGCAAAAAAAAGCTAATACCGTTACGCTAAAATATTATTTAAATAATCAGCAATACAACAAATCAAAGTAGTGGAATACCGCATGATCTTTACAGAACACTTTTGGATAAATCTGATTTTGCATAAAAACCATAAACCCAAACATTTTAGATTAAAAAAATCTGCAATAATTAGATTTTTGGTGAGCACATTAGTTTTGGATTAAAAACTGCACTGGGACCAAATCAGAGTCTTCCAAACTCAATATTATCTCCAAGAACCTCTTGGACATGCAACAGAAATGTCTTTGTACAGTGTTGAGCAATAACTGGTCCTACTGAGCGTATTCACAAACAAAAAGCTATACGGGGAGATTTAATGTTGTTGAATTAATAGTATTGTTACTTTTTGCAGTATTTAGTTCTGTGTCTTTGTCATCCAAGTTGTACTCAGCTGTATGAGCTTCCTCTGATCCTATGCATGTGACCCTTGACACCCCCCCCTCCCCCCCCCCACATCTGTAGTTATGACATCGACCTCTCCTGACCTGTGTGTATATAAACCATTACTTTAGAGCAGGCTGTTTATGGCGTGCCCCCTGTACATACAAACCTGTAAATATTACCAGCTATGCATGTGGAAAATTAAGCAATCCTTTCAGGTACTTTTATAATCCCCCATTTCTCAAATGTCATGTGTTGAAACATTAAAAAAAAAAGAAAAAAGTAGAAAAAAATAGAAAAGATTCAAATAAAAGTTGTGAAAATAAACGAGTTGATAATAATGTCAGGCAATATCCTCTCTTGGACAGTGTGTGTAGAGTCTTCCTGTTTTCTTACTCCTGTGAGTGGTTCTCTTCCATTGCCTGTCCTGTGTTTCTGCCCACCATCTGTGTCAGTTGTTGTCGGTTGGCATTTGTACAGCGGCGAGGGTTGAGGCAGAGGAGAGAAGAGAGCGCGCTCACCAGCTGACCTCTGTGATGGCACTCCAGTTCAGCAGCAACAGTAACTGAAGCTGGCAAAGCTTTTCACGCCTGGGACGCAAATTTGAGAAGCTGGTTTCTGGCACCAGGAACCGTAGATCATTACGGCATACGTCCATGCTTGTCATGCGAACGTCTTGATGACAACGCGACAGTTCTAAAGTACTGTTTTTTTTTTAGTGAGAACAGCAAGTTTGGATTTTTCGTTATTTTACTTTAAGTTTGGCAAACTGTCAGAAGTAAAGGGGCAGTTTCATTCAATATTTAGATAGAACCAAAGTGTGAATCAAGTGTTTTTGTTCCTCATCTGTGGAAAGTAACGTCCCAGAATCTAAAGGTATTTAGGGGGGAAAAAGTATGGAAGGGTAAAGTATTTATGTGGCTTTTTAGGGATCAGGAGTGCAGTTTCTGGCTCAGCCCTCTGCCCAGCCTCGTGGAGTAGCTATCCTCCAAGTGAGACTCCAAATTGATTGTGATTCTGTTTCAGGAATGTTTTTTTTTTTCTTTTTTTTTTTTTTCCAACCTGTGATGTTTAAAATATATGGAGGTGTCTGATTTTTAATCTGTGCTAAAGATATTTTACATTTAATAAATAATCATTGAAAGCAACATTTTCTGAAGTGTGCAGTTTATTTGTGAATAAGTCTGTTGCTTTCAGCCCTCTGTGAGTTGGCGACTCAGCTGGCCTCCCTGCAGAAAGCATCCTGGGTAATGCGGTCCTCCTCACATAAACAAGCTGTCCCTCCATTCAGCTCGACCATTCAACCAAGATAAAAAGAGATTAGTTCCTCCAACACCTCAGCAAACACTTCAGAAAACATTCTGACACTAACACTATGAATCTGTGTCGGTCTATGAGAAGCTTACAAATAATGTGAGACAAATAAAGTTGTAAATAAAAAATAATGATTTTTTTTTTTAAATGTTTCCACTTAAAGCTTTTTTTCTTTATTTTTATTTTTTAAATGGGATATGAAATGCTTATAATCTGACAAACAATCCGTGTATGGTTCGGTCTTTAGTTTTTCTGTTTCAAAACAGAAACTTAAAAAAAACAAGCTTTTTTTTTTTTCTTCCTTGTTTTTAAATGTAAAAATGTACAATCAAACTAATTAATTAAAAAATCCAGTGTTTCATTTTTGCTTCAGCTGTCTAAATCCAAAATAAAATAGTTGGTTGTTGCTTTAAAACATCACCAAAAAAAGAAGAGTATTTATTGTAGAACTGCGTCGTTGCGTCGTCATGGAGCTCCACATTACTGTTATGAGTGTCGGGAGGTTTTGTATGGAGCACAACGTACGAAGACACAAATGCGCCGGGAGTTCAGGCCATGTTTTCTGGTTCTGCCTGAAAGTCCCAAATGTTGCACTAATAAAATATAAAGCTTGTCTTTGCTTTAACCATTAAAAGGAAAAAAATTAATAACAAAAAAATTGTTGCTTTTTTTATCTCTGTTTGAAAAAACCCTCCAGATTTTTTGATTTTATCTCATTTTATTATGAAACGGAAAACAAGTGTTTTGTTTTTCAGACTGCAGAAACGTTTTCATAGGTATTACAAGAGGAAGTTGTTGTGATTTTTTTTTCTTGCAAAGTGACCAAGACACTCAAATGAACATTTTTCAAAGTCGTTCATAAAATAATGAACAAATTATAGAAAAATAGACAAATGGTGAAGCCCACGGTTAAATGAGCTTTTATACAATAAAATAAAGATGTAATTTTGACTAGTCTACTTAAGCATTTTTGTCTCTGGTGGGAATGCAACCAGAGAAAAGGCCTTGCAGGTATTTAGTCCTTTAGGGAGCTCCCTGGTCCCCATTTACCTCAGCAAGCTTCTGTTTGGTCCGAAAGCACACAAAGACCCTTTATCATAGGCCTCCCCAGTGATTAGTCTACCACGGTCATCTATTTGTGCTAAACTATATTTCGTACCGTCCATTAGCCCCCAGGCCGATGGCTAATACTCACCTAAAGGCAGCACGCTCCCCTGAGAAGCATTAAGGGAAGGATGGAGAACCAGCCTCCTCCCTCCATCCTTGGTTCTCAGTTCCTTCCTCCATCATGTCCGCTCAGTTTTTCTGTCTGTCTGCCTTGGCCCCCTACCTTCTAAGTCAGTCCCTTCCTTTCGCCTGTGCAGCCCATCCACCCCCCTCAGCCAATAACTTTACAAGACTGGACATTCAGTGTTCCTGTACCTGAGGTCTCACGGGTAAACGATTAAAGCATGACATCTTGGAGGTAAATGGATCTCCATTCCCTGGTGTTCTAGATCACAGATGAGCCCTGCTGTTGGTCTTTGTTTCAAAGTAAGCCGAGTGATGTAGAGAGGGATGGAAAAACAGAAAGAGAAAGGAGCAGAGAGAAAACTACGCAGGACAGAAACCCAAAACATAACAAAAAAAAAAAAAAAACATTCCCCCAGCCCTTTCCAGTGCACTATTTTTCTCCCTTTTCTCTCCACAGCCCTCTTTTCACCCAGTTTGCACCAGATAAGATCAACAAAGTGTCAGTCATCAACAGCCTCCTGCCACGCTGTGATTGTTCATCTGCTACATGAGTGTGTGCACGTCCGCAAATGTGTGGTCCGACGCGACATTGCTGCATACATTTAATACCCCTCCTGTTCAAAGAAACAATAGAGGAGGAAGTGAGGAATGAGGCAGAGGGAATGCAAAGGATGAGAGGAGGAGGGGAAGGATTAAGATGAGAGGAGAGACAAAGAGAAAGAGTAAGAAACGAAGCAGAGCAGAAGGTGAAGGAGACAGGACAAAGGGCATCCAAGGGGAAAACGATGGGGAGTCAGAAGGACTTGCGCAACGACTGTGAAACTATCTCATTTTTATCTTGTGAGAGGACTTCCGAAGTGATCCACGCAACCTAATTATTTTCCCCTAATAAAAGCAACATATGCTAAGACAATAAAAGGCCTTATTGGACACCTATTCATTAAAAAGGAACAGTAAAAAGTGCCACGCTCTGGCACAGGGATTAGCTTTTAAAAGGGCTTTTCTCTGGATGGAAATGGCCTTAGTCTTCCTTTAGGATTTCCATATGGGTACATAGCCCACCATAAAAGATCTGAATTATACATGAAGAGGCCTGACTGCTTTATTGGCTGTGATCTTCCTTTTCACTCTCACCTAATTGCATCAGTGCACCATACCTGTGTATGAATGCTACAAGGCATGCAGTTTAAGGTCAGGAAATTTCCAGTTGTAAAGTACATATAGCTAATGACAACCATTCAGCAGCAGCAAGATAACCTATAAATCACAAAAGTTTGTTAAGTTAGTAACATGCAGTTGAAATAAGGCATACTGGTGACTCACGGCTGACAGTTTGACACGGTGAAGTCATTATTCCATATGGTCAACGTACTGTAACTGTCACTATATTTCTATTATGAGCACAGCAATGCTGTCTGTGTGTCGGTATGTGAGTGTGTGATGAGCTGGTGTAATAGGGCCACACACAGGTGTGTCTATGCTCACCTCCTCACTGATGCACCAGCTAATTGGTCTCCTGCGGCAACCTGACATATTCACACACCGAAAATCTCCCACACACACACAGTCAGGTGTGTGTGCTTACCAAAGAACACACACACATGCAATGTAGTGTGCAATGGCTATATCCACATTTACTGTGTAAATATGCACTGACGCCCAAAGATAACCATACACATGCAGACAGCCTGCAGAGTGTGTTTCCAAATCTACTCATTATCACCGTACTTACTCTGAGTGAAGAATGACACCTCAACAGAATGCTTCTTTTGTACAAACAGCTGCTTTAAAGTTGCGTGGAAAACTTTAAACAATGACCACAAAATAATGCAGTGAAGTGAAATTTAAATTAGAAAAACTAATTAACTCCAGAGGCAAACACCTCTTAGTTGTGGGCAGTTATCCTGCCCCCAAAATCTTTAAACAGGACTGAAACAACACAATATTTTTTTGTAAAACACCAAAACTACTGGCAACACTCACTGTAAAACACATGCTCAGCAGTTAAAATGAATAAGACCTTAATACTGTATCAAAACTTTAAATTACAACAAACAAGAGGACAACATTGTTTAAGAATAGTGCAAAAATAAATGCAAGCACAAGGCAGCAATGCGAACAAAAGAAAGTTTTATCTGAAATTTAAAAACTCTCTTATCCTCTTCAGTTTTGGTTGTGTTTCCTCAGTATTTCACTTGTTTGCGAAATCATTACATTCTTCTTTCTAAATTTGGTTGGGAAATACCACCAATAGACGTGTAAGAAAATATCGATACACTGAAATATTGTGATATTTTATTTCCCGATACTGTATCAATTCTCTAAAGCACTGCGTCAATATTCAAGTAAGGCTTAAAATGAAACCTTTCATGCCTGCGGTTCATTCTTTCTTTGTAGTTTAGCCTCCGACCGCTAGTTGGCAGCAGTTTGACAGCTATTTGGCACCTCCACGCCTGAAGAGTTTGAGAGTATAATGCTAGCCCAAGCGTTAGCATTGTGAGTGAACATTAGCACTAAGTACCAGTGCTGAGTCTGGGCGGATTAGACCAGCACCCATTGCCTTTACAGCAAGGTGGGGTTGCCAACTATTAGTCAGGATGTCTTATATTTTAAGTCAAATTGAAGTGTCCTGTAACAGATAAACCTTCTCTTTCTCTGCCTGCAATCAGAGCCGTCATGATTTGGCAGACAGGTAGGCACTAGCGTGCCAAGTTGAAGGGGGTCCACGACGGTACTGAAGTGGCCAAATGCAACAACCTTATGAAACACTGAGGGCATTGAACTGTCTGACATACTCATGCTACCCCCTTAAGGAGCCCACAACCTCAACACAGAATGTGTATATCAGCTTCATTTCATCCATTTACTGCCCTTTAGCACAAGATATAGGCTATAGTTAGTGCAGTGGGTGACCATATTTGTCTTACAAAATAATAAATATATAATAGTTGCCAACTGTTTAATGGCACATTTGCCCTAAACATTGAAAACAAAGATGAAATAAGAAATATGAAACAAATAAAATACAGAGTTTTTTAAAATTAAAATTTTGGGTGAAAAAAATGGCAATATATCGCCTTGCTTACAGTATTGCAATATATCCTAAATCTCTGTATGCTTGTACATACATATGTATCATATCACCAAATTCTTGTCAATACCCTAACCACTAGTTTTACATCGATTAACCTGCTCAGTTTGTCATATTCCTTTATAATACCCCATTCTCCTGCCACCAACTTCCCTTGTGGAGGGAGAGAGAGAGAGAGAGAGAGAGAGAGAGAGAGAGAGAGAGAGAGAGAGAGAGAGAGAGAGAGAGAGAGAGAGAGAGATAGAGAGAGAGAGAGAGAGAGAGAGAGAGAGAGAGAGAGAGAGAGAGAGAGAGAGAGAGAGAGAGATGTTCTGTTTTAAATAAGAAGGCAGCACTGGCCCATTAAACTCTGATAGTAATGATATTAATTTGGCAGGAACGTGTCATTTTCACAGTAGAGCAACTAGCTGAACTGTCATTACACACACATATACACACACAGACAAAGTATTCTGCCTCATTCACACTGTCTAAACCCGCACACTCCCACACTAACTCATCTCCCCTTTCTCCCTCTGTCTCTCTCTCACACACACACAAATACACACAAACCAGCAGCATGTCACAGAAGAGCAGCTAGCAGTAACATTATGAGAGTCGGAGAAATCTGCTAATGGGAAAGATTAGCATGTCCTTGGTCACAACGACTGCAATGGTGGGACTGATATCCATGTCTTCAACACTTTGAAACTCTGTTTCTGAGCTTTATTTTTGTTTTCTTCTGCTAAAAAAATCATTGTTCTACTTCTCCCCGTCTGATTCCAGCTTTATGATTTTGATTCTTGGTTTAACTTCAGCCACAAGGTTCATCACTGGATGATGAAAACTAAGAGGTAATAGCAAAACTGTTGGTGTGGAGGAAAAGTTGAAACAAGAAAACTTGATTAAAACATATTTACTAGATTTTGTTAATGAAGCCTAAGGAGCACAAGACACTTTGCAAATCAAAATGGGATTGATTGATTCACAGTTCAGTTAACAAACTGAATCATTAAAAAAATCACCTAAAACAAATGTAACAAATCTAATTTACTATTTTTATTACCAGTATTCTATTTTTACAGTTCATGCACTTAATTTAAAAAAAATCTTGAGACATTTGTCATTTCTTTAGGTTTACTTTCAAATGATCCAGACTGTTATTTTTTATATTATTTTTTTTAATAGCCTTGAGGCATGAAGTTTCCAGGTACTCCTAATAGTTTTAAAGGTTGATTATTGGAGCTTTAAAAATGTTTCCTAAAATTCAAAGGACAAACTGCACTGCTTTGTTTATACACCTAACAGACATCTTTGAGAAATCAATTTTAAAATGACTCTTTAGGAACTTTAATAGCTGACTTTCACAAAGAAACAATTTGTTCCATTTCAGTAGGTGTATTGATAAAACATTACAAAGACAGTTTTACTGTAAAACCATTTTTAAAAGCATCTGATCTTTCTTAACAAAACAAATCTTTGTTTCTTCATTCATTTTTCTTTTCCATTGTACACAAGGTGGTCTGTTACACACAAACACACCGCTGGTTCTAACTATTTCATGGCACCTAAATGTCTGTTTAATAACCTAACAAGCAAAAAACAATTGTCAAAGATAGTAAATTACTTTGATACTAACAAACATTTTATTGCAGGACTTCTTCTTGTAATAGAGTTCATTCTACACTGCTGACTTGACACTTTTACTAAAAAAAAAGAATGAGAGTCCATCTTTAAAGCTGCTCTTTGAATCACACAATACTTTACAAATCTCAGAACAACAGTTAAAAGGATCAGTTCTAACTGTATTTCTTGAACACACTAACATCACTCCATTACTTTAATTTTAAAATGTTAAGATCCAACAATGGATGTTTTATGAATTAAGACCACCCCAGTGAATAAGTAAGATGTGTTCTCATCCCCTATACAACACAAAAACTAAGATGAAAAGCATTTTTTTATATAAAGTACTGTGATGCATTTCCCTCATTTTAATATAATTTAGAGCTGTGTAATGTCTGTCTCTGAAACGTGGCTCACAGTCGCTCTGCCACACGTGGCTCGCTAACATTTAGTTACATATCAGAGTCACCATCTAAACATTTACCACACTCCAAATGTCTGGTGTAAAAAATAAAACTTTTCTTGTTGGTGTGATGATGTGCTGAATCTGTGTGTATTTCTAGTGCAGTGTGTGCTTCTTAGTATGTTCACGTGTGAGTTTGTTTCTCTGCGTGTCCATGCTGACCCCATCTCGGCACTCCTGACCGGTTGAATGCAGGCTGCATAAATTAGCGCTGATGCTCCGCGATGTAATTATGCTCCTGTCAGGATGGCCCCTCTACTCAAATTCATTTTAATAAAGTTGGTCTCCAAGGTTACCAGCCAGAGGTCACCTTCGATGTCAGTCCCTATGGATCGCACCCACAGAACACTCAGACGGTCCGTGGTACAGTAACACCTGAACACGAGTGGCCTCAGCATCACAACACAACCGCACCTCCCACTGATTTACTCAGAATGGAGGGAGAGGCAGGAAGCAGGAAAGAGAAGGTGATAAAGAGATAAAAGAGAACCAAAGTGTTGGAAGACAGAACCAAATTACAGGGAAAGGGGAAAAAAATAAGAGATGGAGGAAGAGTTTATGGGAACTTGAAGCCAGACAAAAAGAGTAAAAAGCAAAGGGAAGACAAGGGTAGAGGGACAAGGAGAGGGTGAGGGAGTGTCTCTCCCGGGCAGATGGTGGGGTGTATTCTCATTTGTCCTGCTACGTGTGTGTGTGCCAACACTAACCTCCAGGGCAGAGCTGCAGCACAGAACACGCTCTCAATTAGCCAATAACACAGCGAGAGGGAGATGCAGCGTTCTTATACAACACAAAAAAACAGTCAAAATACAGAAACACGCCTAAAAGACCAGCTGCTGAAAGACTTGTATTAAATTAGTTTCCAACGACTTCCAAAGCCATTTCATTATCAAGAACCCTGGTGGAGTGTTTGAGGCTTTTAGGACTAAAGACAAGATATTATTATAGATCTTCTTACATCTTTATATAAAATGGTTTGAGTAAAAAACCAGTCGTGCCACATTTCTTGCTTTCAAGCAGACAGGCTTTCCTTTTAATTTTTTTAAGTGGTCTTGATAAATTTTTACACCAGGATTTCTGTAGTATTGCTTTGGACTTCTGCTGCTTTTTCACTCAGTGAAAATCTGCTGACTCATGCAGTTAGAAGCCTGGATCTTCACACTCTTCAGTTCTGAACTGAGAAACATTCTTAAACAGAACATAAATCCAGCTGCTTTGTTTTTTTAAAACATTTTTAAAACTAACCTGTTCTATTTTTTTTATTTGTTTTGTTTTGATTTATTAAGTCACTTAAAGGAGACATATGCTTTTAATCATTCTTCTTCACATTTAAATCATTTAGTTGGAGTCTATATAAAGTGGAACTGCAATGCTTCGGTCTGACTTCCACAAGCCCCTCTTTGACCCCAAATATATTAAAAGATGTCATCAATGGAAGACTTGTCTATCCAGCCTTACATGTCGAAGTCAGAGTCTGACACAAAGTCCATATCTTATTTGGCAGTTCCGTTGCAAAAATTTTGACGTAATAGTTTGAAAAGAATTTTGAAAAATAGAGAAAACTGAACAGGTTGAAAAATATGACCCAAGCATAATATAAATATATCTAAGCAGCACTGGGTGAGACTAAATTCAAATTTTCTGCACTCTTAGAGACTCCAAGTACAAATTAAAATGTATTTAACAGCTAAAAAGTGGATTTTGTACGATAGGTCCCCTTTAAAATGGTCACAAAGATAATTTGTTACATTTTTTAAATTAAATAAGAATATTTTGGCAGCAACAATGAACCCAACGTCTGATTTAACAAATTCACATAAGCACCGTCCCTGCACTTTTTGTCTGCAGTGTGGTATAAATGAGCAGTTTGGGTCGGGGTGACTTTGACTGCCTGTGTAATAGTTACAGCAACACGCTTTGTTACCTGCAGGTAATTTATGGTTGAACTGGCCGGATAGCCTGATACAATCGACTGCCCCGACTGTCTTTACCAGCCAGACCCAAAGACACACAGGAAGTCTTTATCTGAAGGAGGGAGGAAGAGATGAAAACAGCAGACTGCAAGGCGACTTCAACTGTTGCTGTGAGAATTAGGGTTGAGTCTGCAGAGGAATTAAAAAAACGAGTGCAAGAAGAGCATGAGGCAATGAGTAATGCAGGTAAAAAGCATTGACAGGGTGAGGAAAAATGAAAGAGTTGCAGTGCAGTTAAGTTCTCAGCGTCTCTCTGGAGGTGTGCGGAGAATTGGATTGCATTAAAGACTGACACTCTATTCATCTGAAGCATATCAAGAAAGAACATTTAGTTAATTGAATGATTAATAAATTCAGCTCAGTCACACTATTTCATTCTGGTACTGGCTTTGGAAAAAAAAAAGTCTGCCAAATGGGAGACGTCATATATCACTTCCTTGAAATCCTTCAGCAGAAACCAGAGCTGAGCGTTGATATGAGCTGAACCAGTACAAGATCAACAGAATAAAAAGCCTGTTACGTCATGAGGATTTTATTTTTTATTGTTGAATTATCACAAGTTTAGATAATTGTTGTTTGGTTTAAACTTTAAGTGCAAATACAAAAGCAGCCAACTTGTGCCTTTTTTAATCGGGACAGTTACACAACTCTCCACATCCACATAGCAACACGTTGCTTCTCCTAATAAAGACCGGCACAGACTTTTGCACTACACACACATTTCATTTACTCCCCTTAATCCAGACAGGCAGGAACATCCTCACCATTCCATCCCTTCTTCATACCTCCTTCTCTGAGATCGGCTACTCTAATCCAGTCTGACAGGTCAACTCTGTCCCTGACTACTGTTCTCCTTTCATCCTCTTTCTTCAAACAGAATGAGGATGCTTTCATAATACTGGCTGAGTGACAGGTAAGGGAGTCAGGTGAAGACAGGCCTGTGATGTAGACAGGCACTTTGTCCTGTTTAAATACACTAATGGGGGATAAGAAGCCTGTCACTGGGACGGGTGGAGATAGGACAAGGGAGAAGACACAGACGCTCAACTTTCTCTTAGACGATTTGTACAATTAGAGAAAAGAATGTGCAATGTGTTACACTAGACAGCGCAGGATCTGGTAAAGGGCAAGCATTTTTGATGCTGCTTGAATAATTTGAGTTTGCAACAGAACAACTGACAAACGTTAGTCCACTGTAGAATCTAAGAACGGTGTTTCTCTTATTCCCGCATGAAGCACTCCAATTTCAGAGTTACATTACAGCACTCTCATCTGAGTCACAGCTTACACACCCAGTAGGCAGCCTTTTTGGATGGATGGCACCTGCATACAGGAGGAGGGGGCACACAAATAGGATTCGTGAGAGGAAGGGGACCGTGGGGTGGCGGCGGGTTGGAATTGAGTCCATAAATAGGATTGTGTAGGAAGCAGGGCGCACTAAATAGGATTGTAATGTACAGAAGGGGATGTATAAATAGGATATGAGAGTCAGAGTTGTGTTCTCACGAGTTCTGCGTCCCTGCAGTAAAGAAGTTCTGCAGGACCGGCTTGTGGCATGTGTGTGTTTTAGAGTATGTGTGTATGTGAGGGGGGTAAAGGAGGGGTGTGTTTGTGTGGGAGCAAGTAAAGGGCTATTAATGTACAGACTAATCTTAATGCACCTGTCTCCTCAGGCAGAGTGTGACCTCCACCAGTAAGGTTCACCCATGTTTGTCTTCCCATCTCATTGCTCACTTTCTCCTACACCCCTTTAATCCCACAAGAACTTTTCCCACTTTGCTTTTCCTTTTTCATAAAAGAACATTTATTTTCAGCTGTTGTCTTTAGTGCATTTCTTTGAACAATTAAATGGCTCATCTCCCGCTGGGTGTACATCATTTTCAGTCCAAGAGAGGTAGATGGTCAAACTCTGGCCGCATCTTTTTTTTTTTTTTTCTGCCGCTTCCACTCTGTGCTTTCGGGGTCAGTGGGCTTTGGGAGCTGTCAGCTCAGTGCTGGTGTCTGCTGGCTGACAGACTGAAGTCAAAGGTGAAGGGTCAGGAGTTAGAGGGCAGGACGTGACCCTACAGACAAACAACACAGAGAGAGAGGGTCATCCCCTCAAAAGAGCTTGTCATTTTCCACGCAGGGGGTGATGTAGTGAGAGCATACATACAGTTTGTGCTTGAAAGTCTGTGGGTTTTCCATATTTACATGTTGACGCTGGCTCTCATTTGTATACGCTCACACCTGGCCTTTCAGCGCAGTGTGTGTGGGGCAAGGAACACAGTGTGATGTGACGTGTGGGATATGTCATCTCTGAGCTTCTTTAAAGGCCCTCTGTCAGTACGCCTTCACTTTCAGTTACCTCACAAAGCAGTTTAAACATTCAAGGTCAGAATGAACTGCAATGAAAACATCATCTTCCATAAAAGCCAAGGTAACAACGCATGCAGAACTGACAAAGACACAGGCGACGCTTTAACATCATCCTTAAAGCTCCAAGGTAACTGTATGTTTGTGTGTGAGGCAGACATGTAATGAATGGCTGGACGAAAAGAGATGGAGGGGAATTAAGATAAACAGACTCTGATAAGACTAACCTGCCCCACCGCACTGCTGTCTGTTTACCATGAATTAAAACATATCACATGTACTGCATGCAAATCCAAACACTTGAGCATCTACACATAAACACAGATACATACATACAGCCATGCACACACACATAACTTAAACTGCAGAGTTTATGATGGATTTATAAAGAAATGCATGCCTAAACAGAGGAATAAATGTTTGGACAGTGGCGGCTCTTTGAGTAATTGACCTATGAATCACACACAAGAGACCGTGTAAATTATAAAAACAAATAAATTCGCCATTTATCAAGCTCCTATTATAAAGATTTAAACAGAATTGTACATGCTCGGACTGGGACCTTTATTTTTTTGCTTTGACGTGTCTTACATTCAAAATATCCTGATTATTCCTTGTGTGTGCTCAAATCTCAGTTTGGAACAAAATAAAAGTCTTGAGCTTACAACGTAAAATTGAAAAAAAAAGGTCTTTACAGAACTAAGTTAATTTTATGAGAATATGCTCAACATTTTTCAGTAATCTAGAACATGTTATTGCTAACAAGTTGAAACGAAAACAACTGGACTTCCTTTTTGATTATTTACAATGTTTTGCTTCTCATCAGGTGCACAGTTCCAAGCTTGTAAACGGTTTATAAGCTTGGAACTCTCCACCCTTCAGTTTGTAAGAGGATAAATTAGTGCAGCCATGTGGCAAAAATGGTCTAAATATGAAATTATGTTTAATTAGTAGACAGTGTACTTTAATTTAAAATCTAAGACTTAAAATTTCCCAAAAACGAAAAGTCACCCAGAAAATACGGCAAGAGGGAAACTGAGGCCTTAGTTATGAAACTCACACCTCATACACGCACACACCGTTAAAGTTTATGCACCAGCGATCTAATAACTTAATGAAGTGTGACATATCAAGCCAAGGCGCTAATGGGGTGTGAAGTCATTAGTGAACTCTGTCTTTCAAACACACAAACATATACTGTATGTGAACAAAACAATAGACCTTTTTCTGTTCATAGCTGTCAAAGAATCCAGTTCCCAACAGGCTGTTAGTGAATTTCATGTTTTAAGCATAGCCTTCCCAAAAATGTATCAATTAAAAAACTTTTAAAGCCAAGTTTATTGTGCGCTTGACTTACTTGAGGTACAGAGTTGAGACAAATAAGAGTAGGCATTTGCATTGATTTTCCTTTTGCTGGCACTCACCTAACCAGAACTTCTCACAAATGAATGTTTATGTCCATCTGATATAACTGTCATAATGTTGTCTGACCCGTTTACAGCGGGAACGGCAGTGAGAAAGAAAAAGAGAAAAAAGGAAAGAGAGATGGAAAGAAAGGAAACTAAAAGCTTGTCAGTCCCTCTTAATTATTCTAATTGCTGAGCTCACTGCCAAGGCTTATGCATTCCCCGGGCACAACAACACAAATTCCTCATCTCTCACACACACACACACACGCATGCACACACACACACACACACACATGTACACACACCAAATCAGCTACTGAAATGCCTTAAAACCTCTCCTCGCTCCTCATTTTGTCCTCTTCCCTCATCTCCATACAGAACTTACCCATCTCTCTCTTTTTCCTCAGCTCCCTCTATCAGCACGCCTCCACCCTCAGAGCACCCTCTTATTCCTCCACTCCTCCTCCTCTCCTCCCATCACAACAGACCCTTCTGCTTCCTTTCCCCCAACCACTCCTCTCCTCCACCCCTCCGTTCCTCCGAACTGGATTAAAAGTACTTTTCATTACCCGTGCGGGAGATATGGCACTTAAAAATCACCCCATTATCATTTTTCACCCAGCAAACAGCACACACTCTCACAGAGACATAATTACCACACCCTGTCATACCAGGGAGATAGAGGCTGCTGATTTCCAGCCAGGCCGTATGTGTCACTCCGTGTGTGTGTGTGAATGTGTGTGTGTAAGAAACTGCAGCCTGTCCGCCTGCCTGCCTGCTTCTCTTATTGATATTAAAAGCGCTGCATAAACGAGTGTTTAAAATGGCTGTCAGAGGGGGAGAGAGAGGATCCACTCCAATCACAAACTGCAGCACACATCACTGGATCTCTTTCCCAGCTTGGCACATGGTAATGGCCTGGAATAACAGAATAGTGCCAGATGATTCCCATTCCCACTTTCCAAGTTGTGAGAGTCTGAAGACGAGGCAGTTGAAATGCGAGGGAATGAGTCATAGAGCTGGCTCTAACTAGTCGACACTTAACGCATAATGAATTGGAAGTCATATGATGAATTGGATTTATGGCTACGCTTGTTTCTAATGGGTGAAGTGCTTCGAAGTTGAGACGCTAAGTAGAGAAGTGAGACTAGTCACACTAGTTTCCACTTGGGAAAATGGTCCAGATCACAGCGGAAACCAGCTTTGCAGAAGCCTTCATTCATAGCATTCACAGGGGTATGTTAAGTATATACACGTTTAAAACACTCCCTGCACCCCTAAGACATTTATCACCCTGACAACACTGCATGGCGGCGCCCCCCAATATCACTCTGCAGGGGCCTGCCGATGGCCTGTCAGAGGTGTGGGTGCCCATAATTATGCCTGTAGATAAAGCAGGGATAAACGTGGGTCCTGCATGATTAACTGGGTTGCTGTTTGATCACATTTGACTAATTTGCGGCATAAATCTTCAGGCTGACGCCCCTGCTAGAGACCATTAGCCCTGACACTGATACCCCTGACACACACACACACACACACACTGACACACACAAGCTCAATACCCATAGCCTTTAGAGGCACAGCAAAAAGAAGGGCCTCATAGAGCTGCTGCCCAGGTGAGGAGTGGATGTGAAAACAAAATGCTAACTCTTGCTCACAGTTTAATTTCAAATTTGCCCCAACATGAGGTCACAAGAGGGGACTGAAGGGGAGGGGGGGTGATGGTACACCAAAGCACAACAGAGAGAGAAATGCAGGTGGATTATAATATTAAGCAAACATGAGCTCTGAGGTCTAATTATGACACAGGGGAGGTTAGAGAGCGAGAGAGGGAGAGATTCAGTGCTGTGTGGTGAAGTGGATGCTGAAGCCAGCAGAACCAGCCTGGTCATTTGTAAACAGGTAACGATGCAGGCCAGGTGTATGAGCATATGTACCAATGAGCAGGGGAGGAGACGAG
>JARVJO010000002.1:14201031-14245282 GCA_031762555.1 Cynodonichthys magdalenae | reverse complement strand
GAGTGGGAGGAGTAGGGAGAGGATCTAATTAGGGTGAATTTACAGTGCCCCGTGCCAAACAGCTAAAATGGCCAACTGGGCACAGAGATTTATTACTGGGTTAAATTAGGTTGTCTGGTGAGGGTTCACGAGACCACCTGCAGCTGTCAATTGTCACACTGATAATTATAACTATTATAGCGCAACAGTGATCCAACACCAACTGCGTACACAAATACAAAAGTGCACTTTTACAAACACAAGTTTGGGGAAAAAAAACACCAAACAAACTCAAACATTCTTTTGCATTAAGGACAATATCAATTGAGTCAAGTGAGTGATTAATAATGATGCTTGAACCCATTTAGCATGAATCAATGAACCTCTGGACAGACGGTTTCCAGAGCAAGGAGTCTTTGACTCCATTTGCATCAGTATCCTTGATCAAATCTGCAAGGTAAACAGGTTTAAAACCTGATGGGGATATTAAACTTGCAGATTGAGCCTGACTCCACTCCCCAGGCCTGTCTGGTGCTTGGAGCTGAGGTTTGGGCATCTGAGTTTGACTCTAGCTGCTGAGAGCAAGGACGTGACACAATAAGCCAGCCCTGAGCAGCCATACTTTCATGGTCGGTTTCCATTTAAATATCTGACTGACAGGGAACATGGCGCCATTAAGGCGTCCCACAGGCCCAGCACGAAAGAAAGAAATGGGCAGATAAAATCCCCCAGGGGAGACGAGAGGGTGAGAGAAGGGCCATGCTGCCTACAAAGCCTTTAACAGTTGGATCTGCTCTTAAAAGTGTCTTTTATCTGTTCAGACCTTTCTCCATCCACGCTCAAAACAACCTTGTCTCACCATACAAAAGCAGGATTAATTTAGCATGACTTACAGCTCCAACATAACTTTTTTTTTTTCCAAGTTCGCACTGAGAGGTCATACAGCATGTGTGAATGCTCTCAAGTGTTCATATAAAACAGTACGAGATTTCTCAAGGTCCTACAGTAACTGTGAAACATTCAACACACCCATCACCTCAGTCTTAAACTAATCTGAATAAATATAAATTCAGTTTTCAGCTACCAAAAACTTTATTTATCTATTACTGATGCAAATATGAATATATGATTGTTTTATTTTCCTGACCTTGAAATTAGCCTGATGCAACTGGGAAGAGTCATCTGTCTTAAAACTTCAAGTGTGCAGTACACTTGGGCCGTATGAAGATGTTTTGGTATACCGCAGTATTAAAATATGGTGATGGTATTAAAAAATTATGATGGTATTAGTCATGTGAGGTGGTGCGGCAAATTTTCATAAGGCTGCTATCAAAACTGGGACATAAACATTTTAGGCTCTTTCAGAAAAGAGACACCCACATCTGTCTCGCCTCTTTTCTCACTGACTGCTGAACAGGTGGGCCGGTGTAGTGCTGACTGACAGCTGCGAGTTTCTTAAGTCAAATCATCATCGCTGGAGTCCTTTTAGATTTAAACTAAAAAAAAAAAAAATCAGAGACAAGCAAGCCAGTTGCTGCAGACAAGGAAATGACTACAAACTTTATCGGCACAGAGACTGCCTAAAAGTATGCAGTAGCGCATATGCAATCATGGTAAGAGTTTGATCATTCTGAAACTTAAAACCCTAAAAAGACTTATTTGTATGTATTTGATCTGTTTGAAATAATAAGGAGCAGAAATTCCTCTCCAGCAGCTCTCAGATTGAGTGATAACAATGCATTAGAGCAGCAAAAAAAAAGTTTCCAGGCCTTTCTATGGCTCTAGAATGTCAGGCTATATGCATGTAAATGCTCGCAAGCAATTGTTTCTTCATTAATTATTAATTACTCAACATGCAACAGACCATACCGGTAATATCGTATACCGTGGTATTTTCTAAAGATTATACCATGGTATGAAAATGATCAATACCACCCAACCCTACTGTTGAGCACAATTTTAAGGAATGAAAGTCTCTAAATTACTAGAGAAGTGTCTGAATTATACAAATTTTGTTCAAATGGTAGAAGCATCAAATCAAATTTAAGCTAGATGACACTAAAATGTTGATAAAACTAAATTTATTTATCAAATTATGCTCCAGTTACTTCATTTTAAAGCTTGTGCACCAACTGCAATCAAAATAAGTGTACTTGCAGACAACACATATTCCACATCTCAGACCATACTTGTTGCACTTAAGTACATGACTGAAACATGGTAAAGACTTTTGTTTTAGTTGTTTTGAGCTTTGTCTCGTCTTGGGTACCATGTGTCTGCTGAGTCAAGAATCTTAAATTTGGAGACTTCCCAGCAAAGAAGGTAATTGGCTGTCAAAAGGGGTTAAATACAGCAATGAATGGCTCTGACACATTGACACAAATTAGAAAAGCCTGCAAGCCAAAAAAGGCCAACCAGCCAGACAAGCCACTGGCACCATGGAGACACTTATCCAGACTGAGAGAAAAAATGAGGCGATAGAGGAAGAGTCTGCCAGTGATATACTTTCACCTCTTCCCACAATTCAGCTTTCTGATGCTCCACAATACTCCTCCTTCCTCTCTTTTCTCTGTGCCACCGTCCATACTGCCAAGCCCAATAAGGGTCAAGTCCCTTCCTCTTAAGAACCTAATTTGCATCCCCCCGGCAAACAGCCAGTCAGGGCTTGTTCAAAGAGCTCACTAATCCAATCAGATTGCTCAACCGCGAGGCCTTATCGTTACAGACACTAGCATCTGCAGGAACCACATAAGAGGGCATCATGGAGCTGCTGGTAGTGAATGGTGGAGACAGAGAGTCAGAGCAAAGTAAGCATCACAAGGCTTCAACGGTGCTCAAAGTTAGCCAGGACTGACAGTCAGAGAGCATGGAAGGCTTAAGCAACACTTCCAATGTTATTGCAGCTGCCAAAGGAATGGCACAGATACATATTGGGTGTGAAATAAAATTTAGACTAGTAGAATTTCATCTTTATCCACTGTTCAGCATGTAGTGGAGAAAATGTGTGCTGCATGAATAACACAAAATGTAGCTTTATTTACTGTGAAAAGTAAATATGCCAAAAATCCTCACTGCGACATTGGGTTTAGAAATTGGGGAGCACAGCAGCTCAGTGGTTAGAACAGATGCTTCACAGCAAGAAGGTCCTGGGATTGATCCCTGGTTTGGACCTGGGTTCTTTCTGTATGACGTTTACATGTTTTCTTCATTCTTTCATGGGTTTTCTCTGGGTACTTCAATCTATTTTCAATTGAGGGGCTACAAAAGGTGTGTGTGAAAACGAACGTCAAACAACCACATGACCGCGAATCAACTGCTCAACTTCGGATCGAGTATAATAGGCCCTTTGCTAAGATGCACTTTACAAAATCTGTTTAAAAAACATTGCTTCAAGTAAATAGGCACCTGAATAACACAAAAAAATGGGACTGTATAAAAAGAAATGAATGAGTCTGTGAACAGATGTTCCTGCCCTTTAGCCCCAGAAGGAGGCTGAAACAGTCAAAGGAGGTAAAACACATTAAGTTCATTCAGCTATATAAACTACAGAGGTGAACTAGCTACAGTACGATCATGACTTTGCATCCAGGGACATGGCTGGACATAAAGGGGCATAAGGGGAGATAAAGGTACAAGGGGAAAGGGAAACCAACTTGGCCGCCCTTGTAACCAATTCCTCAGAGACTAGAGTCTCATCAGTCTCTTCCTCCACATTTTTGCCCTCAATATAATTTTTTCCCCACCAAAAAAAATCTTTGTTTTTTTTTCACTCCCTCTGTGACTCTTGCTGTTTGTCCTCCGTTGCCTAAAGCCCACCCCCCACCCACCTATTCCCATTGTCTCATCTTCGCACTTGTTCCCGACCCTACTGGTGTCGCTATTAGAAGCATCACACAGGGATCACATGCCTGCTGGGCTACAGAGGCTGAGTCAATGGAGCATGACACACAAAGACATCCATAAAGCTCCATCACCACCACATCCCTCCTACTTCCACCTCTCAATGAGGCTCACTCCCACCTTTCCTATCCATTCCTGATCATTACCCTGGAATGTAGCCAGATTGGATTTAACAAGTGAAACAAATTGTGCTGTTTTGCATAAAATTCCATGTAGAACAAAAATGACAACAGATAAAAAAAAATGACTCTTCATTTCAGCCTTAACTGTCCTACAGTAGATGTCGTCATTTTAAAATGTAAGAGAACCAGAGTTTCTCAGTTATGTGACCTGCTCTTTGTTCAAGTCTTGGCAGACTATTAGGCCCGGAGCAAGGAGTCAGAGAGGTGAGACAGTTGAGAGGAGGAGGCAGAGGTGGATCTATAGCAGCACTCCAAACAGAGGGCTGCTCCAGGAGAGGCAGCCATGGATTCAACTCATCCTTCTCTTTTCTCTTACCCTCTCCTTTTGTGCCCAAGTGTGTAACGCTGGATGTTTGCAGTGTGTTTGCTAGAGGCAGAAGTGTGTGCATGTGTGTGTGTGTCTGCAGCCTGCGCATGTGATAAGCCTGTGGTAGTAGTGGTCCTGTGAGGGACCTAAGGCCCTGTTCTCCTGATTAGTCATTTATCAGGCCTGGCAGCCCAGACCCACCTCCTCCTTTTCCTCTGCTGATCCCCCTCTATCCCTCCAGATCTCCCCTGTATCCACCCTTTACAACAATGCTCTCCATCCCCCAACACCAAAGTCTATAATGGAGGTGCATGTACATATCCAACCTCTACCTGCTTCTTTCCAAGCTGTGCTCACTCTGTCCATGTTGCCCTTTTTTTTCTCGGTTTAAACTGTAACAAGCCGTCTTTCCCTCTCCTTCATAAATCCAACCCCAATTCCCTCCTTCTCCTTTTGTATCCTGCCTGAGCTTAAGCGCTAAAGCTGCATCCATAAACAAATTTCCAGTTTCTCTTTTAATTTTAAAAGCTGTTAAATTCCGATGAGAGAAAAGAAGGGCGTGTGATGAGTGCAAGGTGGGAGGGCAAGTGTCTCCAACAGTGGAAGGAGGACCTCACTATCAACCAGTGCCACACTCCCTGGTCCTGACATGTCAACAGAGAGGGATTAGTGTACCAGACACATTCAGGGAGCCAAAACGAGTTAATGCAGTTAACCAACGCCATCTTCTCAACCTGTCTTAACTCAGCTGGGAGAAATTGGAAAAGCTGTCTAGCCAAAGAGAGTGAACGTAATCTGGACTATGCAGACTGAACTATACGGCCACATGAAAGTGCTGCTCTTCTGCTTGCCTTGCCTCTTTTCTCTTTCCTTCATCCTTCCTTACCATCATTCCTTCTCACTATTCCTATATTCCTAAGATAATAAGGAGTGAGGAGTGTGAGAAAAGGAAATGTGGACAGAAAAAGATGAACATGGGCAGAGGAAGAAAAATTTTAGCTGCTTTAAATTAAAAGGGACATATCATGCTTTTAAACTCTTGTTTTTCACATTTAAATCCTTCGGTTGGGGTCTATATAAAGTGGAACTGCAATGATTTGCACTGAATTCCTCCTTATTGTAACTATACAAGCCCCACTTTCACCCTTTTTCTGATGTGTGTTTCAGATCAACTCATTTTGAGGCTGTCTCTTTATATCCAAATGAAGCGCTTCACACCCCGCCCACTTCCAGCTTCCAGATGGTTCATTCCAGTCTGATAGAAGGGTTTACTACTATAGCAGTGCAGAAACATTTTATTTACAAATTAATTAAAATATGACAACAAATTTGTCCATCCATTCGCACATGGAGTCAGAGTCTGAGCCAGAACCAAAGGAAAATGAAGACAACGAATTTGTAGTTTGTAAGTCCAGACCTTAAATTGGTAGTTCCTTCGATAATACTGTGAAGTAATAGTTCAGGAAATGTCATAGAAAATAGAGAAACTGAACAAGTTGAAAAATATTACCTAAACAGAACATAAAGGTATCAATGCAGCACTGGGAGCGAATAAATTTAAATTTTCTGCACTCCTAAAGACTCCAAGTACACAACACAATGTATTTAATGGCTAAAAATGTGGATTTTGAACAGTATGTCTCCTTTAAAAAGAGATTTATTTTAAAGAGAGGTAGAAAAGGTTGGAAAAAAAACAATGCATTGAGCTAGTGTGTGTATGTGTGTTAGCTAATAAAGTCTGTGACAGCTGTTTGAGCCCCCTGGGAGATAACAGCTGGGGCTCCACCTCAAACACACCTTTCTTACCATTTATTTCTTTTTAACTATCTTCATCTCCTTCCATCCCCAACCTCATCTTTCTACCAGCTCCTCCTTCTGCTTATCCAACAATCCTTTTTTTATTCCTCATATTCAAGGGTTATTTTGTTTCTGTGTCTTTTTGTAAGCCAGCTTTTTGACAGCGCTCAAATGCAAACAAAACTGATGAAATGCTTAACTGTTAACAAGTGTTTTTAACATTTATGTCTTTATCGACTTTTTAAATTCACTTTTACAAGTATTCCTTCTCTAGAAGAAAACAGAAATATAAATCTCTGTGTAAACAAAGGTAGCACCTGATGAGCACAGCTTAAGCAGTGTCAAGCTCCAATTACAAACGAGGACTTTAACCACATCTCTCTCCCCCGCTAACTGTGTCTCTTTATAGAGCAGTCTGTGTAATAGCAGCTCTCTTATAAAACACAGTGCCGTGTCACACACACATTACTCAGCCCACCACCCCTTTAAATGATCCAAAGATGTATGAGGCCATCTGTGGGCCACAATTAAATACCAAACCCTTTAATTCATCTGCATGCTACATTACCACCCACTGTCCAAAGCCCTGCAGGCCAGTTACAGGATACAGCACAGAGGAGTTTGTTACACTGCACAAAATGTCAGTATTAACATTTTATTAACTTATCATGTCATAACTAATGAAATGTGAGATTTTTTTTTATATTTATTTTTCAATCTATATATATATGATAGCAACAGAGAGATCAGGAGAGATGTGTGATGACCTGCAGCTAAGGCCTCTGGTACTACAAGCGTGGTCCCAAATCTAAAACCCCTAAATGAACACCAGTGGAGTTTGTGTTTTTTAATATTAAAAAAATGAACTTGGATGGAAGACTTATCCACAAAAGGTCAGTCAGATTGAAATGATTTATCATTGCTGATGTTTGCACAACATGACCATCTTTTCTACCACAGGCTTCCACCCTTCTTCTCTCTGCCCTTTCATGAGCAATCAGTAAAAGCGCTTCATGAAATGAGTCCTCTGTTGAGCACATGCTCGGTGTTTTGCTGATTTCATATCACTCCCATCTGATTGCCTCTCATTGTCTGACTCATAAAGGTCTCCCTCTGCTCCTGTCTGTTTCTCCTCCAGCTTATTACTGAAACTAAAAAGACCATTCTCCGGCGATCTGTCTCTCCTTCACATCCCCCCCCCCCCTTCAGTCTCAATGCGTTTCTGTGTTAAATCGTCTCTTTCCACATTGCCATTCCTCCTCCATTGACTGCACTGGCCTTGTCTCTGGGTGCTAATTGTCTCATTCTGAGAACTTAAGGATGCCAGATGAGCACTAGATGTGTTAAAGAGACAGACTGAGAAATCAGTGTGTGAATGGCAAATTACATCCTTGGCCTTTCTTTGGCTGGAAAAGACACTTAATAAGTTCTCAATGTGTTCAACAGCTGGGTGAAGAGTTCACTGGCTTCACAGTAGCATCTGAATAGCTCTGAGATGCTGCTCAGAGTGTGCAGTCAAGACTGTGTGTGTGAGTACTTGTATTTGTTACGTTTTTAGGACAGTTTCTGGTATACACACCTACTTTGTCAAGATCAATTGTCCTTACGGGGACCAAAGACTGGCCCTAATATGGTGGAATTCCATTTTTGGGTTGGGGGATAAATTTAGAACTAAACTGTGAATTGAGTTTAGGTTAGGGTTAGGGTTACGGATGTTTAGGGTAAGGAATTATGGTTAGGCTATAGAAATGACTGGAAATGAATGGAAGTCAATGAATGGTCCTAATAGGGATAGAAACACAAATGTGTGTGTGTGTGTGTGTGTGTGTGTGTTCAGTAAGGTGCTGTTTTTATTCTCAGCGCAGTCGACCTGGCGTTCCTCTCAGTGACAGGATCGGGGCAGATCAGTGCTCACTTACAGAACAACTCACCTGAGGAAAAACTCACTTCTCAGCACGTCGCCCTTCTCTCTTTCTGCCTTTCTAATTCTTCGTTCTTTCTCTTTCCGACTCTGCTGTCTCTGACCCAGACAGATCCCCCCGAGCCACTCTCCTCTGCTCTCCCTCTCCCTTTTCTTTTTCAGTTTTCGTTTTCTAACCCAATCTGTCTCTTTTCATATCATGCTCTCTGTAAAGATACCCTGTGGGAGGGCAGTATGTAACAAACACAACCACACAAACAGACTCTATACACTTGTATACTGACACTGACGTGTAGGTGAGTGCATGCACACACAAACACACACACACACACACAATCATAGATACAATTGTGCCACTCGCAACACTGAGTTCCCCTTTACTGTTCACTAAGAACAGTGATGGGAATAAAAGATTCTCTCACTTTTTTGCTTTCTCTCTTAAACAAACACCTATGAGCAAACATACAAACCCAGCAAAGAACTCTTCCAAATGCTCTATTTTCTGCTGCTGTGCAGTGATTTATTAAAGGTGTTTCTCACAGCAGGCAGATAGTGCTATTTGGAATGCTTCATTTCATAAATCTATTCTCCTTTCTCTGCATCCCCTCCTTCGCCTCTTCTCTCGTATTTTCTCTTTTTCCGCCATGCAGGAGCCTCTGTCAGCCTCTGTTGACACATGCAGTAAGTGTGTGTATGCATGTTTGAGTGAGTGTACGGTTAGGGAGGGGAAAAGAGACATGAGTAGGCTTTGTCTGCAGTTGGGGTAATGATGCAGGAACAACCAAAGCTCCTGTAAAATCCCTGTTCTTCTCATGGGGTCTCTCTCGCTGGCTCTGACCTTCATCTCTCTCTGCTTTTTGACTCATACAGACACACCTGTCTGTGCGCACGCACACACGTACACACATACACAGCCTAAGCAGAAGTTGTGCAAACAAATAAGAGGCATAAACTCAGACTCCGGCCCCCAAATAAAGCTGCATCCAACGAATAAACACATTAATAACTTGACTCAAAATACACTCTTAGACATATATAGGTAATATAGAATAATAATTATGATACTATGGGACAAACAGAAAAGGACGATAGTTTAAAGCCTTGATGAAAGGCTACTTGAGACGTACTCACATACATTATATTTAAATAAGTTCACAACCAGATTTTGTGTTTCTGCAATATTCTTTACAAATTTGAAAATACCTTCTCTTGTTCTCTTGTGAGAGTTATAGTCAATACTAAGTAAACAAACCTAATTTTAAGGTTTTTAAGTCATTACTTGCACATCCCTTAAGAATCCAAATACCCAAGAAAGTTATCCCGGATGGCAAGGTCCAACTGACAAACTTGCAGTTTCAAACTGTAGTCCACAAACTGATGATTTAACATCCTGATGTTTATGTCCACCTCTTGCACAAAGTTACAGTTATTACAAAATATTACTGACTGGAAAAAAAAACTATCCTGTCTGCACAGTTTCAGGATGTTTCTGTTGCATTTCAACCATTTCTGTCAGATGTCTTCAACCCTGTTTCTTGTGACCCACTGTCCTGCATGTTTTAGCTGGTTCCCTGCTTCACCACACCTTACTGACATGAATGAGACTGACAGGCTTCTGCTAAATTCAATGACATTCTGAGTGGGCAATTTAATTATTTGAATCAGGTGTGGCGAAGCAGGGAAATGGCTAAAACATGCAGGACAATGGGTCATGGGAAACACGGTTGAAGAGCTCTGATCTATGAGACGTGAGGAAATGTACTAAATAACTGAAAAACACCTATAAGATAAATTTAAAAAAATCATTGAACTTGTTAAGCTGAAGCACTATAAAACAACGTAAGACAAAGAAATGTAAATATATAATTTGCTTAAATTAAAAGTGATTTCTTCTACATGCAGAAATTTTTGGCTCTGTAAAGCGAGCACTTCCTGTATCCGGTGGAGTCATCCAACTACAGGTTCGGTTTTTTTCTCCAGTAATAGTGGACAAGGTGTTTGTAGTAGATGTGACCACTTTGAGTTGGTATGGGAGTGATCAGTAAGTGCAGATGGTAAAACCATGGTGGGAAAATACATCTTAGAAGCACACACATCGGCAGTACAAAGTGTGTGTGTGTGTGGGGGGGAAAGGAAAGAGAAGGAGAGAGAAAGAGATGGAGGCCATGGAGTAGATAAGGCAGTCTTGTTCCTTATTTATGTCTTATTATAGCTACAGCGGGGCCAGGCCACAGACACAGTCACCGGGGACACAATGATGAAGTGCTCAACAAGACTGCCTGCTCACTCTTGGGAAGACACACTCCCTCGATTCCCCACTCCTCTGCCTTCTTCTTTAACACTTCCTTGTTCCCAGAGTCTCCTGCTCGATTTTAACCACTTTCCTGTATTCTTCTCCGCAACCTCATTGTGTCTCTGTCCCTCCTCCAGCTGAGCGTTCCCTGCTCTCCCATCACACGTTTCCCGGCGAACACAGAGCTCGGAGGATTGTGCAGCCGTGTAAACAGGGAGTTACCCAAAGGTGCTGCAGTCGAGTGGAACAGCAGGCAGGTGACATAATTAAGACATCCCCTTTCTCCCTCATGTGCGAACTCTTTCCTGCTACACTCCCTCTGTTGTTCCTAATCTTCGCTGCCTTTCTGTCTCGCTCCCTCTCTCGTGGGGTGACCTGCAGAGGTGGATGTGACTGAGCTCATTACCTGCCTTAATGAGAAGAGAGTACCACAGAGACAGCAGCTGCAACTTACCTGAACGCTGCAGACACACACTCGCTCGCGGGAGAGCGCATGTAAATACCTGCTACTAACTACTGAGACAAGCAAATACAGTCTGATAATACCTCCGAGAGGCAGCGAATCAAAGTGAGTGCTGAAGTGAAACAGGGATGAAGAGTGTAAATAAACTCTCTGAGGCTTGCTGTTGATAATGACCGACTCTCTGTTGTATCTTCACGCATTGTTTCACAGCATTACCCTTGTACTAACATGCTCTTCCTGTGAGTAAAGTTTTTTTTTTATTATTATTTGCCTGGTTCAGGAAAATTAATGTGTATGAGCACAATACAATCCATCATAAGCTGAAAGCAGAGGTCATTCAGGAAATGATAGCAGGCGAGATAAGCTTCACACACGAGCACAGACACACACACACACACACACACACATATGTACAGAGGTAGAGTTCGTGTGTGAGCATACAGAAGCATGGGGGGGCTACACCTTTCACCCATTTTTACTCTTTGACTTTGGTAGGTTACAGAAAAGAGAAAAAAGGTGGAAATAGGTTTGTTCCTAAACATGAGGACTCTCTGAATAGACTCAAACTTTTTTCAACCTATGCAGGTATTTCACTGGAAATTCATGAACGATGCTTTACTTTAATCTGTCAACATGCCAAAGCTCACAGTTGCATATCAGATAAGTCTTCTAGATATGATATATATTTTTCTATGATTACATTTCTAGAAAAACTGCAGTGCATGTTATTACAATGATTGTGTCTCAATTCAGTTGTTGCGTACTCTGAAGTGAGCATTTGTCCACCACTTACGTCACTGCCCCGCACCGAAGGCTGTCCCAATTAGTGACCCCTTCTGGGCTGAGAATATCCCAGGATTCATTGCACCATAAGCAAACTAAACAGGAAAACGAACATGGCTAAGGATTTTTTTTTTTATAAGACGGCATAGTTTGGAAATTTATCACAGACCATTTTAAGTATGAATGCATGTGATATAAAATATATCACCATGGTAACGGTTAGTAAGTTGTCACACAAACTTGTCAACAGAAGACTGGGCTGTCTCATTTCACAGCAGTTTTATGCAGCCTACCCAGACTGCATAGGGTACATGAGCTGCACTCTACGTAGGCTGTAGTCCCTGAACTGCGACGCAGCCACTAGCTTCCTGGATCAAAATGTCAACACAATAGTGTCATCACCTGCTACAGGTACAGTAACAATCATAAAGTTCCAGACCTTGTTTTATTCCACAGGAATTCAAGAGGTCAAGGCCACACACACACACACACACACACACGCACGCACACACACACACACACAGGAAACCTTTCCCAACCTACCAAACTGATGACAGAATAATTACAAACATTAATTATTGACAGTAACTTCAATATCAAAAGCAAACATCAATCACTCTCACTTCATTGAAATCACTATTATCTTCCCTACATGGATAATCATATGATTATTGATTTCAATACTTTGAACACAAGGGCGCATTGACAGCACATACAGGCAAACATCTACTCAAGATGAGCTAAAGGACTGAGAACGGAAGGAATTTGAATCTATTGGAGAATCTGTAATACCAGATAAACATCTGTACAGTGTTTAAACGATCACAGACGCAAAGATAAACCCAAGCCAGAGTGGGACAATGACGTGTGAATAAGGACATGCTGACATGAGATAAAGACCTACGGGGACAGCTGAGTGCTGTTGTGTAAAAATTGAGAGATGAGGGCCACTTTCCATAGGTGCTGCTTTCTCTTCCGGCGATGGCGAGCAGAGGTTTTATCTGTCTGACAGAGTGAAGGATGTGTGGTCAGGTTCTACTCTAATGCTCCTGTCCTTTTAGTAAATCAGCATTTGCTGTTGTCACCTGGCCGACCCACGGTCACACATGACAGGTGTCACCTACGCACGATGTCAAAACGCCATCTCCATACATGCGCGCACGCACACAATTACCTGAACCAGATGCAACCTTATTTCCCCTGTCGAAGTGGGTTGCAAATAACTGAGTAAACGCTTCCACTTAACCTTAACAGAGGGTGGATTCAGCAGCAGCATAATACACTCAGAATATTCTGTTTGATTACAAGGTGAAATATATCATCATGAATAATATTAAACAAAAAAATCTATATGTGCAAAAAAAAGGTAATGACCTTTTTTATGTTTTACTTTAGATTTATTTATTCCTCTGATTTTTTAAGAAAAACTGTACAAATGTTAAAATAACAACCACCTTTGTAAGTCAATTCATTTTATTAACAGTAATAAACAGCTTAAGAAGTAATGGTTTAATGTGTATCAATAGTTTTTTTTCTCCAATTAACCAATTGTTTTATAAAAATTACAAGAAATGACAAAAGCCATCGCTGTATTTAAGCTTCAAATATCTGAGGTACAGTTTTTACAGAACCAAGATCTCTTTAAGTGTCCCCCAAAACATCAGTAATCTATTCATGCTGCAGATGGTCACAAAGATGGGAGGGGGTAGAAGGATCAATACGGTGCCTCCACATAAGATCTACGGCTTCCTGATCGATTTCTCGCTCTGATCAGCTTCTCTGAGATCAACCACACTTCCTGTTTAATGGCAGCACAGCCCAAAGAAAGCAGAGGTGAGGAGGAGGCAACAATAGATCCAGCTTCCTCTCACTGCTTTATGTCCTCACTCCTTATCATTAGATCATCACAAGTGCTGCAAGAGAACTTAAGCATTTTTCTTTTTTCCCCCTTTCTGGCACTTTACAGTTAGCGTGAAAGGCAAAAATGAACATGAGGAATTTGACTGGTTGCATATTTGTTTAAGGGCAGTGTGTTAGAATTACCAGCAGTTCAATAATCTTCATTAGCTTAATGTTTTTTATTTGATTTGTCAAATAAAAATAATAATAAAAAACAAACTCTATTTGAAACTTGAGGAGCTGGTAAGATTTATCACGTGCCCACCCAAGTTGTTGTATTGGGTATCAGCATGTTAATTTTTGTATTTATTGATTGCTTGAAATGGCTTTAAGTTTTGGTTGATGCCTCTTCTACACTAATCTGGTTGTTTTGTTAATATTTTTTTTTCTTTGTCCGCATATTCTAACAAAAAAAAGGCACCCAAAGAATATTTCTCTAAACATTTCAAAATACAGAGAAAAATGTTCTTATAGGCTAAATATTTTCCAAAAATATTTTTTTATGCCATTTACAGTTTCCTTTAGTTAATAAGCATTTTAACAAATGATCCATGTTTAATGTGACAAACTCAGAAACAAACAGCAACAGCTACATATTTGGGTTTCTAAAGGTCAAAGTGATAAGCATGTGCAAATAAGCTAAAGTATTGATTCTGACAAGCTTTTATTTTTCCAGTCTACACAGATCCACTGGTTTCCAAAAATGTCTACTTTGAAAAGCCTTCTTGAAAATATCTATTCATGTACAGCAAGTGCAGAAAATTTCTGTTTATAAAAATTACTCGTGATAGCGTGGACAAGCTTTTACATTAGTAATGCATAGCAACACCCATTACAAGCCCTCCGATACAAACACAAACAGAAAAGGTTTGTTCACCACTGCCTTGAATCTTTAATTTTATGTTTTTCAATTTAAAGACAGTAACACAATGCTAATTAGATCTATTAGTGCCAAGTAAGTAACTCACTCCGCGTTTCTCGTCCACCCAAAGTTTGAGTCTGAATTCTGGGGCAAACTAGGTTCAGAGCAGTTTACATAAAATTACAATGACTGGTTTGTAAAGAGCAGGGGAATAACTAACAGCAGAGAAGGAGAGAGAGAAAACAACGGTAATAAAGACGATTGGAAAATCCTGTGGCAGGAAAAAAACTGAAGGATAAAAAAATGATTCCGTTAGACACAAATTCAGAGGATGCATTAATGTCTGAGAGGAAAAGCAAATAAAAGTGGTGATAACTAATATGATGGGCATGTATTGACAGAATTTACTTTATCTAATTGTTTTAAGTGCTGGGATGGCAGAACAAATGTTTTGCTGTACATATTTCAATTTTGTATCCTCTAGATTGCATAACTTTAAAATTTCAACCATGTTTCTTTGTCTCTTATTTGTCACTGATATTCCTCATCTTCCTGTTTAAATCTCGATTTTGCATTTTGATGTAAAACATGAGAATGCAGATCATAACAGAAATTACAGGCCTATAATTCCTTCAAGGAATGCATTTCACCCACTAACTTTCATGCCAGAGTTTTAAAGTAAGATTATTATATGATAAGAAAAGACGGAATTATGTAAATAGCCCAATGCGAGATCTTGAATGATCTGGTAGAACTCGAAGCACATGTTGAGGATGACTCAGTCACTACCACATCAGGTTGAGCTCAATATCTGTAAAATTTGCATTCATAGCCTTTTTTATGTTGGCTAAGATCAGTAAGTTATGGCAGCAATCTTGAAATGGGTTGACTCCATTATTTTCTGAGAGTTTCACTAAATCATGAGATATTTTGACAAGAGATGAACAAGGTTGGCGTAAAAAAATTGCCAAAGTTTTAAGCAAAGAAGTTGCACAGTCTGTAGCCTTATGGTCTGTGTTGGGAATGACTCTCAGCTACTGCCACACCAATTTTTAGTTTAACATCTGTAAAACTGACTGGGTTAGAGTTTAGATTTATAGCCCGGGCTTAAGCCAGGCTGGAACCCCACCTGAAATTTGGGCTGAAAAATGAAGTCTGTATGAAATTAGGGACAGTATTTTATATGAGGATTAGATTTTTTATGGTTTTTAAGGTCAAAAATGGGGATTGCATTAAACCTGCATAAATACAGCAATTAAAATATGTAGGATTTACTTTCTTTAAAGTTTCATTAAAATCTGTCCAGTGGTTGATGAGGTATTTCACTAACACTACAGACAAATACAGACATTTAGTCATGGGCAAAAACACCTTTGTCTTTGTATCTGTAACATTACATCTTTGTCTTTTGACTTTATCGCCTTTGCCGTCGGTGGCGAGTGATAAAAATACCTCAATGAACAGCACAATGATAAAACATCTACCTAAAGGTAAACAAGTGTGCATAAATTTGTGGTACCCACAAGTTTAAAAACAACCAGTTGCACAAAAATCTACAGATGAGCAACTCAAATTTCAGAAAATAAGAAATTATACTCAAATTATCCATACCGTCTAAAGCACATCTATAATTACTTGTAGTAAACATTAATCCTACTCATGTCTATCCTGTAGAATTGAATAAAGGGTCAGTATTGTTTGCATTTTTTTTTAAATGCCATCCAGTTCACTTATTGCAACTGGGTAGAACTAGTCACCTGTGTTACTCGTCTCATATGCATCAAACAGGACGCAGTCATCTAGACAACCCCCCCTTCCTCTACCTCCCCCTCCTCCCTTGGGCTCTCCTCTGTGATTGGAATGAAAGGTAATGGTCCTGAAAGAAGAGGAAAGGAGACTTTCCTCCACACTTATCTCTTAACATCGACAGTCAGCGCAGCAGACTCGCACACACAGAGTCAGAAGCATCCTTATGTATGCATAAACTGTGGGTCTGTGAGCGGGTTGATGGTAGAAATAACATTGGTTTAATCGCAGAACATCAAAGGCAGAACACGACTCGCGCGAGGCATCTCCGAGGATGAAAAAGTGGAGTAATAGTAACAGTTTTGTCTCTTTGAGAGACTATACATAAAAAGTCCGGAAAGATGTAATGCTAAACAGATACAAAGTAATTTAATAGGGATTTTTAAATATTCATAAATATTGAATTAATCATTTATAATAGATCTTAAATTAACTGGCGTCCTTGAAGTATTAGATGAGAGGAGAGAAGCATAGAGAGTCTGTGATACAGAACGGGAATGATAAAGAATAAGCCCTCTAGACATTTTCCCTTCCCTGCGCTAACATCTCGTCAGTTTGAATATTCATGTTTGATCCAGACACCGCCGCTCAACAAAGGCAGGAAAAACCCTAAAACAGATATATCTCCACTTTTGATGTAGCAACACACTCAAAAGTGTCTTCCCACTGAAGAGAGGAGATCGGTTTAATATTTACACAACGTCACAGCATCTGTTGTGTGTGACAATGCATTATGTGATGAATAAAGTGGTAGAGCAAAGAATCTACATGGAAATATCTAGACAGCGCCTACAACCCCAATTCCAGTGAAGTTAGGTCATTGTGTAAACCAAATAAAAATAGAATACGATGATTTGGAAATCTTTTTCAACCTATATTCAATTGAATACACTACAAAGACAAGATTTAACATTCAACTGGATAAAATTTATTGGTGTTTTGCAAATATTCACTCATTTTGAATTTGATGCCTGCGATGCAGGTTACTTGAAAACAGGTGAGTGTCATGATTGGGTATAAATGGAGCATCCCCGAAAGGCTCCGTCATTCACAAGCAAGAATGTGTGATCCATTATCAAGTGTAAAATACAACAATGGAGACCTCCGACTGTTGAGCAACTGAAGTTGTGCATCAAGCAAGAAAGGGAAAGGATTCCATCTACAAAGCTTCAACAATTAGTGTCCTCAGTTCCCAAAAGCTTAATGTGTGTTGTTAAAAGGAAAGGTGATGTAACACAGTGGTAAACATGCCCCAGCTTTGTTGGAACGTGTCTCAGGCATCAAATTCAAAATGAGTGAATATTTAAAAAAAAAGAAAGTTTATCAGTTTGAACATTAAGTATTTTGTCTTTGGAGTTTATTCAATTGAAAATAGGTAGAAAATTATTTACAAATCATTGTATTCTGTTTTTTCACACAACGTCCCAAGTTAATTGGAAATGGGGTTTTATTTTTGCTTGTTTTTCTGTGTTCCTCTGGGCAGACTTTTGTTTGGGAACCATGGAGGGGATAGTTTGTGGAGTTAAAGGACAGTGAAGAGAAGGCTGCTTTTATCACATTCTGTCGGCTATTCCCGCTGACGCAGCGTCCTGGTACCGGAATCTAGTTGGTGACCTGAAACTATTCACTTACTTCCCCTTAAATCCCCCTGCATTAATATATCGTGTGAAGGAGTGTGTGTTTGCGTGTGTGTGAATGTAAGGGCTGAGTTGGCATTCTGTGAGGGTCTCACAGATAGCATTGTCTCACAGTAGATTACAGTGGATTCCATCCGCACGCCAACCAGGCTCAACTAAATTAGCTCTCTATACCTGTCTATTCCAAAGCATACAAAGGATAATGATGTAGAACACACACACATAAACACACACTGTGAACAGTGTCACACACCTTCAAATATCGGCATGACAAAGTAGGGTGAAGCCAGCAACAACTGAAGATTTTGCTGTGTTTACCAGCATGTAGAGAGATGAATATTGGATCAGTTGTCAGTGTTGTGACTGCCACTCTAGATGTGTGCCGAATTCATCATAAAGTGGTATGCAGCGGGGGAAACCTTCATCTCGTATACATAAAGATGCCAGCCCTCCCGTTCTTCAGTGTACGGATGAATGATACCCAAGAATCTCATCATTCAAAGCTAAAGGTGAGATTTCAAAATAATTTATTTAGTGATATTAAACTAAAACATTGTTCATGATGGCCAAATGTAAAATAATTTTATGTTTCAAAACGTTGATGATGTTTGAATTATTAAATTATAAAAGCACAATTGAAGTAAAATCACATTTTATTACAATGGGAGCCAACAGAAAATTTTAACATGGATTTTCTAATTTAAAAAGCATTTTACATTATTTTTTTAAATCTTGTTAAAACAAAGTTTGTGTGCAATTAAAGAGGCTTTTTAGTTCCTTTTTCTCTACTTTTTTGGTTTTTCCATCTTTCTTTTTTGTAATAAAAAAATTTAAGCTCACATCCAGAACTAACTCCAAAATGAATGTACAAAAACAAAGTTTTAATGGGTTCTTATGCTTTAAATCAGGAATGGGCAAATAACGGCCCCCAGGCCGGATTGCCCCATGAGTCATGTATGTATGTGTACTAATGCATGTGTTTATTTTTTGTTTTCTTCAACTGTTTTGTATTCATATTATTATTAAACAAGAGTACAACTGTTATACATGACATATGAGCATGAAATGTTACTGCACTGTATGTTGGTTTAATAAACACACAAACAGTTTTAAAATGGCAGTTTGATTGCTTTTGGGTAATTGTGAAGCGCTTTGTGGCCCTCTGGTAGTGTCAACAAAAAACTGTGACCCTTTCCATCACTTTAGTTGCCTATCCCCGTTTTAAATGTACCAGGAAAAAATACTCATCTTACTTTGTAAATTTCTCACTCATTCGATTGTCCATGTAGTGAAAAAACAAGAAAACCAAGTTTTTATCAGCTGTTACAAAAAGAAACTTTATGCATTAAATTTTGTTCAAGAGAGAAAAAGCTAAAAAAACGGGGGTTTGAGAAGGAAATTTGATGTCTTATGCTTTGATAAACATGCTGTACTGTTTGTGCTGCTGGCCGTGACAGAAACGTAAGAGGTTAGTTTAGATACACATTTAGTTCATCTGCAAAGAGAGCAGAGAGACAGGGGTGAGGGCAGAGGGGTTAATAAGGCAGAGGGAATAATACCAGTGCTGGCAGCTCAGTGCGTCACTGCCTCTTAGGGCACACACACACATACAAACACATACACACAGCAGGTGAGAAGGACACAGACTGCTCAGTATGCAGCCCTGACATTGTCCACATCTGATACGGGACATTAGCCCCTAACTCCCTCCATACACCACTGCCCTTCACTTTATATTACTTTATGTTAATAGAAAAATATTACATACAACATCATTTGTCTTTGTTACCACAGCACCCCACAACTGATTTAAATGCATGTGTTTACCTCTACAGACAGGTGAAGACAGGGGGAAGGGTGGGTGACTGACTCATCTGTGGCTGAGGGTCCATGTGTGTCAACGTGTGTGTGGGGGGTAATATGTGTGGTTGTGTGTGTTTGAAATGGGGAGTGTACGAATGCACACATCAAGTTCTGATTTATCGATCTGACCCACCTCTCACCAGGACCAAGCTGTAGCCTATAAATAGTTCCAGACAAGCGAGTGCTGCTGTGAAAATGGGCGATGAGTGCTAGACTCCGCCTGCCAGCACCCAGAACTTTATATCGGACAAATCTCAAGCAAATATTTTACTAATCCTTTAATATACTAAAACAAAATGCACATTCAACTCAATCCTAATTCAATTGTTTTCATTATTTAAACAGTTTATTATTATCAATGCACGTAACACTGATGTCTTTTTAGCATCAAGGTAATCCTGAAGAAGTCATAAAGATTATATTATTGGAAAAGGAAAAACCACAAATTACCTCAACTGTTCAATGAAGCCTTAGAAAATACGTAAGACTAGGGTTCTTTATCTTTTTCATGCTTTAAGTATCAAATACATAACACTTACCTGCATACATACTGCTAGGAAACCATGGGAATACTGATAAAAAGAAGGGAACTAAATAATCTGTTTTGTTACCAGTGAACATTTCCAGTTCAATCTGAACTGCTGTATATCTGCTTATCTTCATTTCAAAATTATATTTCAGTAAACTACATCCTAAATATAGGAGTGGCCACCAAGATGGGCACAAAATGGGATGAGATGGGTACGATGTGGACAATAAAATGATGTGTTTTACTTAGAGTACAGTTATAAAGGCCATGCACAAAAACCTATTGGAAAACAGAACAGAGGAACTGAAGCCAGATTGTAAGGCCCCACACAACCTGCCCCAGCTCCAGTTGGCCCGGCCTTATTATACCCCGGCCCAGACTGTGTTTGCACTGTGCAGAGAGCCAACTCAATATGGGCGGGATCATACTACTAAACATGCACAAACCTTTTTTAATTTTATTTGCAACACAACAACAACGATCTAAACCAAACCTGAAGGAAAAGTATCAAAGTATGTACCGGACCATCTAGCAGTATGATGCTAAAGACGAGAGGGCGGGATGACAGAGAGCAGTAAGCTAATGGTAGCTAATGTTAGCTTGTTGTTGGCCGGTTGTGTAGTTAAACTTCTGAAAAATGTTAGTTGTTGCAAACGGTTCACATAAAGTTATTCTCATCTGTATGATGTAACCCAACTGGTTAGTGAACCAATCAATAAGCAACTGTAGCTGACATCAAACCGGGATGAGCAGCCCGGCACAGATAAAACCACAGGTCTCAGGGTTCCAGAAATTGAGGTAGAAGTGGGCCATAAGGGCTAATGCAAACATGATGAACTCGGATTTCAAGCCAGGTCAGTCTGAGCTGACCTGGGCCGGGCCTTGCAGTGCAAAAAGGCCTTTTGAAGTGCCTGTTTTGCACTGTTCCCCATTGGCAAAAATCGCACAAAATTATGAGAGTCGCAATTTGGTAGATATGTACACAAACTGACTGAGAGTGTGTGAAAAGGTGAGAGTGACTTGTATTGTAAAAGCACTTTGAGAAGACTAGAGAAAAGCGTTGTACAAATACAAGCTATTTATATCCATATGAAATATTACTCTGTAAGAAGTGCTATGAGTGCAGTAATATGTATCACAACCTCCAAAGACCTAAAGACTATTTCTCTTTGTATGTTGCTGGAATTAATGAACTCTAAGAAGTTTAGATATTAACAAAACAAGCATTCTGTCTTTGTACAAATACAAGAAAATAGGAATACCAAATTTACTACCAACTTCCCACATAAACGGCCTCATGAAAACAAGATCTGGAAAAGACATCTGACAGACAGGTCGATGTCAGACTGTCTCGTGCTCCAGCGTCTCACCCCTGACGTCCTCGCCACCTTAGAGGTCACCCAGGCACTCCCTTATGGGGGTCGTGTGTTTGGACTGCTTGTCATTACCATATTCTCTGTGGGCTATCATCAGTGTTCCCATTAATCCATAAATCAATGGATCTATGCTGGGCTGCAACAGAGGCTGAAAGCTCTCAGCCATATCGACCTGTCATTTTAAACCCACACAATCACAGGACTTTAATGTAAATGCCACCGTAACATCAGTCAAACTAACTATTTACATTTATGTTATCCATCTACATGTATTGAAGGAGGAGGAACCCCTCCTGCCACGGACAGAAAGGATGATTATTATTTTGACCTGTGTTTTAGTGGTTGCCAGGTTTACAGGTGCAAGGGCTTGTACTTCATATCACAGCTACATACATATCATTTGGCCTCATGAAGCTATTGATCTTGTAAATGTGGATACATTGTCTTGCATGTAAATCATGCAGTATTAACGGAGTTCGAGGGCCTTCTCCTATAAGCGATCCTGCACTCTGTCATTTCCAGACACCCCCATAACTCTGCTCACCCAATACTCGTACTACAACACACTAATACGTGCACACGCAAGGGTGTGCTGTGATTGTATAGGAGGTGTGTATGTGTGTGTGTTTACGGCATATAGAACTCAATCCCTTTAGTGCTGATTATGAAGGTGTAGATTGATAGTTGGCCATGACATGGTGTTTAATCATATTGGCATTCCAAAGCAAAGAAAAATGTCAGTTGTTATGAATTAGCTCGCTGACATCATGTAGGGTCATTCATTAGCATTTGTTCAGAAACTGAGAACAGATTCAAGGAAGGAAGTGTTTGAGAAAAAGTATCTCAATATGATACAAGGTTGAAAACTAAATAGAGCAAAGAAAAACAGAACCAAATAGTTACTGTGTGTCTTTTAGTCACACAAAATTAATAGCAGTACACTTGGGCCTTTCGAACGCAGGTGGGCACGTCCTGACAAATGCCGGATTCTACAGCTACATTATACTCACATGGACACAAAAGGAATATGTGTCTCCCACTACACGCACACACATAACAAACAAAACAGGAAGGCACACAAGCTGGGATACTGGGAGAAAAGGTACAAGAGCTTGTACTCATTATAATCAATTAGGGTCAAGTCAAGAGCAGAGCTGAGTGTTGAGAGGAGGGGAGGGAAACGGGTTGGGAGGAGAGAAGAACGAAAAGAGTTGGGGGTGGCATCTTGACAAATACAAAAAAAGAGGGCCAATTAAAGTAAAAGCAAGAAGACATGGGAAAACACAGATCTATATAAAATACTCATGCACTGAATGAAAAAGCTTCTATTTCATTTTAGAAGAGGCCATAATAAAGTAAATCAATGTTCACATAAATGAAACATTAATCAGCTATTTTGACATGAGGGATTGATGTTAAGCCAACAAATCAGAACTTCTAAAAGACTTTATGTTCAAACTTCTGCACACTACACACTAAACTGCAAGGTGCTGATGTGTATCTCCAGCAGTCACTGTGGGAGGTGGGGTGCACCCTGGGCAGGTTGCAAGTCTGCCACATAAGCCCCCTTCCCACGGGCATGCCTGTATGCAGTTCTCCTTGGTTCAGCCTCAGCCAAACATGTTTTTATCTTTCTTATGCCTTTAAATTATGTTGTTATGTTATATTGACTTTTTTCCCTTGTGTTCAGCACTTTGGTAACAACGGTATCAAAGCTGCACTTCAACCTGCCGGACCGCAGGTACCATCCATATTGTTTTCAATAAGGACATTTTGATTTTAAATTTTAAATACCATCTTCAGAAGCGTTAGTAACATTAGCACTTGCTTTTGTCACAGGATGATGACGTCATAAAAAGAGCCGCCCACGAACACCAGAGGCTGCATTCCGAAATGCTTAAATGTAAACGTCAACATTTGGCCACAACATTTAAGGTTTAACATTTACATTTAGATTTAGATTTAAGATTTAATATTCACATATCTTCTTTAACATAATTACCAAGATTTAGAAAAAATAATAAATGTAAGAAACAATGACTAGGATTTTACACTCAGAAAGTGAGCTAAATAATGAAAATATGTTAGTGACATTTTTTTTTATTTTACATTTGGTGCCCCATATTGAGGTGACAGAGCTAACCACTGCTCACTATGCCATTTTAAATTGAACAAAATCAAACAGTTGACCATTTAAATACTTGTTATTACGCAAAGGACAAAACAAAAGAAGCTGTGCAGATGTTTGTGTGCTCCATTCTGAGAACCCTGACTTGATATGATCTGACGTTTGGGCTCCAAATGTTAATGAATAATTATTAAAGACTTTAAAAACTCAATCCACAGCTTGTAAAGCCTTATCTTTAGGTAATAAGTGTGAGTTACAGACGTAAACTCTCAGTGCAGTGAGCACTCAGCCTCATAAACTTCCATCCCTCTCCCACTCTAACTCAGACACCACAAACACACAAAGTGCAGGACTGTGTGTGTTTGACTCATCTAAGTGAGATAATCCAGTTTTCCGGATGAATTCGCCTTTGTGTCCCGGGGGCAGAGATTAAGATAGATATTTAACAAACAAGAAGTGCTACTCTCCCCTTTCCTCAGCTGCCTGTTTGTGCCTCAGCATCAGCCTCAGCCCCATCTTCCTCTGCCTGTGGCTGAGCCAGGCTTGTTGCTCCTCAGCTGGGACCGAAGACCTCACTGCGTTTGCTCTGAGGCAGTGCAGGTCCTGAGAAGTCAACTGATGAAATAATGTGTTTAACTGCATAGCTTTGGAGTTAATGTATAATAAAACATGTCAAAAAGCAGTGTTTTCCAAAACCATTTTACATTAACTATGATTTATAAAGAATTACATAAAAAGTGATCTGGAAAAGCTGGACTACTTTCATTATATGTCTTCTCCTGTTTTCAACTATCCCATAAACAGACAATCAATATTAATGTTTATATTCTGAGACGTGTTTTACATGCAACAACAGTCAAAGGCATATGAGTGACGCATCCAAATTTTAAAATATATTTTTTTACTAACTTAAAGAGCAATTATATTCCTTAAGTGTAGCTTTGGCATTTGCTTTTAGACAATTCTTTATCTGTAGATGTTTGTTTTTTTTCGTTAAAAACATGCTTGATTATAATTACTTTCTATTAAATTCTGGAGAAACAATTAGGAAACTTCAGGCCAGAGCTTGATTTCTCCAACATTTTGAGTGAGAAAAAGAGTAAAAAAAAAGGAAGTTCTCACTTATTGCACCAGTGAGGTTTAAGGGGGAGAGAAAAGCCTTTGTTGGAAATCTTCATGTTCTCTGTGCAGGAGGACATCTGAGGGAGCGCTCTCCCCCCCTCACACCTTAGCAACTTTCCCTCCCTCCACCAAAGACTCACATACCCCTACATCTTTTTCCACACACACAAAAAAAAGCACAAAAAGCACATAAATGCACACATGCGCGCACACACAGTCCCACTCCTCATTACACACAGCGAGCGCGGAGCAGTGAGAGATCGCGGAGAGCGAACGGGAGCGGTGCTTTGGTGTAATGGGAGGAAATGTTGGTGTTTCATCTGGAATTGATGAAGTCTTGTTTCAGCAGCTCTCCCCGGAGCAGAGCCGCTGCGCGCTGGCTGAGTAAATGAAAGGAGCAGCTGAGACTGGACCGGAGGAGCAGAGAGCCAGTCAATAGAGCTGCTGGAGAGTCGTACAGAGTCTCACAGCTTTAAGAGTACGAGAGGGCTGCTTCACATAATAAAACTTGATCTCAGTAACTGATGGGCAATAGAGAAAAAAGGCACAGAAAATGTCTAAAACTGACCATTGTTACTATGAGCTGTTAAAAAGTTAAAGAAACACCACTCCTCTATAGCAAACAAAAAAAGCGGATTTGTAGCTGCAATATTGTAACATCAACGTAACCACATCTGTTTGTTGTGAAGCTTTGGATTTTTCTGAATATTTGAAGCCTTACAGGTTTCTTCACACAAAACCCTGAGCTCTGACAAACCCTGACCTGGTGAGCAAAGACAAGCCGGAGAAGACCCATGCATGTATCTTGAATGATGTAAGAGGTCTTAGATCTAATAAAGCCAATGCAGGGGCTGATGTAAATGCTTGTTCTAATAAAACCTTGGTGTTAGGGGGTGTGCAGAAGGAGATTTAAGTGCTTGTTATAATCAGGATCAACTTGGTGTGTCTGTCCTCCGCAGTCAGAGAGTGTTGTCTCAGGTTAGGCAGACAGAGATGAAAGGAGGAGGAGGAGGAGGAGGTCACCTCTACAGACAGACCATAATCTGGAATACTAAGTGTTGTAGAGATTGAGATCAAACAGGAGCAGTACAGACTTTTAAACGGACTGGTTCATGTTAAACAAAACAAAAGCACGATTAAAACTTTATATTAATTTTATAAACGGCTATCCTCAGGTATAAATTAGTTTACACAATGTTGATTAAGATCTTTTACATTTATAGTACAGTGAAGCCCTGGTTTGTGAGGGTTTCGTTCTTAGAGTACTCGCAAGTTGTGAAAAAAACGCAAATATTGGGTGCGGTCCAGAAAAGGCCTACAGCGCATTTGGGCGGCATCTTAATACAGTAGGAACCAGACAAAGATACACGAGAGTGAAGCCTTTAGCAGCTACGCGCCACAGGTACTGTACAGTAAACGGTTAGAAAGTGGAAATGTTGCACTCAGAGCAGAATGTGGGCACAGGGCATGCATCACAGAACTGAATCTACAGTTATGTTACAAAATTATTCAATTATTTTATACTAATAATTTGGCTTGAAAACACATGAAAAAGCACAAGAGAAAACAAATTGACATTTTTTACTGTCCTGTATTTTCAGTTTCTGTGATAATACAGGGAATACAGACAACTACTAGTAGTTTAGGTTCTGAGAAAAAAATCTGTGAAAGACTGAATCCACAAACTGTGAAACACACCTGTTTACCTGTTTTTTCTTGATATTTGAGGCAATATTTGCACACCAACACACCCGTATTGATATGTTACTAGAGTTTTGCTTGATTTTCCACGATGAAACAATGCTAGAGCACTGAATCTACCAAGTTTTTGATAAAGCACGTCATTTTTTTAAATACAGATTGTGCTGATAATTGGCAACTCTAACAGAAACTGAGTTTGTAAAATACAGGAGTTGAAACAAGAGGATGGTAATCAATACATAAAAAAGAAATCCTGTTCTTTAAGTCGTATGTGTGATTATTCACTGTGATGTGAATGAACAAGATGATTCAGAAGCTGACTCACTCATGAGAAGCGGGATAAACTTTAGATTTTTCACTTAAAACTGGTCAGTTCTTTTTTTCTTCTCTCAATGCTTTAGTCTTTATAACCACAGATCACACAGCAGATACAATGTAGTTTAGAGCACAGAGGGCCATCTCAGCCTAACTGAGCTATGAGAGAAGAGATTAATTAACATTTTTATGTAAATGAGGCGTTTGTGTCTAATTATTTCTGTTATTCCAGCGGCAGCAGGCTTTGATGTGCCAGTGGTGGATTTAAATAGGAGGGAGATTTCCATCACATCCTCCCTCTGCGTCACAGCCAGGCAGGAGACAGACACAGCTGAGAGTACACACTCCGCTGGGACTGGCGCGCACACACACACACACACACGTTTGCACACAGTTATTTTACCTCAGAGGAAAAGTCCTTGTTGCTCACACTCAAGTGTTCACATGTTTACAAACTCACACTCGCCCCTCCCACTCCTCCCAGCTGAGGCAGTCAAGTGTTGGAGATATGAGAGACACTTAATTGGCAGGGCGTCTATCGGAGGGGGGACACAGGGGGCCTGCTTGGTGCTACTTTATGGGCTGATATTAAAGGATGTTAAAGTACATACAGGGGATAAACTTTTACAAGCTGAACTTGCAGCCAGAAACACAGGCAGTGTCGTAAAGAGCCTGTGTACACTCACTGCTCACACTGACCCGCCTGGTCATGGTGGTAATGTTGTTTTAACTGTGGGGAAAGGAAACATTTTATACAGGGATAAAATACAAAATTTATGTCAGTCAAATTTTAGATTTTTTTTTCTGGTTTTATTTGCTACATGGAAAATTATCAGCATATTTATAAAAAATAACTGCAATTCACTCAGCTACCATCTATTTTATTAGCCATAATTTTAGTAATTTGTTACACAGACTTCTCATTTTTTGCCATCATCAGCTTTCCTGGCAGAAAAAAAACAGAAATGTAATTTTAAACAAAATATGACAAAACCCTCACATCATTTAAGAACATGTTTAAATGTTTACTTTTATTAGTTTAAATACTTATTATGTACCGGTAATCCAATCTATTCCTCAATGACTCCTGTCTAAAAGGTATTCATAAGAAGAACAAGGTAAACCTAAAAGTGATGACACCCACTAAGGCCTGATTTATAGGGAGCGAAAGAGAGTGCTGGAACATGATGCAAGACTTCTGACAAAGAAAAAAAAATAGAAAAAATGAGCAAGAGGAACACAAAAGGCAGTGAAAAAGAGTCAGAAAAACATGTTGTGTCTGTGGGAGACATCTAAAAACTGTGTACAAACAGAGATCAGACAAATGAGGGTAATTCCTGAAGGGTCTTTTTGTGTCTAATCCTACAAGTGTTCCCAACACGCCTGCTGTAATAATGTGAAGCCTTAAAGCAAACATTGTCATGATGCTGTGTCACAGTGTACTGTCACTCTGAGCCTCTGGGAGCAGAAAATCCCAACTATGTCTCTGTTTTACAACTCCTGGCACCTGCTTCAGTCTTAGATGTGGAAAGTAAGATATCTAGGCTCTATCACCGTGTAGAAGCTGTGTTGATGACTATATAAAGCATCCTTGCTGGGAACGGTATATTGGATTTATAACTTTGCACAAATGATTTTAAAATATCCTGCTTTAGAGCTGTAGGTATAGTAAAGCAAATCTTCATAATGCATTCTTGCTCAAGCTCCAAACATAGTGGAAATTATGTTTGTTCCATGTGTCATGTTGGAGTTATGCATGTAAAAATTGATGTGTTGACTAATTTATGTTTAAATATATCATAATGGCTTCAAAGTGACAGTTCAGATCTCTTAAACCGAGGTTCTGCAGAAATGCTGTGAACAATTAATATCTTACCTGTCATAGTTTTTTGAAAGCCCTCAGTTTTAAAAAACAGAAGTTTAATTCTGACTGGCTTGATGCTAATGGCTAGTGTGAGTGTGGTCAAGATCCAAATGGATCACTGCCATCTTAAAACAATTTACTATGAAAAATTCTATAGCAGTTTATGTGTAACCCTAACCTGACGAGCTCCATAAAAATCAAAGCAAATAGTGTCATTATTAGTTTCATTCTTATGTCAAAAATTATTTGATGCATTATAAATGATAATATAATACATAAAATATTATTTATATCTTCCTGCAAACTGCATTAACAGTCCTTCCCAGAGAAGTGCCACTAAGTGACTCTAATCTGCATGTTAGTATGTGGATAACTGAGTTTCTCACTCTGTCCACCCTATGTTTGTTTCTCTAACACTTCAAGTAAAGCTGATAGGAGTCACTGAGCGTATTATCACAGAGTCTATTGGCTGCGCTGTTGAAGTGTGAAGCATTAGTGTGTTTGTGTGGTGGGTAGAAAAAAAATCTGGAGCTCTTTGCAACTGCGTTTAACGCCTTGATCTGATGACCATTAGTCATCTTGTTACTGACTGGGACACGCACACACACAAAAAAACATCTATGAGCATTTTTATTCCCAGCTTCTTTTCAAGCTTTTCTTTGTTGTCATATGTTATTTCAGGACGAATCTGTCTTTTTTTAAAAGGTGTTTGTAGTGAAATATCTACAGAGATTATGTGGAGGGTTTTTTTTTTACGTTATGTAGAGAAATAACTCAACAAACCGAAGCAATATCAGTGCTGTCTTATGGGAATACACATAACACAAATAGGAATCTAGATGCGCTGAATTTTTCGTCACGGTGCTCTCTCTGGAGTGACAGCCTAACTGCTCATTATGTTATACGTTCTGCTTTTCTGAATGGTCCATTTTCCATTTCCTGAGCTGACGTCTGCTCATAGAGGCCATTGATCCAAAGACAAGCTGCCTTGACTGATTGCTGGGAGGAAACGCTGGCATTACGGGCATCTGAGAGCGTGAACGCATGTGTGACTGTGTGAGTCTGGAAGGAGGCAAAGCGGGTATTAGTTTGATGAAGTCATACAGGAAATCAATGTTGTATTGGAAGAAGAAAAATGCCCTGCCCAGGGGTGGTTGCACACAAGCTCAAGTGAGAGGGAGGGAAAAAAAAACATAGTTAACCATGAGACAAACTATCATGGGTTATGCAGCAGAAAAAACTAAAAGTTTTATATGGAGATCTGAGAATAGATTTGAGTTCATTCTTTAATTTGAAAACGGCACAGAATGGAAGTCAGGTTCTCACAAGGGTAATTTTTTTATCCACATTAACATCCTCTTAAACACACACAACTAAGGTTGTCTTAATCTTCACTCCTTTCACATCAGTAGGTGATAAATCTGTAGCCCTGGCTGAACACTACAAACTATTCCACTGTTTATTCTGATCAATAGAGGTTCTTGTGTGGATGTTTGAAGGAGAAGTCAAGGGAGGGCTGCAAAGAAATAAAGACAGTGAGAGGAAGAGATAGGTCTATATCTTAATGACTTCAGTCACAGCTGCAGCTCAAAGCTCTAAAGGAAGTTAGGCAGATCGTAGCTGGGGGCTACAACTCCCGATTCCAAGCAGCAACTTCAGACTCAGAGCCCGGCTTAGACTGGAGTGGATATTAATTTCACTGACCAAGTGGTAGAAAGAGGTGCTCCTTAAGACCATCAGTCACCAGCCCCAAGCTACTCAGCAGCTATTACTATGGTAATCTATACCCCGGGCCTGTGTGTGCGCATACAGATGTGAGAATACACGTTTCGGGTATGCGTGCAAGAGGGACGGCGAAAGACAACAGAGAGGAATTGAGCAACCACTTTAAGCGTGTATCAACACTCATTAACAGAGACACACAATTACGTCGTCCCACACTTATGTTTCTGTTCAACCAGCATATGATGTTCACAGAGTAATTAATCATAAAAGGCGGAGAGGGGGAGGAAATGAGGAAAGAGCGCTGGGGAGGAGGAAGAGGAGGGGAGGCGGTGGGTAGAACAACATTATGAGTCTGGGTAATTGTCTAATTTTCCTTCAGAAAGCCCAATGAGGAATTAGAAAACAAACTGCCAGAGCCCCATTCTGGAGCTGGAAGATGAGGCGAGGCTATCTCCTGATGACTAAAATTAAAATAAAACCAAGTAAGAGCAAATTGTTATTTTAGAGGGTGAATATGGGAGGACATTGTTGTGAGCAGGAATGGCCTCCATTCCTTAGAGTTACTAACACAATCTGTCCTCTTTTTGTCTTCTGCTTCAACTGCAAATGTATTTGAACTTTCATCGTTTGGATGCATATTTTATTTGAGCATTAATTCAGGACATTAGCAGATTTTGGAAAGTTCATTTGGCCGTAATTGCCAATAAATAATGCTACTGTTGGCATAGATTTCCATAAAAGGAACCACAAAAGTATTGTTAGAATTCACTTATAGTTGGCCTATTACCAAAACATGTATTTGTGTTTTAATAGTGTAACTTTACACAAAATAAACTAAATGACCGGATTTACTTCAACAGGTTGCTAATGTGCCAATTTGTTATATCAAATATTTTTGTGGTATTTAGTTACAAAGCAACAAAAAGACATGCCTATTATTTATTTTACTTTGTATAGAGCAAAACACTCATATTAAACAAAATAAATTTTTTAGCCGTTAAATACATTTTGTTGTGTACTTGGAGTCTCTGGGAGTGCAGAAAATTGGAATTTAGTCTCTCCCAGTGTTGTGTAGGTATCTTTATAGTCTGCTTGGGTCATTATTTTCAACATGTTCAGTGTCTATTTTCTATATTGTTTTCTGAACTATTACATCACAAAATTTGTGTTGAAACTGCCAAATAAGGTCTGAACTTAACTACAATTTGGTGGTCATCATTCTCCTCTGGCTCTGGGTCAGACTGGCTCCAATATGTAAGGCAGGATGGACAAGTCTTTCTGCGCCGCTATATAGTCCTAAACCCCTCTAACAAAGTAGAATGTAACTCCCTGGAAGTTTGAGGAGGGCGAGGTGTGAAGCGCCTCATTAGCATTTAAAGAGACGTCGTCATAACAAGTTGATCTGAGCCACACCTTAGAAAAGCAGTGAACGAGGGGCTTGTGGAGTTACAATAAGGAGGAATTCAGACCAAAGCATTGAAGTTCCAATTTATATAGACCCTGACTGAATGATTTAAATGTGAAAAAAAAGGATTTAAAAGAATATGTCTCCTTTAAAAATTATACTAACTTTGATTTATAAAGAAAGACCTGAAATTATTTTCAAAATGCTCCTCTGGTAAGATCATCAGAAAAGACAAAAAACCTGGAGTGCCTTTACACACTTTATTTCCTCAAAGACATCCACAAAAGCGTTACACGAGTATACCTATTGTGGTATACACACAATTATTTTTCAGTAACACTACAAAATTATTAATATTTCATAGCTTACGGGATAGAAAGAAATCATGATAACCAAACAGAGGTATTACCTCTAATCCAGTCTTGTTGCAAGGATAGACAAGATTAAACACGATGGGCCCAAAAGAGACAAATCAGAAATATAGTCAGACTAACACTAACTTGTTAGCCTTGCGGTCACCCGAACCTGGTTCTGCTAACGAAAGCACTTTACTTTAAAGCTCTCGTTTCAGCAGGATAAAATAATATGGCAGAAGTGTGAAAACAACTTAAAGTTACCTGCACTTCAGTAAAAGCCGTTTCTTCTCCCCAAAATTAATTGCTTCCTACCAGGGACACTGAGTGCACATGACAGTGAAAGTCAAAGTGGTAGAAGGCATCGCCTCCATGCTCCTTTGTTCGGTAAATGACTAAATATTTAATGTTCCAGGGCTCTTAAGATTAAAGGTAACATGTTGTCAGTAATAGTGCAGCGACTTCAAAGGATGTAAATTATGCATTTCTTCTTTTAGCGGAGAAATCAAAGCAGGTAATGAAGATTAAAGTTTGTAGACCTCCACACTCTCTTTGGTTGAGGAGAGAGGAGAGAGGAGGAGAGGAGATGAACAGAGAGCCAGAGGACCTGCATTAAGGAAGGTTAATCTATTCGGAGCACTGGTTATCTGATTAAAGAATCATTGTGTTCATTTAATCTGTTTCAGTGAAGCTGGTTTATGGAGCTGGGAGATAGCAGCAAAGCACGGGTCTAACAGTGAAGGAGACACCGAAGCCAAACCATGTAGCAATCAAAGAAATGCATGACTTTGGGGGGATTAGAATACAGAGAGAACAACTGCAATACAAGTGTTGAAGTTTGACTTTTCCGAGCAGAAGGTTAGAAAGCTGTCTGTGTAAAATAAAAGGCAACAAAGAGAATGAAACAACCTTTTCTCAAAGGACCGTCCATAGTGTTCAAATCCAAAATATCACATTTAAAGCAGTCTAACGTTTTCTTCAACTTCTTCCTCCTCCTTATTGCTCTTGTCTACAGATGTGAATAGAGGTACTTATGACCAGAAACACAGTGCTAAGCTCCACTGCAGGAAACCAGAAAAAGTTGACATTTAAAATTTCAGTTTATAGTAAAATGACAGAGGATCTTTGCTCCAACGTTACACAGCAGCAGCTATCACTTTAGGCAATCACACCATGAACTTCTCACAGCAGTCAGGCCCATTAGCCAAGTGCCAGGAGCGCTACTCGTCACATTGTATTACAGTCAGTGATGAAGATGATGATTTTAATGAGAGTTTTTAAAAAGTCAGGTAAAGGCCACTGTTGCGTAACAAGATCAAAAGCTGGACCAAATGCGGGGAGCATCTTTCTGTGGAGAGATGCTTAATATACACATACATATACTGTGTGTGTGCAAGCTTATAACTGTACTGTTTATGTTTTTAGTTGAAAGTACTTTAGGATCAATTTCAACATTTCCTCTTACATTCGTCACCAAAAGTGGTACAGCTACAAGTCTCTACAGTGTATTACTGCACAAACAGCAAGATTGTGAAGCTGAAACGGTGGAGAGAGAGAGAGAGAGAGAGAGAGAGAGAGAGAGAGAGAGAGAGAGAGAGAGAGAGAGAGAGAGAGGCACAAATGCAAAGGGAACAAAGCTCTGTGTTATTCTATTGGAATCAAATTCCTCTTTAAATGAACATAGACTTATTGATCACTGTAAAACTACACAAGAGCAGCTTCCGAACGAAGGAACCCGTGTGTGTGCTTGTGTGAGTGAGAGAAGACGAGGGGAGAAAAGGAAAGAAAGAAAGAAGTAAATAACATCTTCATCTCCACTCGTGTCTGCAGCAGCCAGTCAGTCAGGCATCATTAATCCAGTGAGGAGCTTCAGCCGTTGTGTATTGGTTCATTTTACAACACTAGAGTACTGTCTAAATATTGACAAAGCTCTACTGTCAGGGCTATTGACTGTCATCGGGATGCTCCCCCCTTCAGAGGACAGCATAAAAAGGAATGTGATGTGTGTGTAAATGTGTGTCTGTTAGTGTTTGTAGCTGCAGCCAAAAACACAAAGATGGCACAAGTCATAACAAAGCACATTTACACAAACATGCAAAAAATTAGAATGAAAAGAATAGTTCTTTATGCAGAAAAAAATCTCTCAACTTAGCAGTCTTCTTAAAATAATTCACCAAAATTTATTTCTATGTAAATATTGAAACTGAAAGAGAAAAAAACTGCAGTTGAATTAAATCTAAAACACATTTGGTCAAAATTCAATTCCCCTGTACCCTCCCTCGTCCACACAGACAGCCGTCTCCTCACTCCCCCGGTTCCCCCGATAGACAGCCCTGGACCGCTGATAAATATTCATTTTTCATATTTATGTTACAGGGGTGGAAAAGCTGTGATGGGCAAAACGGAAAAGCCTCTCCAAACACACAAAAATAAGAACTTGCCGTTTATAATATGCAGGGGGATTCATGGAGAGTGGAAAAAAAACCAACACAGATTTACATTTTGTTGAACATTAAGCATATTTACTCTGAAAAAGCAGCTTTGTGTCCAACATCCTCAGACAGGCCTTTTAGAGTCTTTCAATAGCTTTTTACTGTTTGTGCCAAAACAACCCCAACTCTCCTAACTGCAGCTGAACGCTCTCCCTTTTCCAAAGAAAGATAGTAATTACTTGACAAATCACGGTTCTTTTAAGTGCCGGATGAAAAAGTTTAAATGGGGGGAAATACACAGGAAATAAAATAAAATCTTTTTTTTTTTCTTTCCCCGTTTCTAGTTAAGTGGCCGGCGAGGGAGAACAGGGAGATATTTAATGTTACTTAAATATGCAGTGTGATTCTGCCCGCTGATTAAATTATAGCAGATGAGATCTTTCTGTTGGCTGGAAACTTGAAAAAGTCCAGAGCTGTTTAAAAATGCATCAAACATGCTGCTGGATTAATTGTCTGTCTATGTCTTTCAGTGTCTCACTGAGGGGAGGACCAAACCTTGGCGAAGGGGAGGATATAGGGGCGGGGGGGACACAAGAGTGTGAAAAAAAATCAAATATTTCACAAATGAGACTAAAACGTCTGTTTGAAACTGAACATGATAATGAGTTCAAAACTAATTTATTAGTTAAAATAACAGAAATTACTTGGATAAAGTCAACCTACTGAAAATGTGACAGAGTCTCAGTGTGTGTTTGTGTGTGTGTAAGTTTATTAATTAGTGTGTTTGCCAAATGGACCAAGTGAGAGCCCACTGGGTCCTGTGCTCTGCACTTTTTCCTCCTCTTTTTCTCTTCCTCTCCAGAGCCAAGATGCACATACGTTTCGGGCTGCTTTAATTTCTCTGCTCATAATTGGGCTGAACCGCAGGGAGCCCTTATCCGCTGGGACAACACAGCAAACACAAGTTTACTCCCTCCCATTCCCTTTCTCCCTGGGTGGGAGAGCTGCTCCTGCTCTCTTAGTCCCCTCACACAAACACACACAGACAAGCTGAAAGCACAGTACAGCGCGCTGATCAAACAAATAAACTACAAGCCAAGACGACAAGAAAAAAAAAAGGGAGCTTTGCTCTGACCCTCTATTTCCAGCGATGAACAAAGAAACACAAACTGCTCGGAGCGCCGCTCCCGCTCCGTCAATGACAGAGGAAAATTAATAAATAATTGAGAGCAAGAGAAACTGTTTGGCGAGTCGGAGGCTTCAGAGAAATACCACATTGCATCAGAGGGCCAAGTAGACATAGAGTGCTTTCCTACAGAGATGGGTAATGAAGGCGGGTGGGAAGTTATTCATAAAAATCTGACCGTGTAAGCACTTGTGTAGAGACATGATGTTTAATTTGTAGTATGAGCAAAAGAAGTTTTCAAGTTCAGCCGCAAAATGCGGCACAATAATGTCACACTTGAGTGGGCAAACAGGTCAAACCACCTTTTATTGTGGAGCAAACGAAATGCGGCGCAGGTCTTGGGCACTCCGGGGGTTAACTGACTGGATGAGGGTTTGGAGCGGTAATAGGTTGTCCAAAAATGCACCGCTTATCTTATAGAACATACCTTCATAATTTAGATTCTGTTTGCATATCTGTGTGTGCATGTTTCCGTTTGTGTTAGGTGTGCTGCACGTGCGCTGGAACAGTTTGAGCCGGTCTGAGTGTTCACGCACACGCTGCGTGTGTGTCGGCGTGCTCCTGAGTTCAGAGGTAGTGACAGCTTTGACAGCTATACCAGCCAATGGCCAGATCTTGGCGATAACCCTTCCTGTCGCCACAAAGCCATCAGAAAGGCTCCAATTCCTCCCTGCCAGACACCGTGGTCTGTGGAGGCAGAGAGGGGTGAGGGGGAGTTGGGGTGTTGGACAGAAAACCTCCAGCCATTCTCCACAATACACCTCTCCTCATTCCACCCCACTAGCACATGAATGGGGATCCAATTGATTCTTTTTCACCTCGGTCCATTTTCCCACCTGGCCAGACACAGAGAGAGGATTTTGTGCTCATCTGCCCTTCCTTGTGTACTTCATATCGAGGAGAAGACTTATAGAAAGGGAAGGTAAAAAGAAGGGGATCTTTATCAGAAAGCGAATTAACGCTCAAAGTGCTCCATTTGGAAGGTATATCAGGCCAATCCATTAAAAGAGCCTTCAGAAAAGAGCCGGCGTGGAGGACACCTTGAGAATGAACAGAAGACCTTGCTGAAACAGCACTCTTCACAGAGCGGGAGAGGAAGTGAGGAGAGAAAACAAGACACTATGGGAGTTTGTGCCATGTGGAGGTGCATAATCACCTGCTAAATAATGGCTAGACTTGTTGTAGAAGACAGAAATCACTTAAATACACTTGGTTATAAGCTGACAAAGTTACTCCTTTATGCAACATTTGGGGGGGGGGGGGGTCTCTTGAATCAAATTTACACCAGATTTTGTTTAATTCTAAATCTGTAAAATTATACATTTAAAAAAATGTTTATTTTTTTCTCATTTTGCTTTTGTACGTACGTTCTGTCACATTCACAGTCCTTTGAACATCAATTTTCTCTTACTCAGAGCCACATTCACTCACACACATCTACTGCAGCAGTGACTTCCATTAATCTTCTCCCAGGCCCTGTCCTCTGTGGGCTGACCCAGGTAAGGGTGGGGGAGGCTGGGGGTCAAAGGCTAGAGGAGTGCCCCTGTCTGGATGGGGGCCTTGTGAACATTAGCCTCTGACCAGTAGGGTGGAGGAACCCCATACAGACTGTGAGAGGTCAGCAATTAGAAAAAAAGAAGAGAAATATCTGAAAGAATCTGTGAACAAAAGATGCTGTGGATAAAGAAATTTGGACGGCAAGAATATTTCCATAAATCTGGAGTCAAAAGATTTTTTCCCAAAACACCTGCATTTTTATGTGGATGTAAATTTTAGGAGGGAATCATGCAAAAACCAAAATAATTTTTCCACTCCATACCTTAAATGCATATTATGTGCCAAAAATACACCAAATGTATTTTGGTATGTCCCGATACTGATACCAGCAAGTACTCGTTCAAAATGCCCTGATACCCGAAACCGATACTCCATGGAACGTGTTAGTTTACATTTCAAGTAAAAGGTTTGTCAGTTCCATGTTTAAAAAATGTATACAAGTTGAAAAAGAAAATAGTTTTTTTTTTTTTTATTTGTATTAAAAGTTTCAACGGTAAATATGGTGTACTTTTGATTTGATCCAGTCAGAGGGGCTTCAAAAGCAAGGAGAGCCACCTTGCTCTGAATAAATGTCTTTTTAAAGTCACTGTGTAATGTTAAGGTTCTAACTCAGTAAGTACACAGTATCTGTACTTGATATTGGTGAGAACCCAAACTTAAGTACTCATACTCGGTTTGAGAAAAATCAGGACACCCCTAACCAAATGCACTATTTCAGCACATGCTGTCAAAACCAGTCAGCTCTTTGATGCGTACTCAATTAAAACTCAAACTTTAGACCCCAAACTTTGCACATTCAGTGATGTTTAAGGTGCATTACAGAATATTTTCAACTACTTTTATTAAAGTCAGCAGAGGGAAAGGTTAAGAAGATCATGGTCAAACAGGCCTCATGTCTCAAACACCTGCTACTGGAACAAAGATTTGGCTTTTTGTTGTTTCACGTTATCAAACCAACGATGTGAGTGCATTTTTATAAAACGTGACTGGTGTCCACTTTGTACTGATGAGGGTGGAAAAAAAATGTGCCCTCATAATTTATGCTGAAACCTTGAGGATGAAAGCAAACTTTTTAAAAGAGCAAATAAAAACTTAAAAGCACACACTCATCTACTCTTAACTACAACATCCCCTCACACCCTCACACACACACACACACACACACTCTTAGACTTGAAAGTGTGTGATATGCAAGGCGTGTTGATCCTGTTTATAATGGCGAGTTTCCTGGTGTTAGCTGTTGGTCTCCCCTGACGTTGGCCTCCCTCTTCTCTTCAGCCCCTCATCTCTAATGCATGAGTCAGCCAGAGAGACCGCAGAGGCCAAAGAAGGAGCGAAAGCGAGGGAGGCGAGAGCGGACGGAGGGAGAGGCTAACCCTGGCACTGCAGCGCAACACTTTCATATTCTAATAAACCCAACATGAATACACGCATACACAGAAAGGGAGGAAATTGCATTTCTAAAACTCGCTCTGTATCAAAGGGTATTCCGCAGAACATCTTCCGAACACACACACACGGACACACATAAACATGCAGTCCGGCATTTTCCAAACCACGAAAAAAATGGACTAACACAAACAGACACACACACACATACACAGGGAAGGCTCAGAGGGATTACAGTCTGCTGACGACAGCAGTTGAGCACACATAGGCATAAAAACAGAAAACTTCTTTGCAGAAGTTCAGTTGGAGGAAGTTCTGACTGGATCTCTGAAACAGAAGAGACTGATCAATGGATCCCTATGAAACACTACAAAACGTGATGGGGAGCGAAAACAAAAAGGGTGTCAGAAAGCAAATCACTGGCTCCGAAGCTGAAGCAGAGAAGCAAATATTGTTCAAAACACACACTCTAAGCTCCAGTTGATTTCTGGCCTCATCGCCTTCAGAGCAAGCCATTTAATTTGGGACCACTGATACCCATTCCTCCTTTCACAGGAGTTAATACCTCATTCTCCCTCCTCCCATTTGCTGCTGTGTGATGGAGTCTCAGTGACAGGCCGTAATGTGGGCCTGTATGCATTGATTATATGACACCCTCCATTCAGGTGTGCTATTAAAGCTCCCCTCCTCTCTTCCTTTCTGCTCTGCCAGTGGAATAATGTCCAATAATAAGAAGAGCAGGTGACTGGGTTTGAGACAGGAGCCAGGCTCTCAGACAGAAACACTACTTTCCTGGCAGGACCAGATGAAGATACGCCCCCGTTATTCACCTCAGCACAATAAACCACAGAGGAACTGGATGGGGGAATCCATAATTGCATTTAAATTACATGAAGGATGCTTCGACTACCATATTGTCTGAGTACTACACTGCCCCCTGCATATCTAAAACCATGTAAACCCCACCCACTCCACTTTATGCAACACCTTTACACACAGACACACATATATAAATATATAAAACGTGAAGCAGAGATTTCACACTGAACAAGAACAATGCTTGCTCATTGGTGAGTTGAATTGATGCCATTTTATAGCAGCCTTATGTCCAAAAGGAAACTATGATGATTAAATAAGACAAGTCATTAAAAGCCAATCACACAAGGTGAGAAAATCATATTCTGCAGCTCAGTCAACCAAGCAGGCCTGCACTGGAAACAACTAACACACTGCAAAAATTTAGAGGAGGTACAGTACGTCACAATGTTTTGTTTTTACTTCATTTGGTGATTAATCGCCTTGGGCTTTTCCCCACCTCAAAATGAAATGTGGCACACTCTAATTTTTAATCTCTTTTAAAGTCTTACATTTGTATCTGTGAAATGATTGCAGGCGTATTAAAAAAAAAAGCTTCAACCTAAATGTTCAGAAAACTGTTTAACATAACTCTTATTTACATCAAGAAAATTAAAGAGACAATGGTGCTATTAATTATGCATAATATGAAAGGAATATTTTTTTAAAAAGAAAAATAAACAATTTGTTTTAATTAAAAAAATATTTTGATTATTAGATAACGATGGAAATATAAATAAAATAAAATTGAACAAAAACCTTAAAATTTACTATATTGGTTGATTCCATCAATGCATTGTAACAACTAAAATCAGGTCATATTATAGTAGGTGTAGCAAGCTTCAGACAGACAACACATTTAAGCCCTCTGTCCTCACCCACACAGTATTCCAGCTGTAAAGCACAGCAGTCTACCTTCACCGTTTTTTCTTGTCTTGTTGTCTTTCTGGAAAGCTTCAGGCCCAGAATAGAGCTTAGAGCTCTCCGGTTTACACAAACCACAATGCCTCCCCAGCTCGGAGGGGGAGAAGAAAGACACAAGCATCTGTTTTTGTTTGCATTTTATTCCAAAACATAAAATTGAATCAATCTTTTAATACTCTGGATTGTATAAACATGGGCGAGAACTGCTTGAATAAATATCAAGAATGAAAATGGATTTCTCGTCGACGACTATTATCTATGTGGTTTATTTATGAATGCCACGGCTGGTTCCAAAACAGGCAACACATAAAAATACAGAGATAATGTGTTTAGCCTTTTTCATTTTCTTCTTTTTAAGTGAGAGAATAAATATTGGGATTTACATCACATTTACATTTTTATCAAAATCAAGTTGGGTTCCACTAAACCTGTCTGTGCGTCCTGTTTTCATCCGGGGTTGCCAGGACAACTGTGGAAACTACAAAAAGCAACATGACACTAACATCTTTAACAGGAAAATCATTAAAACCAACATGAGGGGCCAGATGATGCTGTCTGTGTCTCAGTCAGTGTGTGACGGATAAACACAACACTGGATCCATAAATAGACTAATAGCTCTTTCACTGCTCCCACTACAATGCACTCAGTCAGGATGGTTTGTGGGTGTTTTTGTACAAATGATAGATAAAATCCTCTCAATCTCTGAGAATCATAATAGTGGTATGTAATATCAGACACACTGAGGGAAACACAGCACACACACATCTAAACACATCCAGGGGCCATCTATCGCCAGCCACACAACACCCACTAATGCTTAACTACTTCTCATGCACACATATATTCATAAAGTATTATGCAAAATAACAGTTTTATGGATTTTAAATGGCATTCATTTACGAACACTGTGGCTAGCCATCACAAGGAAGGGTTATTTTATCCCCTCTTAATGTAGATCAGTCTTCTTTGGTGAGATGCAGAGGGAGGTCCAAGACATTAGGGAAGTTGGATCTGTCTTTGGCCACTGATTAAACTCTGGGCCAGGGTGAACGAATAGAAAAGAATTGCATCAATTGGGACTGATGCACAAATGTGTAATGGAACCGTCACGTGAACACTATGCCTCCATTAATATCTTCGGAGAGAGAGGATCCCAGATAATAAGAAGCCTTTTCCATCCGTATTTCCCACCTCGGGTTCTTTACGAGCGGTGCTCTGGTTATTACCTGCCCTGTGCAGAGTGAAACAAACTTCACACAACCGCACTGAGAACCACAGCAGATCCTCCACAGCCAGGGAGATGACTTTCTATAGTCTGTACACGCTCCAATGTGTGTGTGTGTGTGTGTGTGTGTGTGTGACAGGTTTATAGGAGTCATTTATCCTGCTCAGCGGGCTAGTGTAGTGCGGAATGGTGGCCTGAGTGCCAGGCGTAGCTTATTGTTGTGTAGCCTTTATGGGCTACATTAAGTACAGCTGAGTGAGAGGGAAACATACAGTACAATACCCTGAGCTCACACATGTCATACACACAGAGATTAAGTACCTCCCTGGGCCTGGGGCAGGCCTACGTCTACTCAGAACAAGACCCTGGCACACTCCCTCCGCCTACAGGCAGGTTTGAAGTTGTGTGGGAACATCATGGTTCTGAAAACAAGTGCTCAAGAAAACCGTCATTCACTCGGTTTCATCAAACACAAAAAATGTGATCTATATCTAGTGGTTTTAAATTTGCCAAGGCTGATTAGGGTCAAAACAGATCCTTTAATTTAAGGGAGGGGAGTATGCAAAATCAACCTTTTTGAGCTTTATATCATGTTATAATGCCCCTCATCAAAAACATACCCAGAGTGTTGCTTTATGTTATTCCTGCATGTTTGAAAAATCCTTGAATCTCCTGTGGTAGCTATGTGGAGCTGCCTAAACACCTACTGGTACAAAGCACCGCCTATTTACACAAAGCCCCTCCGCCACAGAGCTCCCCCACCCCCTGAATCATTGTTGTGATGAAGTGGGAATGTCCAAAACGAGACAGAGGCCAATTTCAAGTGTTTTGGCGTATACAGGTTTTTCACAACTGAAAGTAACAGTTACTTGATTGTGATTGAGCTAAGTGCCTGAAAAATACATAATACGCCCGCTTTAAACTTTTAAAGATCATTTGCTGATTTAAATCCATTTTGACTTCTTCAGTCAGAGTTCTAAAAACAACAAATAATTCACACCAATCGAATCAAGCACTCCGTTTTGTTTAAAATAAAAACAGATACGTGGACATTTTCAGACCCATGAGCCGTACCACTCGGGTCCAACAGTCAGGTGATTTGAAAAGCAGCTTTATTCTCTCACGATAACACACCCCCACTTGCGCATCTGCTTTTTTTTTTTGAAAGCTTCATAAGCGTCGCCTCTTCAACTGAGTTTCACCATGCAAAAATAGAGGCCATTATAATGCCTAATGCCTACCTGCCAGCCCTCTATGCTCCCTCCTGTACATGAAGGCTTTTACATGATGAGGTGGCTGACATGTTCCGCACACACCATCCATTACCATATGTACACGAGATGAGACTCAGCTTGCGCAACTTATACTAATGCATGTTTGGCGTGCCCCTGTGGGGGTGGGAGACACACACACACACACACAACAAGTTTGAATAAAAAGATGTGCAAACTCTCTCCCATACAAACATAATGGCCTCACTGTGTTATGCCACTTGTATTAACAGCAGGATGCTTTTAAAGTAAATAAAAACATGAAAGCTAACTCTGAGGAAAGCTAGGCCCTGTTTCTTAGAGCTTCATTTTGTGTGTGTTTGTGTGTCAAGAGAAGGGGGGGCAATCCTCTGTGCTGGGGTGGCGGTTCCTCTCTAATTGCCCCTCTAGGTGCCTGTGTGCTGGAGAGCTGAACTGAGGGTAAACACAGATCTAGAGATGATTAATAGCTAGGGGTCAGGGCGGAGCAAAAACAGGCAGCGAGGCTGAGACCTCACTCCAGCCTACCTTGGATGTCCAAAACTACACACAAACACACACTGCAGATTATAAGAAAGTCGTTTTTTCTCTCAAACAGTGGGACTGGACAAGTGTTTACACTCACACACAAGAAAAAAAAACTGCAAAGACATCTATCCAACTGGATTCCTCTCCACAGAGATAAATGAAGCAGGAGTGAAGGGTCAGTCTGGGGTGAAAGTGAAAGTTGAAGGGTCAAGGTGAAGGGTGAGGGTCACAGCATCAGCCAACGGTAGAAGTCCTTAACAAGGCATGATCAATACATGACCAGGAAAAGCCTGAGCTCCTGTTTCGACTTCATTCCCATGCAGCTGTAGGTGGTCTTCCAAAGACTTTACACAGCAGCAAAAAGATGCATCCTATGCTTCTATTACCTGGCCACTTTGTCTCTTCTATCCCTCGACAAACACACACACACACACACACAATTCTCTGTACCATATGCACATTTCTATCTGTCGCACCAATCTACTGACACACACAAATGCAGAGCACATCCACAGCTGAATGGAGTCAGGTTGGGCGGCCCTTCATTTTTCATGCAAACGGTAATTTAGTGAGACTGCCTATTGATTGAGCGCCGCTTGTCTCCCAAACAATGCCACTTCAATCAGCGGCCTGTGGGGGGAGGGAGGGGCGGCAAAACGGGGGAAGCAGGGAGGAGATGGAGGGAAAGAAGGGG
>JARVJO010000002.1:14180590-14191411 GCA_031762555.1 Cynodonichthys magdalenae | reverse complement strand
CCCACTTCTGGAACAACCTGCTTCACAGGCATTTAGGACGCTCTCTCTGTGCATGTGTGTGTGTGTGTAAATATGTATGCTTTGTTGCTTAGCGGGGGACAGAAAAGGAACCAAGCTGTATTAGTCTGACTGATTGGATTATGAAGTGAAATGAGGGAAATCAGCTCCGTTTGTTAGTGGCCTCAGTGAGCAGATACAGTTTGTCTTAATTCTGATGCAGTAAAAGACAACAAAATTAGAGGAAAACTGGAGGAACTGTGAGTTACACAGGGCAAAAATAAGAACATTATAAGTTAAAAACAAGTAGAACAAAGGGAATAAATTGGTTTATTTACACAATCGGGGCGGTTGTTATGGAAGTCGCTCTGTAACTGGAGGGTTGCCAGTTCAATCCCCCATTCCCGTCTTCTAAGTTGTTATGTCCTTGGGCAAAACACTTCACCTGCCTTACCTACAGATGGTGGCGCCATGCATGGCAGCCCTGCCTCTGTCAGTGTGCCCCAGGGCAGCTGTGGCTACAATGTAGCTTACCATCATCAGTGAATTTGTGTATGAATGGGTGAATGACTGTAGTGTAAAGCACTTAGGGGTCCCCATGGGGCTTGATAAAGCGCTATGTAAGTTCAGTCCATTTACCAATCAGAGGAAAGAGATGAAAGATGGTTTCATATCTTGACCAAAACATTCGTATATGTTATGTGACCCTCCTCATCACATAGGATTAGTTTATGTGAATCTATTACTCTTACGTGCATGTGCAAATATGCAAAATGGGAAGCATAATGTGCACATTTAAACCCAATGCAAAAGATGGGAAAAAACCTGATCACTTCACAAAAAGACAAACCAAACAGGCAGAAATTCATGGGCAAAACAAGAGAGAAGGAGATGACAAGTTAGGGACAAAAGCCAGTCAGAGCAGAGGACAGGCCTGGGTCAATACTCACAGCACATACTGCTGACACTGCACTGCTCAACACACACATGCAAAGACATGTACACACACTTTTTCGCATGCAAAGGCACACACAAAATATCAGACATATCAGTCAACCAATGTCAAAAATTCAGGAAGAACAAACCTAAGTGTGAAAAACATAACATAAAAACACCTCTGTGCATCTGTTGTCTTTCCTCAAGTAAATTAAAGAAAAAATAAACAAAGATTTTAACCAACGACGTTCCTCATGAATCAGGTTTTTCCAACCAGAATAACAAGATTTCACTGAAATATAAAGATTGTTAGAAGAAAACATCAGCACTTTAAATGGCCTCTTTATCCAAGATACTAAAAACAATATAATAAAATGTGAATCTCATCAATTCATGTTGGTTTCCAGCAATGCACTTTTAGTGTTTTGTGCATTTACGCATTTATTGTTTTCGAATGACTTCAATAAAAATGGACATGAACGCAGATAAACACAATAGATGATGTGTTAACAGGTTAATGAGATATTATTCTGTTTATATTATTTTAACAAATTTGATTCAGTTACAAAGTCACACAATGATGATAGAAACTGTTCAAATGAAAATTAACTCAAAGACACTGTCCTGTTTACTTGTCTAATTGCAGATGCACCTATTTGGGTTGTAAATTGAGTCCTCGTTTTCCCAAAAGACTTGGCCACCAGAGGGAGAGAGGGGAAAAAAAGAAAACTGCAGAGTGAAATTGAGGTTTATCGGGAACCAATTTAGACACGAACGGTGTCATTTTTCCATTGTCATTACGTTGTGCAAACAACATTTACTTCATAATGACAAGTTAATGAAAAGTCCCTGTCTGTTGCACCTTTAATTAGCTAATCAAGTGAAAATAAATCAGCACGTGTAATGATAACTAATTAATCAATTCTTCTAAGATAGATCAAATAAATGTCAGGTGTGAATGGATAGATGAAAAAGCTTTAGAAAACACCACCAGTCTTGGGGAACAAAATACATTTTAGCGCATATTTTAAGAAATGCAGCAGTCTTTTACACGCAAATTAAATTTTCTAAAAGGTAAGTTTGTGATGATTTTTTTATCTGTGTGTTTCTGTATTTGTGTTTCTGCGCGAGCCTCTGGTAAAAGAGAGGTCTGTGATAGGAGCCTCTCCATCTTTGAAATGAATTAGCGTGTTGTGCCTTATTGAGTGAGGCTCAGTGTTTAAGTGAAACTGATGAGAGATGTGTGTGCAACGACGACTGGCCTATAAGTATGTGGCTGAGGTCACAGGTTAATCCTTATTGATTTACTCCACCGTCTGCATACAGCCGCGCAGGAAGACCGACGAGGAGAGGCCTGCTTCTCCCGCCATCAGACAGAACAAATGCAGGATAAAAATCTCTGTCACACACATTTTTACCATCATGCACTCACACACACACCATGTTAGAAGATGCTAAAGAGGGTAAGGACAAGAAAATTAAGTATTATTTAATCTCCAAATAGGTTGTTAAACACCCTCTACTTAGACAGTCTGCAGCATCAATATGAGATATGATCATTTGCTTCATTTACATGTGTTCCCACTATCAAGAGCACTTTTCCTTATTAAAAATTCCATATACAAGGGAGTATTTCTGGAAAACTGGTTTCATTTGGAAAAAAAATTATAATAATAAAACATGCACGAGCATTTATCACTGTGGTGACAAATTTAAAAGCTACCTACAAATCTAAAATCACAGCAACTGCTAACAGACCACCAGGAGAAACCCAAATAACACCTAAGCCAAGCTGTATTTATTAACAATCTCATCCCACAGGAGGACAGGTGAAATATTACATTAATATGAACAACTATTAATAATAGCCCCCCTTCTTCCTCCTCCCACCCAACTCTTACCCCCATCACTCCTTTTCTCTCCATCTCTATCTCCCCCCACTCATCCACCCACTCCCCTCTCTGTCTCTCTGTGCCTCTAATCCTATCATGCGGGCAATAAGTGTATGCACCATGAGCACATTTAATTTCTGCGGTTGGTTTTCAGCGAGCCCAGAGGTGAGCCTTAATAAGGATCAATGGCACTTTATCTGGGACAGCACCCACTTCACAGCATGCAAATTACACAGCAACCCTTAAAAAAAGAAATGGATTTAATTAAAAAATGTAGAACCACGGGCTCTGGAAATTCAATTAAAGGATTTATGCAAAGGTTGGCTAGCTTTTTGTGTTGCAGTTCCTGCTTATATAATGAGCTTTTCATATTAAAAATCAATAGGTAATCTGGGCTAGGGGATCGGCTGCTTATGTACATTTTTGAAATCAATTTGAAAAATAGTCCATCAGCTCTGTGTCACAACAAAGGAGGGAGGGGGTGATTTGTGTGTGTGTGTGTGTGTGGAGTTGTGAGGGTCAATGTAAGAAAGCGGTGCTGGTGGACAGGTGACATAGGGGTGATGGGCTGTGTTTTTCTTCCCTCTGAGGGTTATGAGAGTAAAGCTCAGGAGCTGGAAAGGTAAAAGGGATGGAGGAGGTGATGGCAAACAGTAAGGGGTAAGTGGGTAAGGATCTCTTTGGCCAGGTCACTTTCTGGCTCTTTGGCCTGTTCTGATCCCTTCTATTGGAGAGGGAGTACCTTGGCAATGAGGATCTTGCTGGTTCTGACCTGTGGCTCTGGGGTAATTTAGCCTCGCCCCAACTCAGACAAAATCCAGCCTCAGACAGCCTCAGCTGGGGAGACGTCCTAATGGCTTCCCTGAGGTGTTTGGAGCTAGTGGAGCCGAAGCTTTAAATCACACGTCTTTCGTTACGGTCTGTGACAGAATGATGTGTCATAGATGGGAACACGCACGCTGTTTATGTAAAGACGGAGAACATCATTTTTCAGGAACAAGCACCTGCTTAAAATAGGATCTTCAAAAAGTTTGCTGAAAAATGACTTGCTTTCCTGTTTGACGTCATCCGTTCTCAACAGAGATATTGTTCAAGTCTCCTTCACACTCATGTTGTATAACTGTACGCAGGCACAAGGGATGGATGACTGACTGCATACAGTATCAGACTGTCAGCATTTGATTGGTTCTTTATTGATCCAGACACGCTTTCCATCACATCAACTCATCCACAATAAACCATTTACACAGTTTCCCTGTGCAATGGACCATATAACCAGGCCTCAGGCCATCTTTGTACACTGACTCTGTGTGTTTGTGTGTGTGTTTGTGGCTCTCTCTGAGTGTGCGTGTTTGAGCATGTGCGTTTTCTTAATGAAATGGTATCTCTGTAGACAATAATCCCAGTAACAGGATTGGGCAGAAACACACATGTCAATACAGCCAAATAGGATTGTGTGCTTTTATCCATCCTCTTACAAACACAGCTTTCTCTCCTTACGTCCCTCTGTTTCTCCGCCTTCTCTGTACATTGCGGAGCAGCACAGCAGGAAATGTCTGGCAGGAACGTCTCATTAATATTTTCTGGCTTCTCAAAAAGTGATCTGAAACACTGCCGCTAACGGAAAAATCTGTGAGTTTTCTCAATCGGCATAATATGTAATAATCTGTCTCCACTGCAGTGGAGAAAAGCTGCAGCCGTGTTTGCAGTCAGGCTGTGGCTGACCCCCTCCTGTGTAGCTCCTAATCATCTAAAAGGACTCTATTACATCGCCCTGGCAGCTCATCTAACCCCGAAGAGGAAAAGAGGAGGGCTGGTGGGGAGATTGGGACCTCTGCTCCTTTTTGTTTCCACGTGGCTGAACAGCACACACACACACACACACACAGGGAGCAAAGGTGTGAGGCAGGGCTTTTGCGTCTCTGGGTAAGATGGAGCATCCGACCTTATGTCTGTCTGCAGGAGAGAAACTGATAGCAGAGCAACAGTGGTTGCTGTGCTTCACTGTACGTCTGTCATACAGTATGGTAATGCTGATGTCTCACTCACGGGAGCTGTCTCCAGGTTTTAACCCCTGAGGTGCAGGAATGAGCTCCTGATCACAGTGGGAAATGCTCAAAGGAGGAAGTCCTACATATCCGGCCTGAACCACCGTTTCTCCAAGGCAGTCCTGTCTGCTGGTGCCTGGTCAAAAGTTCAGCCTGTGCATATGTAAAAAGGTGGCTGGGTGCCCGAGGCAGGATCCTGGGTGAAATAATCACACTAAAACACTAGGAAGCACGGGACAAGGCGGGGAAAGCTGATGAAACCAGGCCTCAGGGGGATCTTTGGTGTCGCACCGGACCTCTTAGGTGTGTGCCGGCAACACCTCCCCTCTCTCCATCCATTACAGAATATGATGAGCTACTAAAGCCACTGCCCACACAGATCATCGTGCTGCTCAGCATTATCTCTGCCTATAGTTAAAGTATACATTTGATGAGTGCAGGCTGAGGCCAGCTGCTTGGAGCCTGAGGGTACACTGATCTTGAGGGAGCAATCAGTCAGTCAACAAAATGTCACAGGGTCAGCGATCCAGCACAGCAGCATGGCGACAACTTCACAAAGGTTATAGCCCAACTAATAACTGCAACAGTCACTTAAAATTATTATGTGCCTGTTTAAATGCGAGTCCAGACTTTTGGTTCAAAGTACATGCAACATTTGTGATCTAAAAGACTTTGAGATTCAATGAATCCGTCGAAATCTCAAATCTCAATTTAACACTAAAAACACATTTTGAGTGTTAAATTGCTGCTATAAAACTGCAAAGCTGACTATTTATTATTCTTTTAGACTTTCCTCTCTTTCTCACACACACAACTGCAGGCCAGAGATCCTTGAATACTGATAGTTACACCAAAGAACACAAGGAAAGCTCCCCCTTTAAGCACTGAATAAAAACAAGAGTTTAGAGGCCTGGTTGCACGATTTGTGATAAGCAGATCAAGGCACAGGGAGGAGAACATGATGTTAGTGAGAGATAGTTTAGATGATTAAAGATGTCATGGCTCTTTATGTCTTTTTCAACTCAGCAAAATGAAATCAGTTCTTTACATCTGCAGAAGAGTGGGCTGTGCTTCTTGTGAATAGAGAAGTTTCTTTTATTTGAAGAAACCAGAACACAAATAACCCAAAATTTAGGGGATATGAAAGCGTTTATCTTATTTGTACAAAGTAAAAAGTCCAAAAATAAATACATCTGAGAGGTAAAAGTAAAAAGAGAATCAAATATTAGCACAAAATTAATAAAAACTCCTCTCTGGATAACGTGGCTACATCAAATCAAAGATTTAGAACTGCTCTAGGTGTTTTTGTTATCTCAACATTTGTGAGCTTTTATCTTCATGTGTGTCTTTCTGTGCAGAGGAGTTGTGTGTATATATATATATATATATATATATCACTCTACCTGCACTCCTATAAATCAAACCTTGTGTTTTAAATGAGAGGCTGGTTATTTGCGCAAGAACACACATGGGGGCTTTGTGATTGTTTTTTGGAGTCGACATTCTGCTTATGTTTGCATCCCAGAACAATCTCCACGGATCCCGCAAGCGTACGCAAGCAATTAAAGCGATACCATCTTCATATCCCTGCAACCAATAACTGAAATAATATCACTGTTTTATTAAGCCCTTAATGTGGGGGCAGAAGCAGCGAGGAGTGGGATTTTAAAGAGGATACACTTTCAGGGGCCTTATCAACCCCAGATTTAAATAAGAGCAAATGTTCAGCTCAAGGGTGTGCCAGTGTATCTGTGTGTGAGTCTGTGTGTGGCCTCGATCAGACATGAATTTTTAGCTAATTGCTGTGTCAGCACACCCGAATTTAATTACTAGCTCTACTTTTGTCCTTTAATATTTACTAACATCTACGCTACATTTAATTAACGAGACGTAGAAAAGCCACTACCACGCTCGGGAGGAGAAGGAGCTTTGTTAATTGCATCTGTGTGCACAATTTCAAAATGTTACCTGCCTTTTCTTAGACAAACACAGAGAACACAGGAGTTGTGTCTACAAAACCATGTGATACAGTGAGGAAAGTTTTGGACCATATTTTAAATAGGAAACAGAAAAATGTTGAGCTAAAGAAGTAAAGATTTTGTGGCAAAATATAGTCAAAGAAATGATCAGCGTGGCATTTTGTGCTGAGGAGCTGTTCCCCTCATCTCTCATCCAATGTCAAAAGGCAGAAAGACAAATGACGGCCCGAGGCCTTGCGTCTGTCAAACATGATGGATCAGAACAACGCTTCACTAAAACTCCACCGCGCTGCCTTTCAACACATCACGTTTTCACTTCAGTGCAAACACCAAACTGATAAAGTATGAAGAACAGCTAATGGAAAGATGTAATTGTCAAACTAAAGGATATATCAGAAGGCTGTGAAGCCTAAAGGGTAGAGTGTTGCTATCCACTGAAAAAACTTAAGAGAGCACACTGCACACTGACATTAATCATAGAGCTGGATCTTGCTTGGATAGGTCTAGTTGATAGGAATACATGCAAATACATAGATGAGATTAAAAAACAACCTTCCAAACCAAGGATTTGAGCGTTTCTAGCAAAAATAGTTAATTTGAAACTATGAATCCAAAGTTTGATATGATGTTACCCTGAGACAGCTTTATACATTGGTTATAAAAACTGTCCCACACATTTCATGCAGAACTTTAATGTGTACTAACATTAGAAGTATCAATGGTTGGTAAGAGTAAAGATTAGATGATGGAATATTACAGAATGTTCAATCATAACCTTGTTTCCAACAATCTATTGAAGTTTCTTTTTAATTTCTCAACAATACGTTCACACGAAGCATACAATCATTGAGCCTATTCAATTAAAAAAAATAGCTCAAAATTCTTTTTCTTGATGATATTTTACATTATTCTAAAGGTTTTGGTTGGTCCATGTTTGTATTTACTTCTTTTACTTCATTGCTTGTGTTTATCAAAAAATCACACCATCCCTGCAGTATTGCACAACTGTGTTACACATCAGTGACTTTCCTCATATCATGCAGGCTTAGTTTAGGATCGGGAAGGTTTTTCTTCTTAACAGAGCTGCTTAAATTCCCACAAAAACTGGAAAACTCTAATCTCTTTGGGCAACTCCTGCAAAGTTAAAAAAAAAAAAAAGTAAAAGCCCTTGTGCTGTTTTTTCATTCTGGAGACAACGCTTCAGTATATAACTGTATCTCCTGTAACAGTTGCAGCTCCTTCCTTCAGCAGATAATGACCCTACCAGGAGCTCTTGACCCAAAAAACACAAAACTCCCCGATGCACAGAGGTCCAGTTACTCCAACAACCATGCCGGTGAAGTGTCAATTTTCTGAGGGGATCTAGTTTTACAGCTACTTCTAAATTAAAGTTGTAATGTCATAAAAAAAGAGGGGGAAAAAATAAGTCTCTCATGGCATGGCAACAAACGTCTTTTCTTTTAGTGTCTCAAAAAACAGCATCCTAGGACATAGTGTTTGATGTCTCTATGCTTTCAGACAAGTCTTTGAAAACAAGGTTGAGAATGACATATTGGAAAGCATTTGGGTTCTCCAGGTTGCTATGTCGCACGGCATTAAAACATTTTTCACAGAGAAATGTCATTTATGTGGTAAGAGAGCATAAATTTTGCTGTGAATTTACTGCAAAACAGTAGCCAGGATCCCCTGGATCTGCGACATCTGTGAGAAAAGAACTGTCCCTCGGAGTTAAATAAACAGTCACAGGAGGAAGAGGGAAACAAACCACAGAATCCCTCTATCTACGAAAGAAGAGTATCACCCTGAGGACACTGTAGATCAGCCCCCCTCTCCATCCTGTTCCTGTTCTTGCTACCAGGAATGTGCCAAAACAAATACAAGCTCAGTAAGACTTGCATCAAAGTCAACAAAAGACGACACTGTGGTGGATTCTGCGGGCCTTCGGTCGAGCTGCTCTACATCAGACACGCGGTGACTCAACACTTATTTTTTTTATTATTATTGAAGCTTTCTTACCAGAGACTTGGTGAAAGGTCTGGCCAGCGTGAAGAGGAACGTCATCAGCCACCAGCTCCTGTGAATGGACGTGTAGATCATGTTCCCAGGATGCACTGCGTTGGAGGTCACGCCATGAGGTGAAAGGCGCCGGTGGAGCTCATTGCTGAAGAGGATGTTGCAGAGTTTAGCGCGGTTGTACGCCAGCATGGACCAGTACTCCTTCTTTGCGGGGGACAACTGGGCCAAGTCCACCTTTCCACACGAGTCTAACAGGTCTGTGAACCTGAAAGGGAGTTCACATTGGAGGTGTGTGAGTCTAGATTCTGGTTCCAGGCTCTCCGTGAAGGCTTTCTGACAGCAGATGTGTGGTACCGGCTGCATACAAATCTAAGACGTGACATGATGTTCTTTAATTGCCTGCGACAGAGCTGTTAAACTCCAGATGTTTGACAAGGCCCCTTAAACATTACACTACTCGTGTTATTATGCAGTCGCACCACATCACAACACGTGGACACAAAAACCGTGCTGTGTGTGTTCGAGAGAAAGAGAGAGAGGAGCTCCAAACCAGAGCAACACATTCTACATATTAATCCAGTCATTAGAAAACAACCAATCAAAATGTCACCTGGTTTCCTTGTTGTGATTTTACAAGCTTGCTGCCTCTTGTTTACTGTCGCCTTCCGCAACATCCTTGCTTGGCTAAATTACAACATCTGCAGGCTTTTCATTTCATGTGCTGCAACTTCATAACTACTTTAGGAAGTAGAGGTTGATAAATCAATTGCCTGAGCAATCCCACCCCCCTACCGATGATTTGCTTTCACAATATCTTGAACTTGTTTCTAGTTAGATTTAAACGAGACTTTGCAATCAGTGTAACAGATATTTTGGTGGCAATCATTTTACAGTGCACATAAAAGTACACTCCCAGTGCTGCAGCTTGGATCTATTAGAGGTAATTTCATCTAGGCTATTATCCATCTTTGTTTGACCAAATTCGATGCAGTACAGACTAAAGCAATCTGGTATTTAGTCAATTCCACAGTAAGCCCCTGTGGTGAAAACTGATAACATGTTCCAACCATTACGTGAATGTCCACCTTACCCATTCCTGTCCCTCACAGGTCAATGATTTACCAGAGGACAAGGAGCTTAGGGAATACAATATGCTGCTAGGTCAGGGGTCACACACTGGCTGTGAGGGGAAGCTAAGTGAATAAACGGGAAATCGGCAGAAACTGTAAAAAACACAAACAAACAAAAAAACAGAGCAACTTCAGAGGATGCAATATAAGTCTGGAATGAGGTAGACTGAACGCTAGATGCAATATGAGATATTGTGTAAAATTCCTCTTTTTTCTAGTCTGTGTTAGAGTAACTAACTCTCTTAAGCTCCCTTTGAGGGAGTTAAAGCCACTGCTGATTGTAGAGTGAGGAGGGAAGGTAAGGATATGTGTTAGGATGGCAGAAACAGGTGAAGAGCAAAGAGTGAAGCAATATGTACAATTTCTTTAGATTTTACTTGCGCCAATAGCACTTAGACCTACCAGAAATTGTCTTATGCAAGTCTTCAATCAATTAAAGGTTTACAGTATGCTTTTCTAACACACACAAACACTTCTATTGTTACAGCTTGCAAAATGAATCTGAATGTCCAACTGCCCCTCCTAATCTTTCATGTATGGCATTTTTGTAAATCATAGCTCATATGAGGGATCCTGTAATAATGGTGCAGCTTGATTTGCTAGAATGACTCTGTGTACGCTCCCTCATTCTCAGGTCACTCTCCAGAGCTCCAATCAATCACTGCTCGGCCGTCTGACTGACTGAAGCCAGAATCAATGCTGCACACAGACAGAGACCGACTCTGAAACACATGGCTCAGGGCTTTGAGCTCAAAGATCACTGCAGGACATCGTGTCATACAGTATGAAAAACACAAGCCTGTAGAGCAGAGTTGCTTAACAA
>JARVJO010000002.1:14150776-14180538 GCA_031762555.1 Cynodonichthys magdalenae | reverse complement strand
GCCTCAGGCAGGGGGACAGACCGAAAGCAGCAGATACTTGATCAAAGTAAATTTTAGCTGATAAGTCCATCCATCATGCTGATGATACGTTTGATTTGTAGTGACAGCGTGTTGAAGGAAATGAGTTTCAGTGAGTGAGGCTGTCATGTTTGACAATACACAGTAAGTCTTATCTGTCAATTCTGTCCTTAAAACTAACCAGTCTGGCACTTTTAACAGCAAGTAGAAGGGCTGGAGACCAGACAGGGTAGTTTAGAAAAATTACTTTTTAAACTCTAACGGTGTGATGTTAGTAGAGTCAAACTGAAGCTTTTTAGATTCAGAAATGTTTGTTTTCCATTATGCAGCCTGTGTAGAGTATATTCTGGTTGTGGTATATAGTGTACAGTATTTGTGCCGTGTGTACAATTAGAGGACAGAATAATTCAAATTTAGGATTATACGACCAATTCTCTGTTATGGAGTCACAAATGTGACAAAAGGTTTGTTGTTCGAATGTTTTCTGTGATTCGTTCTACAGAACGCTGATCCCGTCATCTGCTTTAATCACTGCAATTTTTTATTTTTTTATTTGTATTTTTTGTGAAACCGGTCGAATGTGTTTGCAAGAAATCTAACCATAGAGGGAAAGAGAAATGTTTTCCATCAACAGATGTTTGTATATGAGACAGCTCCACAGAGCACTTTAAAATAACTTTTCAAAAAGGCAACAATTTTGAAAAATTCTACTATTCTTTTTAAAAGTTACCTAACATTATAAGCAGGCAGCCTGAGAAAATATTCAATACTTTGTTTTTAAATCATTTAGATTAGAGGTGGGCAACTTAAATGATGGAAGGGACAACAATTTTTGTTGACACTACCAGAGGACCACATAGCCCTACACATTATCCAAATGTAATAAAAGTGACATTTTAAAAATGTGTAAGTATATATATTTATATGGTAGAGAAGACGTTTGTGTAAGGTGGCGTCTTTGACCCTGCAACCAATTCAACCAACTCAATGCCACTAAGACACTTTTATTTATAAAATTAATCTAAGTTGCTTTGAGTGCTTTTTATAATTAAAAGAATAAAATAAATGTAAAACAATTTGGGGCTGATTGGTGCCATTTGCCCATCCCTGATTTAGACACACTGATGCAAAATAAAGCATCCACACTGTAGTTACTTGGATTTACCTGTGGGACTCCGAGGACACAACCACGACCCGAGCAGGAGCTGAACGACGCAGGACATCCTGCAGGCTCTGCACAAGGAGGAAGTGACCAAGGTGGCAGACCTGGAAGGTGGACTCCAGGCCGTCTTCAGTCAGGGTCCAGGGCTGAGTGCACACGGCTGCGTTACAAACCAGAATGTGCAGAGGTCTACATGAAGAGAAAACACCAAAATACAGCAAAATTAAAATTATATAGTGAAAATAATGATGCTGAAGATATTTTTTTACCTTAATAGGATGTAGAAAAGAAAGTAAAATATATGAAGCAGTGAAAACAGAAAGATAGATGCTCGATGCCCCTAGACACAGAGCATCAATAATCCTGATATGATACTGAGGTTTATATTAAAACTCCCTTTGGTGCCCAAGTACCACAGATACTAAATACGGCTGGCAAGGACCCAAGAGCAGCAACTCAATGAAATGCAATCGCAAATCATTTAAACACACCAGTGGTGGAAGTAACGGGTGATGATACTGTGTAGGTACTGAGTTACGAAATCCACCACCAGAAAAGGCCAAACAAATCAGGAAAATGTTCTCACAAGCCTTGATGTTTTAAAACACGAGACCTGGAGGCCTATAAAAATTGGTTTAATAAGTCTTCACATGCGTTGGATTTCCACTGATTGAAAGAGTAGCTCTACCTTTTCACGTGGCATGGGAAAGGAGACTGCAGGATTGGTCAAGGGAGTGAGAGATCCTTGTCGGTGACAGTGACGCTCCAATGAGCTCCAACGCACAGTAACACAGGCGAACAATCCAAACACACCCCACCAATTTTTAATTTCTTCCATTAGAATTAATTATGAGGCCGAAGGCAATTTGTGTACCCTGTGTTTAAGACTGCCTACTGGATTAATTAAAAACTGGATGCTGGAAAATTAATGTGTGAATTGTTATGCCTTTCTATAATGAGCCATCCCATGCTATTACATAGTACTGTACTGTACGATCACCTTCAGGCCTCTGAACACACTAGGTTCATTAAAGAGCACAAACCTAGATGTGAGTCAACTTAAAGAACGCCAACCTCAGCATATAGTCAACACACCAGCATAAGGGGTATTTAAATTTTCATCCAAAATACAAGAAGTTGAAGACGTTTAAACACACCCAAACTGATAAAACAATATAGAAAAGTTAAAAGACGCTAATATTTCTCATTCTTCTGCAAAATTCCTCTTTGAATTAAAGACAGCAACTTACATCAGTTGTTTCTGGACCAAAGTTCTGTTTTCTAATAGACTGTGAAGTACAGCATCATTGTGCTACACAAGGAGAAACTCTTGGCTCAGTCCTCAATGTGCTCACAGGGGGCTTTGCAATAACACCAAGGAATGAACTCCTGACCTGAGTTTTTAACCTTTCACTAAAGCTTTTACTCTAAACTAATCTTTATTCCAGTAACCCCTCTTAGGAATTAAACGCTGTGACCTTTTTCTGTCACGACAAAGGGGCAAATCCGGTACGTCACTCAAAGTAAATCACAAATTTATGATGAAAAACCTCGCAACTTTTCTCTGACTAGCAGAGAATTTCCCCCACACAACTCAGACGGGCCTCTAGTGAGTCTGCTTGTAATGTAAAAGGCCTGTTAATTCAACTGCCCACCAGTTAGTCCCTCTCTCATAAGCGCAGGTCTAATGAATGTCTTTAATAGGCCTATTGCTGCATACCCGAGTCCCTCTCTCCACATTAAGGCCTCGCACAAAACTGTGAGCACTGTGCAATCTCAGCGCTGGTCAAACGAGGGTGTTAACTACCAAACAGGGAGACATCCGTTTATATATTTACTTTAAATAACCCCCATGGGTGTGACCCCTGACCTCTATGATAATGTAGGCCAGCAGGAAGAGATTGCCTGTGTGAGCAGGGCTCAGACTGGTGGTCATTAACACAGCACTTTATTGGAAAGAGGGAAACTGGAAACACACATCCAGTGTGAATATGTGAACACCACTCATTCTGACCCATATTTAAACCTATGAACCAGAAATATTTGACGGTAAAGTTTTAAAATATTGCTCAGAAAGTGACCATAAAACAAAGAGTAGCTTTATTTACACAATTATTGTGCTTTAAAATGAGAGCAGAATAAATGCAGGGAGAGGAAGGAAAAAAAACAGATCAACGGTGAGAACAAATTGCACGTGTTAATTACGGACCGTTCAGTAGAAATTGTATTAGAGCTTTCTGTCAGCGGCGTCCTCCATCAATTACATCCCAATGAAATCGCATTGCATTCAACAATATCAATATCCAGGTAATTTCATTTCAAAGGACAGGCAATTAAAGCAGAATCGGGGTCAATGGAACACAAAGCAGCGTGAAAGCCACTGACTAAAGCACTTAAAAGCAAGAGAGTGAGAAACGAGAGAACGAAAAGAAAAAGACTCTGATTACATTTCACCTGTCAATGACACGCTGCAGGAGCATTATTGTGTGTGCGTGTTTACAAACACGTGTGTGTGTGTGCATCTGTGCACACAGAGGTGTCTGAGCGCGGCTGTGGACGTATCCACATACATGTGCTAGCTGTGTGTGCACGTGCACGTGTGTGTGTGTTATGCCTGAAGACATACGTGCAGTAATAGAGTGGTGGTAGACTCAGACAGCTGCCCAGTGCCATTCACAGCTCAGAGCTCCCAGCCTCCACTCTGCTCTGTTCGCCTTCTGATGAGAATTAATGTACTCTGACGTCCCCTGGGAGTCCCCCCACTCCCCCCCAAACAGCACGGCTAATGAAGAAATACAACCTTGCCAAAATACTGAGGTAAAGAGAGAACGACACAGATGGAGACAACATGAGAGAGAGAGAGAAAGACAGAACAACTGCAGATAAACAATTAGTAAAATAAAAAAATGTAGGAGAGCAATTATAGGAACAGAAGAGTTAAAGGATTTGTGGAAGAGTTGAAGGAAAACTTTAAGAAACAGAGCAAAGGGAGCCACCATGAAGTTTGGCTGTGACCCAAGACGTGTGCCCTGGATGGCCATACCCTGCCCCAGGGCTGCTACGGGCGATGACTGCCCTGCCTCTCCCCAAAGGGCTCCCTTGACACCAACACAAACACACACACACACACATTTTCTGCATTGAGACCTGCGGATAGATGACAGTATTCATGACCCCAAAATAGCAACGGAACGACCGACCGCCGAACACAAGACGCATCCTGTAAAAGCTGACCACAACAAAATAAATGATAGAAAGTGTTCGACCAATGTCAAGCAAATGTGATGAAAACACACACACTCACTCCTGAGGCCTGATCCATATGGTGCTCATCACCAGTGTTTCAGCTTTCCCTTAATTATGGCACAATAACAGTGATAAATACAGAAACTAGTCTTTAAAAAGAAACACTTTTTATGCCCTCAGGTTTAATACCAAATAATTAGTGTCTTTAATTCTGTAAATCATTTTTTACTAAGTAAAAATAAAAAAAATAAAAAGACAATAAAGACTAATAAATGTTATGTTTGAAAAAAATGATGAATCTCATGAAGAAAACGTAAATGTAGACTGATAAAGTTTTGTAAATCTTTCTAATTCTTTCCAAACATCTGCAAATAAAAGAAAGCATTCAGAAAGGTTAAAACAGACAACTTTAAAAATGTCATATTTAGATTCATACTCACAGTTTTTTGGCCCTGAAAGACTCCGCAAACTCCCGAACACTCCGGAGAGAAGCCAAGTTGCACATCATGGCCTCTACTCTCGCTTTGTGCTGTTGAGACAGAAAACACAACACGATAAACATCCCACAGAAGAAGATTAGAAATAGATCATGTCGAGCAATTTTTTTCCATACGTTTTGTCCTTTAACATTTAACTAAGGCTTTAAAAAGGCAGAACATTTCATTGTTTTAATCTGCTAAACAATCCAGATGGAGGAAGGCAACTTTATCAGCATGTTATCAATGCCCTATATATAATGCCCCCTATTCATGTTTTAATGTTTTTCTTTTCAAAACAAGTAGTTTTATTTTGGGTCATCACAATGACAGACAAGTACAATATGTTTATTCTACTAGAGAATAGGTGTGATGAAAATAAAATTGTATCAGTAGAGTTGGAAATTATTTACATATCATGTATCAACACATACAAAAAAATGTGATTTTCTAAATTTAACCCTTTCTTGTCAAAGTCATGTCTGTCTGATGACTCTTAATGACCCTGTCACAGCACAAAACAGCAGGTTTGTATCTACAAACTGTTTTCCATAGCTTATAGTTGAACCTGTTAAATCAGACCCTAATAAAGAAAAAAAGCCATCTAAGTAAGAAATAAGGAAAAGTTTAGTTTTTTTTTTTTATTGCAGGTTTGGATTTAAATATAAACATTAAGAGCAAAATCCAATCTTGAAAACAAGCATCTATCTAAAGAAGCACGTCAGGTAAAGTTCGACAGAAAAAAGCTTGATGCGAGTAGGAAAAGCAATATTTAATTTGATGTAACAGAATGTGGAATGGAACAGAACTCCTTCACCTCCTCCATAGCCTCTTTTTTTTCTCTACAACGTTGAACTGAAACAAGCAGCGACCGCAGTGCAAATTACATTGTTTCTGAAAGGCTCTATAGAAGTCTATATGTCGTGCATGCGTGCTCTCAGTGTGCATTTGTGTGTGCGTGTGGCTCATCTTATACCATATGTTGGGAGACAGGGTGAGGATAGGGGAGGAGAAGAAAAAGATAAATGACTTAAGAAATGAATGCATAGCTGCATTTACACACCGGAGGAGACAAGCTAAATATTCATCATCCTCTTCATCCCACTGTAGCATTCTGCTGCAGGCCAAAGGCCTCAGAAGAGACACGCGCAGGCCTAGAGGGGTATATCTCTTTAATAATGGTATATAACCATGTTTGTCAAGAGCATCAACTCACAGCCATTTTCTTTCCTATTTCTCACTTCGTTTCATCTTTATCAGCCCCCTTTAACAAACAAGCTTGGTTCAATCTACCCGTTACATAGGAGCTCACGAGGGACCTTGGCATATGTTAGCACAAGAGCGTGCAGCATGAAGTGAGACGGCGCACGCTGAACCCAGGAAGCATCCCTCATGAATCGCTCTCCGGGTTCTACTCTCTCCTTTGTCCTGCTCGCGATCCCTGAGGAACGCTGTCAGCCCACATAACACCCAGAAGAGCGTTCAGCTCTCCACGCGCCGCCGCCACCGCCACCGCCACTGCCGCTTCTGCTGCACCACTGTCAAGCTTTTTCACCACCGATAGGATCTCCTGAACGTGGGCGTCACGCGGGGAACGTGTTTCCTCGGCGTGTGTGGCTCCGCAAAAGCTAAGTGTACATGGCACCCACAGCAAGGACGTTCCGCAGAGCAGCGAGCGCAACGGAAACAACAAAGGGTTAAGAGCACCTCTCGATGGAAATGTGATTCTTCAGGCATTTTACAGACACCTTAACTGCCCTGGGGTGTATTTCTACATGCATACACACAGGCGCACACACACAAACACACGCGCACAACAAATTCAATGTTGTGACTCAAGGGTAAAACCATGCTATCACACCATTATCTATGCCTGAATTATTCTCTTGATGCCACTCTATACCATTATACGGATGCTATTACAGAACATTAAAGGGCTGATTATGACTATTATAGATATGATTATAGGGTACCTGCTTATATGATCTGCACACAGCAGTAATCACAGGTGAGAGGAGACAACTGTCTAATTTAATGACTTATATGTGCAATATGCATTTATACTTCTAGTCACTTTTACACGGTCCACATATTCACAAGCTAAAATTGCTTTATTCAAAATAATAATATTTAGTCCCCAAATGCTTATAAAAAGTTAAGGGGAGATGAGAAAACTTCATAATATTGTCTATATGTGTGGGAAAAAAGTTGCTAAGTTTTAAACAAGGTCAGGGAGGCCTCCTCAATAGGATAGCTCTCCATGTGTGCAAGGCCAGCAGAGAAGATGAGGGCAGGTGTCAGCTTGACAAACACATATCCACTTCTCCAGAGAGGTGGAGAAAAAGGCAGAGAGGGAGAGAAACAGGAGACCAGAGGGAGGCTAGAGGGAGGCCACTGGAGCAAATCCAGCAGGAAGAAGGTGAGCAGCCTGCCTCCCCGCCCGCCTCCCCTCCCCCTACAGATTGAAGTCTTGCGAAGAAAATAAAGTTTATTGCCTGGAAAGAAGAGGGGGGGAGCATGTAAAAAGCATTAAAGCTATGGAGGTGAACAATTAGACAGATGGCCAGGTTTTGGAAGGAGAAGAAGGGAAAGGGGGTAGGAAAAGACGGGGAGATCGCACGGACACAATCGTTCAGGGTTTTTATGAGAACCCTGACAGCTTCTCGTCTCTTCAAGGACGAAGGAAAAGTGAGAGACGGTGGAGCCTCTCTAGTTAACTCTGGAGCAATCGCTGAGTGTGCAACACCAGAGACCTCGGCTTGGAGTGACAGAGCTCACTGCCCCCAGCTACACTCAACCTATCGCTCTGTTTGAAAACCAAAGGGAAATTGTGCATAAAACACATTTAAATAAGCGTAGCAACTTGAAAACTAGACAATGTGGCAAACATTTTTATAACCACACATCAACAAAACATGAATCAGATAGATGGGTTTTTGATCCACTCATGTTGCCACTTTATCAACCCCAAAAAGGAACTGCCTGTAAAACGTTTAGCTTTAAAGGGGGGGTATTGTGCAAAATCTACTTTTTTTTTAGCTTTTTTATCGTGTTATAATGTCATTCCCTCATCCCTGACTTGTGGATGTTTGAGAAATCCTTGAATCTCCGGTGGTAGCCATGTGGAGCTGCCTAAACGCTTGTTGGTACAAAGCACCACCTATTTACACAAAGCTCCTCCCTGGAGCTCAGACCCCAGCCCAGCTCCTCCCCCACAGAGCACCCCTAATTTCAAGGCATTTAGATTTAAGATAATTTTCATAACAACTGAAGGTAACATAGTTACTTGATTGTTGTAGAATTTAACTATGTGCCTGGAAAATACATAATACCACCCCCCCCACCCCCCCTTTAACATGAAGGAAGACAGAAAAAGATGCAGACAAATGTTTAACCTTTGCCTACATGAGTGGAGGCATGTTGCCTCTTGGTGTTTTCCATGTGTGTTGTAGAATGACATGCAGTCTCTGCTGTGGAGAAAGATTGAGAAGGAGTGGAGGGTAGAGGGGGGAAGAGCTCTAATACAATTATAACTGGGGCCATCCAATCCAATAAAATGAAGGAGTATTAAAGCAAAGGGAGCCCCATCCTGCACAATAAGACACTGGACCACTCTCTTAGCTCCTAAAATACACACATGTAGGCATACTCACACACGCATCTACAGGTACACACACTTCGCTGACCCCTTTAATGGCACAGCAGCCACCCCTAATGGACGCAAGCAAGTGGAACCGCCAAATAATACACTGTCTTAATGCACTAGGCTCAATCTCATCCCCCCCACTCCCCTTATCCTTCCCAGCCTCCACTCTCACACTTTAACCCCTGTTTCCATCTTCCCTCACCTTGTGCTGCTCCCCACCTCACTGCCTCTTATAGATCATCCATGCTGGGGCAACACTTAAGAATTTGAAAGTACCTGCGTACGTACAAAACACTTACCCTCCGGACCCCTGCTTACACCTCAATCATAAAGAAGGAAACCAAAAAAAGTAACATTTTTAAAGTTTGAAATGTCTTTATTTCTAGTCATCCTAACATCCCCATAAAGTTAGAGCGAAATAATATGAACGCACCTCCAACAGCAGGTGAAGAGGAAAGGTGTTGTAATGCAATGAAAGTGAATGAGCAGGGAAGAGACCATGTGAAAAGGGCACCTTATAAAAGCAATTAGAGAAATGACTTTGAGCCCTTCTTCTTGCTCTGCAGATTAGAACGGGCCTCCGAGGGAGGAACGTAGAGAAACTCGAATCTGTGTGACCTTGTCTGCAACACACCCCACTAAATTGGCCATCAGCTTTTAAGACTCATATCATAGATATATATATATTTTTAGCAAAATAGAAAAAAAAAAAAAAAAAGAAAGGAGGGGAGAAACTGTGGAATGTGCAGATCGTACATCATCCTGTCACAATTATGACATTTGTTCATAAATACCAACCAATCTCTTCTCCACCTGGCTAAGTCACATGCGCTTGTGCTTATGCATGCGCCACACACCAACAAAGAAATATGGATACACACCACATGCGTGTGTGTGTGCGTCACAACTACAGAAACGACCACATCTGGCCGGGTGCCCCATGAAAGGCCTGAGAACTGACCTCCACCCCGACACGGAGGCTGGAAACACTCTCATGCGAGTGAAACACGCAAAAGGACGCACACATTCTGCACATTACAAACACAAACACGCACAAACAAACAAATGCCCGCACACATACACATCTCCTTACCCTCCGACGCGCAAACACACCGCAATTAATAGGGAGGCAGGTCTCTGGTGAGGAAGAGAAAGTGCCTGTTCAGCACATACAGGCAGAATATGCAATTTCCTCCAGTTAAGTCTGTATTAAATTGATTTCTTCTTTCTCTGACACGGACTGGGTTTTTCCCCCCTAATGAAAGCTGGATAATCTACAGGTTTTCCCTTTCCTGAAATCAAGTTACAAATCAAGCAATTGCTGGGGCAGATATGGGAAAGGTGAAGGAAGGACATGGGATGATTTTCCAGATGAGAAACATGAAGAATGAGGCGCAGACGTGCTGATACTTCTAACACGGACATCACAGACACACACGGGGAAGCAAAAAAGGCCAGGTTCTGGTTTTTAAAAAAACATCACTGACATGTCTACTTCTTGACAATCAAGGGGCAAGATGTGCTCGTAAACACAACATTAATAATGGTAACACATTTCATTAGTGAGAACTTCAGTCATAATCTCTCACTCATAATTGACAGGGAGTCAGAGGCTGCAGAAAATCTACCAATCTGAAAAAAACACAAATGATTTGAAAAAGAAATAAAAACATTCTTATAAATTAATTAATATTAGCAGTTGTATGCCCTTTAAATATAAACAGTGGTTTTATTTTATAGTGTATTGTTCTTTGATATTTATGCATAAATGAGCAAGCAGAATTTATTCACAGTAAAGACAGTTTATATTTTAAATTTATTATACAGTGAGGTTTTTCTTATCCTCATTTGGGATGTAATTGTTGCCTTAAACTATCAAATACATTTAATAAATGTAATAAATGTAAAGGGCCATAATTGCTCAAAAACTGGCTCATTTGCTGCAGTTTGTCTCTTACCACTATTTTAAACCAATAAAGACTCAAACCAATCTAATTTTAATTTTAATGATCCTTGTGATGTAGTAAAATTTTAACATTAAAAGCACCACTTTAAATAAGTGGTTTATATAGATGCCATTCTAAATTCAAATTTCATTTAGGAAGTTAAGCAAAACTGGCAAGACTATCAAAATAATACAGAAAATTGGACTTTAGGATTTCTATAACTTTCTAATTTTATTTGATACAAAATCATGTGTAGTTGGTAAATTTTATGGAAAAGTCTTTAAAAAATTACATCACATGAAAAACAATCACGATGTATATAAAAAAAAAATCAGAAAAGCAAGTGCAAGAAAATTTTTAGATCGTCGCACACTTCAGTTTGAGGTATTGCATCTTTGTGTTTGAAAAAAAAAAAAAATTACCAAAATTTTCTTTACCTTTCAAAACAGACAGGTCAGTGAAAGAGAAAAATAAAGAGTGGGAGGAAGAGAGCTCGAGACAGACAGAGAGGCAGAGACAGAGATGGGAAATGAAAAGGACAGGGCGGTCATCATAATTGCAGAGTTTGCTTTTCGGATGCAGACAGACCAGGGCCATGGGGCCTAAGGCAGAGATCAGGTTCCACACAAACACACACGTATACACAAACTTATACACGCACCAACACAAACTGGAACACATTTCAGACCCGAGCCAAACAGAGGTTTTCTTTACGACAAAGGACTTCTTGGATAATTCTGAAGGGCCGGCATTAGAGTTTGATAAAATCCACAGAAAGTTGGTAACATCCTGTCTTCAAGACTAACAGTTTTACGGATCTCATATCTCGGTCTTCATACGTCTGTCAATGAGTGTGTGAGCATGTGTGTGTGTGTGTCTGTTTCTGCTTCAACTTTGCTTCTTTCACTTCTTCACCCAGGGCAGAGCCTGATCACATTTACATTAAAAAGAGATGGAGATTTAAATAATCTGTCTATGTTCTCAGAGAGACATCAAGAGATTTTCATCTTTCTCTCCTCTTCCTCTCCCGTCTCTTCTTCTCCATTTCCTCACCCTCTCCTGCTCCTATCTCCCCCCTCATCTCACCCACTCTATCTCCGCCAGATTCGCAGACAGTGCACATTTTCCTGCATGTCTTCGGTGTAACCGATACCCCCTAACAACCAGGATTTTAATGCGATCCATATTGCTCCCTAATATTTCAGATCTCCGAATAAGCACTGGCAATTACATATTTACACCCAACTTATTTTGCAATTCTGCACAGGGGCTTTAGTGTCTGGCTGAACAGCACAAACAGACTTTGAGGCTGATTACATTGAGGTTAGATTACAATAAAGGAGAAAAGAAGGAAAAAAACCTCCTGGACCCTCTGCACTTCTAGTGTATATACATGCAACTTTCTACTTAGGGGTGTCAGCAGAAAAGCTCCCACTCTCTCAAGTACAAAATAATGTGTTCTTTTCAAGCGCGGCAGTAATGTGATTGCTTTATCTAAACCTTCTACTTTTAATTTCTCCTAAAATGCTTGTGACTTGTATCATCTCGGTTTCCCGAGGCCTGGTTGTAGCACTGAAAAACACAGGCAGAAAGGCTGGCATTTATTCACCACCGCAGTGAACGCGCACATCCCTGTGTAGAGATAACAAATTAAGCCTCTTTGATTTTTGCATCAGCTTTATAAAAACAAGCATCACATAACTGAACAGGAAAAGAATCTCGCAATTAAGAAATGCAGAGACCTTTGATGTGAGTAAATGTATAATAGGCCTTTTGATGCGGGAGGGTTTTTCTATGCTCCTCAGGGTTCGGTATTCACTTTGATTAAAAGCCTTTTTGTTTGGCAATATCCTAAAGTGCCAACCATTTTCAAGCGTTACAATAGTTTTCTGTAAAAATACAAGAGATTGTGCATTTATCTTTTCTCTCAGCAATGCAAAGCTGTTTTCTCTTGTAGGAAATCACAAACGATATTGTTTTATCGTTAAAACGAACTGACAAAAGAAGTCATCTAACATTTACAACGAGGGGAAAAGGCAGGGGTCACCATCCGATATGTTTATTATTACCGTTGTTGCGCTTTTCATACTCAAACACATTCATTACAGCCGAGCGCAGTCATTTAAGCACCGTTTACATGATCTGCCCTGTCTGCTGATAAGGTCACGCTTCTGTTAAAATGTTACACAAATCTGAATAATAGGATTCTCATCATGCATCTTTAGCACGCTTGGCGCCTGGAAGAGTCTCGCTGAATGACGTAATAAATGCATCACGTGACCTCGGCAAAGGCCGGGGGGTCAGAGAGCCGCAGATTGTCAACGGACCACTGGTGTGACAGAGAACAAATGATGCCTTGTAAACAAATTGAATTATTACTTTAATTCATGCAGTCTGATTCGATTTGCCGAAAGAAAAGTCCTTCACAAGGGAGCGGATGAGAGGAGGAGTGACAGCAAAGAGGGAGGGAAGAAGAAGAGGAAGAAGATGAGAAGGACGTGGACACAGCTTTTCCCCAACATCACTTTATTCCACAATGTCTTTGGCTCCAACAAATGAACATAACTGCATTAAAAATCCTGATTATCTCACAAAACCGTGAGCTGCCTTCTCAAGACACTCATTCTTCCTTTTGCCTCTTAACTAAACATATTAGGATTGTGATAAATCGAGTTTGCACTGACTGACCTTCTGCCTTGGCAGTGAAGCGTGTTTGAATTTTTTTGATGCACAAACAAAATGTGACAAGTGGGCTGTGGTAGCTTGGCAGTCAGGACTATGGTCTCGTAATCCTGAGGTTGCAGGTTCGAGCCTAGTTGTATCAGGAAGTCGTAAAACAGTTGCCAAATTGTTCAAGCAAGTGTCACAAATCTGAAGGAAAAAAACACACTTCTTTTTTAAGATATGTGTAAGAATCCCTTGATGACTAAATGTAAAAGACCATCACCTACAGTCTAACTCATAACCCTTTAGAAACCTGAATTAAACACCAGTATTAAGATTATAAGACTGGTCCAAAGCTGCATTAGACCTCTCCTTAGTTTTCTCCTTAATTCCATCAGAGTAATCCCACGTTATTGCCCTCTAACAGTACCCTAAACGGAGAATAAAAAGTTTGCTTCCCTCTAGCAGTGTATTACCAGGAAACAACAGGCCCTCTCCTCATTAAGTTATAGATATAAATGCTCCAAAGCATGAAATTACCCCCGAGCCTCCCTCTCCAAATAACCTGGTTTGCAAACAAATGATCCGAGCACAAGCAGTAAAAGGCAGATTATTAAAATAATAGGAGGGATTTAAATTTGCATCCACAGAACAATTCAGCAAAGGACTGTGCAATTACTCCTCCCCTCCTCCTCTGCTCATTCCACCTTTCCACCGGCAACCCAGCGTCCCTCACACTTTACTGTGTCCATCTGTTCACTCCTAGAAACACAAGACGGTTTGGGTAGCTGGAGGTGGGTCTGCATTTGTGGCCATGAGCAACATGTTCATTCAGGGCATTTGGTCTTTCTTTAACTTAAAAATATCCTGGTGTAGATTAGATATTCCAGGCTGTGGCAAATAAAAAATAACTTTAAAAAACTAAACAACTTGACTTTGATTGTGTAGGTAAAAGTGTTCTGCTTCCCGTCCAGGAAGTTTCCTCAATTCAAAAACACTTCAGTGCAAATTTCCAAGTTTTTTAAACTGCATAAGAAGCTCCATTATGTAACCTAGATTTATATGAAGATTAGACTTGTGTCCCTCCCAATGAGGAGAGAGAACAAAATAAAAGTTTTTTGTTTGTTTTTTGTTTTTGTTTGTTTTGGATTTTTTTTCTTCTGACTAATCATTTGCTCCCGTATCGTTGGTTACTCTACTTTCCCTAACCCTTAACACAGTACTTCTCACATGCTATGATAAATACCCAACTTTACCCTGAGACAATAACAGTCCCTCCTCCTATACTGAAGTAAATGGGGAGAGACGAGAGAGTGAGGTGAGCAGGAACGGACGAGGCAAAGGGTGCTCAGGTCTGCATTACCTCTGAGTTATAGCCCCCATTTGCATCTCAGTCAGCCTCTTTAGAGAGCCCACCACCTTTGTAACACCCCCATCACACCATAGCCACCCCAGGTAATCAGGGAGATTTAGGGGGACTGGCAGCCTACTGTGGGCACCCGCTGGCTGGGGTTTGCAGCTCATTCTCAGCTCCTGGTCTCACTAAGGGCCCTCTGGGCCACATCCAAACACTGGAGAATGGCAGCACTTAACAAGACTGAGGGAGACCAAGATCGACGAGCGGCAAGAACAGGCCATAAAGCAGAGGGAAAACAAAGCACCCGTGTGATTGCAATAGATCTTCCAGCATAGATGTCTGCATAGAGCTCTGTATCGCTGCCTCATTATAACAGGAGAAAAAAGAACAACTTGAACTTGTGACCTCAGGTGAGAACATTTTATCTTAGAGCGAGGATGGCACTGACACACTCCCACTGCACCTCTGCAGCAAAAACCAGTTGGTAATGGGAGTACCTGCGCCACACACAACCCAACACAAACACACACACAGCTACATGGTGTGATTTGCAGAAAGCAAATGCTCCACTTGAGAGTTGCCTCTCTAGTTAGCACTGTCTCATGGCTGAACCCTGCTAAGGTATTATTACCTACAGTGAGCCCTATTGAAATTGTGACTCCAGCATCTGTTCACCTCCTTGTTACTGCCTGGACCCCAGCACAGTGTCCTATCTGACTGTGTGCATGGCTTGGAAAAGTGTGTGTGCATGTGTGTGTGTTTGTGCATCTAAGACCTCTGGGCTACAGAGTAGTCACTACACACAGAAGACAACGACGGACTAAGGAAGCTAATAGAGAAACATTCAACACACCAGAGGCCTAATCAACTGTGAAGGACACGTACCCATAGGTCCAAATCCCCTCCTTACACAAACACTCAGGCCTTTCTTTCCCAATCTAATCTCAGATACTCAACACTGCCTACAATCATAGCAACAAAAACTAAACTTTAGCTGCAAATACAGATGGCTCAGGTGAGCAGAAGAAAAAAAAAGGAAAGGAAACTAGGGAGAGTAAGAAGTGAACATGAAGAGATCCAGGATGAGGAGCTGAGCTTCAGTTATCAGAATCAAATATTAGTGGGGGGAAAAAACCGGGAAGTGGGCAACATTAATCAAAGTGTTCACCTAGTGGGCAGTCATATGGCAGATCAGCACGCCAACAGAGCAAACTTGCTGATCTTCAGTAACGGAGTGCAATTAATTCCACTGGCTGCATTCATCTCTCCCTCACACATTGAAGGAAGGGAGGTAGACTAAAAAGAGAGGGAACAGAGGAGGGTTTGTTATGGCTTTTTACTCTTCCACCTCAACTCTTTTTTTTCCCCTTTTCTCTCTGAGAGCAGAAGAATCAAACCCGGGTGATGAATGAGGTGGACACAAGGGCCTCAGGTAGCTCCTGTGGCAATGCTGACGGGAGGGATGTGGGGTGGGACATAAAAAGTGAGAATTAGGAAACTAAGAAGAGGATACATTAGAGGAGTGAGGATTGTCTTATTCCTAAGATTTATCCTAAGCTTTTGTAAGGCTTAAAAGGCTTTTTTTTCTTTAGGTTTCTTTAAATTCTAGTCAAAGACTTTTTGTCAAATGAACATTGTTTTGTGCCTCTATTCAACAACTGCCAGACAGATTATCAAGGCAAAGAAAGACAAAATGTAGAAGTTATGAATCCACCAGCTTAAAATGTGTTCAATAATGCAAGCAAAAGTATAAAACAAAAAAAACATCCAATAATTTGATGCTGTAGCTTTTTACAGGTAACGCAAACAACACAGTGTCTTTTTCCAACGTTTCAAATTTATTGTATTAATAATTAAAAACTATGAAGACAGAAATGTAAAACGTTTTGTGTATAAGAGTTGAATTTACCCTCTTGGCAGCGGAGTCACAAAATATGCAGATTGCTTTCAAAATTTTGATAAAATTAGATTAAAGTCTTTTTCTGGAACATTAAACAAAACCTCAATCTTTTATTGATAACATATCATGTCATTAAAATGTAAATTAAATAACATGATAAAGATAAGTGATGTTATTCTCAGTCGTGACTTTTTTTAAGATAGAGAGCAAAAACTCCACGGTAAAAGATGGTAAAAGAAAACACAAACAAACCACACACACCATTACGCTTCTCATCTCTCTTTCAGTTCTTTGTAAAAAATCAGCGTCTCCCCTGGTGCTTAATACAAGCTCATTTCCCTTTAGCCTCAATTTAGTAAAACTGACTCCTCCAAATGAGGGGTGAACGTACAGTATTCCCCCAGCCCTCCCAGCTATTTCGTCTTTACAAAGATACTGCAAACACCATCTCATGTCCATTTGTAAGTCAGTGCATCCCATAGGCCCAGCCACTATACCACCCATACCAATAACATAAATGACTGCAGTGGATGGCTTCATTAGGGCCGCAATGCCCTTCTGCCCCCCCCCGTAATCAGGGCATTTTCCTCGTGCACAGTGGGATGCCACTTTATGGTCCAAGTGGGGCTCTGTTAATGAAGACGAGCACACGTCTACATTGCCTGTCTAGTCAGTTTTGCAATATCTGTAGCTTGGACTATTATAATCACTGCTGTTTTTGATAAATTATGTTCATTATAAATCAAATGCAGCAAAGTCATAAAATAAAAAATACAAACATAACAATTCTTAGGTGACACATTACTATTTAGCAATGCAACTCAGTTACATTTGTAAAACGTAATGTCTTAATCTCATACAAAACTAAAGGCACGTGACTTTAAATCAGTATGATCACTGCAGAATATTGCCAAATTCTGTTCCAAAGTTCCCACAAATGCTCTGCTTTTTCACATTCTGCTCTCAGCCCACTCAGTCTTCTCAATCCCCCCGCCCCCTCCACACCTCTGATCCCTCGCCGTCCACAACTTTCCTTCTTTCCATCATCCCCTCTTCACTCCCAGGCCTCGTTGACATTAACCTGGAGCACTCACATTTTCCCATGGTTCTACGTGTTACTCTCCACATGTCAGAGCAGGAGGCTTTATGGCCCACATCCATCAGCGTCACATGCCGGGATTTATGGGAGATGGAGTCCAAACTCAATAGCTCTGAATCAGTCTTGATGAATCCGACCCCTGGGCCGCTGTGTGATTTAATACATGAGCATCTTAGCCCCTCACCCCCCACTCCTACGTCCACCCCTCTGCTCACTTATATTCTGCTCCTCCTTTATCTCTCGTGATTTTTCTCCTCCTCACATCAGTTCGGTTTTTCCAGCTCGCCCTAGGTGTCTCGTCTTTGTCATTCATTCACTAGAATGAGTAAAAAAAAGTTTCTTCAAAACATTTAAAGATGTAAAAACATCAAGAAAATTAGTCCACTAAATATGAAAGGAGAACACAACATATGAGACCATGTTTGTGACATAATGTGGTAGAAAATAAAAAATAAAAAAAATCGACAATGTATAATTAAGGTGAAAATTTTGCTCAAAGTTCTATTTTTCTTTACTGAACTCTTTTTTTCAAGGAACTAAAATGATCCTCTTGACCTGGGTTGTCATTTTCACGTACCTCTAATATGAGTAGTTCAGTTTAATAAAGAGACAGTGAGAGGAAGAAGTTCATTTCAGCTGAAGGAACTCAGAAACTGACAATTTAGCATCTTCCCAAAGGCTTGTGTTTGGGTGTTTTTCTTTTTTTTTTTTGGTTGTCGTTTTTCCGTGCAAAATTCTCAATTCACAATACCGGTTTCTATACACCAGTTATACCACTAAAGCAAGAAGAGAATAAAAGGCATAGGAAGCATTCCTAAAAGGTATCATATCGCCTGAGATGGCAAAAAATGGCCATTTTGGTCAGACGTTAATAACTGTGTCATGTACGATCTCATGTTATATTGTTAGAGCTCACAAGATGAATTTCAGCTGCTTTCACCAAATTTTGCTTTAATATCTCAAACATTGAAAGAGTTAGACGTTTTTGTGTGCGCTAAGGTCGTATAGCTGTGGCAGCCATCTTGAATGAAGCTGACTCCAAAAGACAATCAGTTGTAGAGGTATATCTAATGATTACCTTTTGTGTTTCAATAAACTCTGTCTACTGGTTCATAATATATTTTACACTACAGACAAACACACAGACACAGGCAAAAACATTATAATCTTCAGACATGATTGATAACATGGCTTCATGTCAGACGGTATCGTCTAACCAACTTTTTTTCCCTAATTTCAATTTAATGCAATAATTTCTATAAATAGAAACTTAGGTTCATAAGCTTTCACATGTACTGCTGCTAAGCTGTGACAGGACAATCAGAGTTTGGTAGCAAGACTTAAAGTGGGGTGTATTAATCAAAATCAACGTTTTTGAGCATTATATCATGATATAATGTCATGCACTATAGTGTCATTCCCTCATCAAAAACATACCAAGAGCGTTGCTTTGACTCCTTCGTTCATGTTTGAGAAATCCTTGAATCTCCTGTGGTAGCCATGTGGAGCTGCCTAAGCGCTTGCTGGTACAAAGCACCACCTATTTGTACAAAGCTCCTCCCCCACGATGCACCCCTCCCCCCCAAGCATTGTTGTGAAGACATGGTGAAGTGGGAGTGTCAGAAACAGTAGGTGGTTTTTAAAAAGACAGAGGCCAATTTCAAGGTGTTTAAATGATGATTCAAGTAAAATTAAATTTTGATATATACAGTATTTTCATAACAACTGAAGGTACAGTGTCTTGTATAGAATTGAACTATGTGCCTGGGAACTACATCACCCCCCCCCCCCCCCTAATAAACAGTCAGTTACTTAAATATTCATAAAACCTCAACTGTCCTGAGACAGAAAAAGTGTGTCTGATCCATGTGACAGATCAAACTTGGAAGAAACCAAAGTTCAAGATACTTTGCTTCAATCTCATGGTCCACAGCAAAATTAATCAGCAGAGCTGTGGTGGTCTACATATAGCACTGTGACTTAGGGAGTAAGTGGTCAGAGGTTAAACTGTGTTCACTGGTTTACAGCAGCCTTTATTACAGCGTTATTTGATATATTTACCAACCCAGTTCACCTTCGAAAACTGGTTTCTTTATAGAGCTGGTTTTCTAAAAGTTGTTGGGTATAGCCGACACATATACACACACACACACACACACAGGTTTGCATTTCTATCCTTATTAAGACCGTTTGTTGACTTCCATTCATTTCCAGTAAATTCTACAGCCTAACCCTGACCAACAACCCTAAGGCTAACCTCACAGGTACCTACCTGACCCTAAAACTAACCTAAACTCTATTCACACCTTAGTCCTAAAACGAACCCCCAACCCAAAAATGGAGTTCCACTATATTAGGACTGGTCTTTGGTCCCCATTAATACTACTGGTCTTGACAAGGTAGGTTTGTATACCAGAAAAGGTCTTAAATAGGTAACAAAAACAAGTACACACACACACACACACACACACACACTTCTCAACTGGAGGATGTGAAATAATATTGCCCTGCGGCCCCCCAAACAGGTCTAAACCCTAATAAATGCTTTACACTCTGAAAGAAACAGTGAGGTAGCTGCGACACCTCTGAGCCTCCCTGGGCGTTCACATGCGCGCGCACACACCCACACACACACTGAGCTGAGGCTGGTCACAGGTCAGGAGAGCTCATAGCTCTCTGTGGTAAAGGGGAGCATAGTCGCTTGAACCTGTAATATGCTCCTCTCTCCCCAGGTGCCACTTGTTGGGGTTTTAGTGCAGGGGAAATTACACCTGCTCTCTGTGTGTCAACGCCGGTCTCAGGCTGGAACTGCACCCATAAACACAGACACATGAGCGCAAAGGTAAACCTGAAAGAGACTCAAAAGTAACTGTACAACAGATGAAGCACATGTGAGCGTTCCAGAACACCACAGATCTGGATTGTTGTTGTTTTTTCCCCGTTATGTGATTCACACATCAATAAAATGCAAGCTTGGAAATAAAAGCAGCCCATACGGCACTAACAGATTAACAGCCCCGCTCTCCATCCATGATTCCTTTGGGAGAGCTGGCTCGGTGGATGAGAAGAGAAACGGATATGACCTGGCGTTTCCATCCAAACAGCAGGTGTGGTGTAAAAATAGCTCAACACGGTGGTTTATTTATACTGTAGACACAAGATCAATAAAGCCATGTAAGATTAGGATACATTATTTCTGTTCTGTAGGTCGGAGCATTTGCACATGTGCAGGCTTAATCATGGTTAAAACGGCTTTGGCTTTTTAATCATGAAAATGTACTACAAAAATAAACACAGCATCTAGCCTACTCTGCAAGTCACCTGCGAGCTGAAAGATGATTACCGATATGGGGCAGGAGAGAATGAAACTAATAAAAAGGCAGTGTATCACAAGTATCGCTGTTAAGATCCAGTCACGTGGCGGCAGCTATACGCCAAAACCGTGGTGTTCTCTAAATGAATCCTTCTCGTCCTGTGCTTGATTTATGGACCCGTAAAAACACACGTTGTTTTTAATCTACCGCTGCCTGAATCTGCCTCGCTAATGAAATGTGGTGTTGTGTGTGTGCATGCGTGTTTGTGTGTGTTTGATAATTATGTAGCTGCTGAAGTCTGAGGCTTTGAACATGAATTTTCCTTTCTGATAAATATGCATTCAGTTACACAGACTGATTAAGTTGTAAACTAGTGTTAACTCAGTGTCAAAGCACATGCGAACACACAGATGTGCACACTTGTATGTGTACATTTACGCACAAACACACACAACTTCCCAGAAACAGTTGATAGCTATGCATAGAGCAGAGTTGTTTGAAAGCCTGAAGCAGTTTGCATCAGTCATGGCTGCAGATATATAAATATAAATAAAAAGATTTCATATCAATGGTAAACTTTACATTTATGATTAAATGCAACAAATTTTGAACTAATTTAAAAGATGAAAGATAATAATACTTGTCCAGCCCAGAACTGTTGGCTTTAGATAACTGTGGCCCCCTGAGCAGTTTAGTTGAATAGCTCTGTATCAACATCTCAAAATAAACAGTTTTAAAGCCAGCATTTACCATAAACTGCATCTCCCATAATACATGTCAGTTATGCATGAGAATTCCCTGTCAGAGAGTAGGAAAGTTTCAATTTCAAGACGACAGCTACTCACCAACTCTCAACATTGAGTAAAACTCTCTTTTACTTTTAATAGTGTTTCTGTATTATTTATTTCACATTTAGTCAGTCGTACATGTAGTAATTTTCAGTATTTATAAGAGAACATGTTAAAACACTGTTTCTATGTAAAAAATACCACGTAGAGCTCAGTTGTTGTTTTTTAGCAGCGCTCAGTTGTAACAATGGGACGAGGAACGTGACGTTTTGTGTTTAGTCAAAGTTAAACATGAAACGTTAAAGTTAATTACAGTTGGCCCTCTGAGGGCCACCATAACGCTCATGTGGCCCTCAGTGAAAAGGAGTTTGACACCCCTGCTCTAGATATTTCATTATTTCTGCATCAAATGTATCAAACTATCTGATAAGACCTAAGGGTAAATAAACAGAATTTACTTTACGTTAATATTTGAGAACAAAAAAAACAGGTTATTTTGTTTCAGTGGTTACTCAACGCACTTAATTTTTACATCTGATGAAAAATTAGATTTTCTTAATCCATGTTTCAGCTCTCTGTGAAAAATCTAATGAAGTTTTCAAAAACATTAATCTAGAAATGTTAGAGGATTCTAAAGGGTTCTCAAATCTGTAAGCAACTCTGCATACTGATGTCTGGTTAAATAATAACACAAGCAAAAGCTACACATTTATGGTATAAAATGTACAGTATCAAATGAAGCTAATGTTTATGTATAATTCTCACTCCAACTTCATCTACAAAAAAAAAATTTCTGTTAAAATTTAACCAAAGTCTAAATTTCTGACTTTAAATTTTCCTTTACGTTAAGAAATTATCTTGAAACTTAAAGTTTCTGTTTGACTTGACAGCTGCTGATCCTTTAGTGTCTTTAAAATGGTCAATTGTTATATTAAACACAAATTTGCAAAAATGTTATTTTTTTCCCTCCAATTTATGTGTTGAATGCATCCAGATAGGCATCACATTCTTCCACTCGTTTTTCCCCCCTTATTCCCCATGTCTCATGGGTGTTTTTGATGGATTGGGGGGGAAAGGACAGGATGGCATCAGAACTTTTAAGAAACGCAAGTATCAAACACTTTTAAATCGTCTTTTTCATCTTGTATGAACTTCCATCTAATTTGAAAAGTTGTGCTCAATTAAAACTGCGCTAAAGATGCTAAAAAAGCACAAAATAGTAACAAATAAACGTTATAGCTTTGTTTCCAGATGGTTTCTACAATCAACATTACTGTGTTTTCTTGTTTGGCAGACATCAGATAGCCTCAGTCTATTTTGGCTGCATTTTATTACAAGTGGCTCATCTCTTGATTTGAAACATTAGAGTGTGTGCTGGACTTGTCTCTCTGTGGTCAGCACTTCTCAGACTTCAATAAAAACATTTTCTGCTGGCAGACAGAGGAAGAGAGAAAGAGTGAAAGAGATCCAAGCAACCTCTCACCTCTCTCATCATAAGAAGCCTTCCTCCCAGGGCTATGAGCACTCCTTCACACGGAAAAGTAAAAAAGAGAGAGGGATGAGAATCTGTCAGGTTCAAACAACAAAGAGGTGCTGTCTTATACATCCTTCCTCAACCTGTCCCCTTCAGTGGCAGTGACATCATTTAAATCATTTAAATCCTCCCCAACATGACCTATGGCGAGTGACCCATCATTCGAACGCTCACACCTCCTTGTGAGACAGCAGCTGAACTGCTTATTTGGCAGAAAATACCAAGCGGCTAACTATGTGATTTATTCAAAATTATTCCTCCACGGTGCTCCTTCACTCAGAGCGTTTGCCCATAGTTCACCGTGGTCCAGGCAATTAGGAGCAGGCCACACCTCTCCAGGAGACGGAGCACCTGGCTACGACGGACAGACATAAGGAGGAGCGGAGCCGAGCGGCGCGCAGCTTTTTTCGTGATGGGCTGGAATAACTAAGCAGAGCGGAGAGGGAGAGGGTGAGGAATGCAAGCAAGGCACTTTAGGATTCATTTAAGTTCCCCATCTCCCTGGTCACTTTATTAGCAGTCTGGGAAGAGTGATGCATGTCCCAAAGCTATGCAAAATGCATAATCAAGCATTTAAATACGCGCCATGTGGATGGGTGTGAGCACCTGCGTGTGCATTACTACCCAACTTTTGGAGTGTGTTACATACATGTGCAATCAGGCACACTCACAAAACGCTTACTCCTGTAAAACTTCAAGGTATTCAACTCATACACTTTTGTACTAACACTTTATACCACACTTAGCCTCCTTTAGTACTCCCAAAAGCTGCATTGGAACAGTCACCTGTGTAATGTAAAGAAAATCTCAGTAATGTATTACAGTAAATCCTTTTATAGTTCCTGAGCCTTATGTGTGGTTCCTTTTTCAAGAAATCAGAGCTAGGTAAATTTGAGTGGGAGTGGGGTTCCCTCTCATATTGAAATCACAGCTGCAACCTCCTCCAATCCATCCTTTCTGCTGTCTCAGTGTCACGTCGAAACAGAAAACAGTTGACGACGAAGGGGTCTTTTTATTCCCAGCTCAACAACTGACTGCAAGTAGAAAACAAACAAGCAAATAAAGAGAGATGGGAAGGTGCCCCTAGAGAGGCAGAAGCATGATACCAATATGTGAGCAAAGAACTGGATTTTTTTTAAGGGCCTTATCCTGAAAATAAGGCAGCCAACTGCCTCTCCTTCAGTGATTTAAAGGAAACAACCAAGAAGTGGCAGGACAGAAGGAGGAAAAGCAGATGTGGCTCGTAGCATAACCTTGTTTTTATGTCTATTGTGAAAAAAAAAACTCTTAGTGAGGGTGCAATAACATTTAGGGTGGTTGTGAAATGATATTAAAAAAATAAAAGCTTAAGTTTAAATCTAGGAAGAAATAAAAATGACTAATATGATCTACTGGGCTTTATGGAAGACTGGAGAGTCCTATAGGCCTGCTCATTGACCTGGGAAATGGGCTGCAATTTCCTTGAACATTTTAGGAAAGAAAAGAAGAAAAAGTAGCAGGAAACCAAAAGGTGAGGGGAGAAGGAACACGTCTTAAGGTCCTTCTCAGGGATTAAAAAAAAAAAGTGTCTTAGCATGAGAGAGGAATGATGGCAAAAAGAGCAGCTTCCTGAGGCCCTGAAGGGGCTGCAACCAACCAGGTCAGCATTTCACATGTGTCGCTTCCTGTTGGCCTCAACGAGAGGAGCATGGCTGTAGCGTGGTGTGGCATGGTGGCCAGCGGGGCAGAGGGCCTGTCACGCTGACACAGGAGGTTATGCGGCAGGCAAATGAACAAAAACAGGCACTTATTCACTACCGTCCCTCTAAAACCAGAGGAATTCCGGTTAAAGGTAGCGTGACAGAGGCAGAAAGCTTTTGAGAAAAAGGAACACAGCCACGAGAAGAAGTGGCTTCCTGGAAGAAATCAGAAACTTCCTGTGAACTTTCTGCTTCTTATTGTTGTATGTGGGCCATGACACAAACATGACATTATCTTATACGTCATAATTAGCAAAGCAAGTGGAAACCAGTACAAAGCAGCTGTAATATCTTCTGCCCTGATTTATCTTTAGTCACGTCACATAAAATATTTATTCCAGCAAACAACTTAGCAAAAGAATACATTCCATATTAATATATTTAGCCTGTACAAATGACGGTTGCAGATCAGCTCTCTGTCTGCCCGTCTTCTGCCGCCTCTATGGCCTGTGTTATTGCTGCTGTTTGACATTGCAAGCAGCAGGCTTTTTTTTTCCTCTCCTCTCAGCAGCCTCAGCGGACACTGAGCTTTAGCCTAATTGGTTCCAGAGCAGACCCTGACAGAACTCTCCTCAGCGGCATGCAGCCATATTAATACCCCCTGCCACACACAAAGACACAAACACACACTCATAACAAAAACAAGCACAGCAATCAGTAACTAACTCACTAATTAACGCCCTTACAAAGCATCTCATTAGCATGTGTTGTAGAAAAAGAACAGTGAGGGAAATAAGCATTTTGGATTAACAAAAAGGAATGAAATTACAAAATAGGACCACGGAACATGTGTGTATTGTATTCCACTCAGGGGCCAAGGGCCTTGGTTGGCCCACCAAGCAGCACTCTGTTCCTCAGGGGAGTCCATTACAACTCTCAGAGGAAGACATCGGCACAGAAGATAGACATAATTTTAAAAGCAATCAGGAAAAATAAGTCTCTGGCACGCAGGCAACACTTTAGTTGTTAACCAGCAACTTAACCTGCTTGTACTGTGAGTGGAATGGGAGATGGATACGTTGGCGGGCTTTGAGAAAACCGCATGTAGTTGCAGCGAGGAGCAAAGGCCAAGAGCAGCAGAGTTGAAAGGTCTGCATAATATAGGAAAGGAATTTTAAAAAATACATCATAACAGGATACAAAATGTAGTGTAAATAAAAGGACAGATCAGATCTTTTAATGTGAAGTTTTGTAAAAAGTTATGAACAATTAATGTGTTATAGATAAGTTTTAAAATAACCTTAGTAAGGAAATCTAGAATTTAATTTTGACCAGACTGTTAAGTTGACAGCTAGTCTGAGTGAGACCAAACCCAAAGTAGACTTTAACACTATTTTATGAGCACTTACACTGCTGTCAGTTTTGTATTGCACAGTCATTCTGGATAAGATATTATGCTAATACTCAAGCTACATTGAAAGTGCTACAGATAGCTGTTGCTGCCACAGTTTGAACCTGCAAAAAACACAGAATTTTACAAAAATAACCTTGAATGCAAAACAGACAGCTACAAAGAGGACTTGCAGGTAAGCTTAGCCTTATAATTAGTACCATCCTATCTCCGTATTGGATCAGCCAGTTTACCAGCAACACCAAAACTGGTTGTTCACATGCAAAAATGACCATCAGCCTAACGAACCATCGTTAGTGCCCTGATGGCCACTTGTTCGCAGAAGACTGAATCATACTCGCAATAACAGAATTGTAAGAGGGGGACAACTGGACACGGAGCCATAAAATCGCTTCTTTTACTCTTTCCCAAACCAATGTTTCTCCCTATCAAGGATGAGAACATCTCCATCCCTGAAGTAGTGACTGCTGGTTTGCAGCTGAGTGTAAACTGAGTCCTGACCTGATGATGTTGCTCTTCTGTGCTGGGGTCCAGAGGACCTGGTTCAACTTTGTTTGATTTTTCAACCTGGATTATTGATATGAATGAGAACATGCCTACAACAGGTAAGATATTAACTGTTCAGGACATTTCCACAGAACCCCACTTCAAAAGCTCTATATTATTGCTTTAATATTAATTTTAAAAAATCAGTTTTAGGCTTTACAAATGTGATTTGGTTTGTGTTACACATCTACAAATTTCAGTTATCAAGCTCTTGTGGAACCAACTTCCAGGTTCTGTCCATGAGGCTGATACTCTAAATCTACTTTTAAGACTTAAGACTTTTTTGATAAATCCTATAGTCAGAGTTGGTTTCCTGAGTTATTCCTTAGTTCTGCTGCTATAGGCTTAGACTGCTGGAGGACAAACTGACCACATTTCCTCACTCTGCTGCTGTCTTTAGTCACTCTCCTCTACATGTTAGATGCTGTAATTATTTCTATCAATATGTTTTTCTTTGTCTCTCTTCCAGAGGAAAAGAAAACCTGGACCAGTCATTTTTGTTTGTCTGTGTCTCTTTCCTGTCCTCCCAAATCCAGTCGGTTGAGGCAGATGGCCGCCCGTCCTGAGGCTGGTTCTGCTGGTTTCTTCCCGTTAAAAGAAAGCTTTTCCTTTCCACTGTTGCAAATGTGCTGCTCATCATGGGAAAACTGTGTTGAATCTTCACTTCTTCATCTGCTGGCTTCCTTAGATTAATTGTTTTTTTGCACAGTGCCCTGAGACGAAGTTCGTTGTGACTTGGCGCTATATAAATAAACTGAACTGAATTGAATCTATTAACTCTTGCATCTCTTCAGTCTTTCCCTTCCCACTTCTGCTGCCTAATACCCTGGTTTTACTGTTGCTCCATCACAGCCTATAAAAGCAGCACCTTTTGAACCCTATGAAGGCGGCCAACATTGAGCTAATTGTAAAACACAATCAGGGTAAATGTTTATCCCCTCTCTGCCACTCTTAACTCCTCTAATGAGCCTCTTGGAGAGGTTTCAACTCACAGCTCCAAAAAAATGGAAGCGAAAGCATCACATTCTGCTCAGATGAAGCCTGTTCGAGTGAAGCTACGCAACTGAAGTTTGACCTGATCAAAAAGGAAGAAAAAAATTATCAGTTCAATGTGTCAAACATAAAAATAAATGCATCTAAGTTGATGATAAGGTACATTAGGCACAAGACTGATTTTTCTCTTTCAGGAATTTTCCATTAGGTGCATTGTTCTGTTCCGTACCGTAACAGCAGAACACAGTGAGATTGGTTGGAAAGGATGAGCCCTCTGACCTTGCACTTCCTAGCCGTTCTGACCTGCCCATTATCCATCGCCGACCTCACTATTATACCCACTGTCAGTACACGGTGCCGTGCTTAGCCGCACCGCCCTGCACTACGAGCGAGCAATCATTCTCACTTCTGAGCGCCAACACCAACCCTCTCAGGAAAAAAAAAAAATGTTAGAGGAAGAGAGAGATTCAAGTCATAGTAAGCAGGTAGTTAGAGGTCAGAGGTCTCCTACAATCGGGACAACTGCTCCACTCCTGGCAGCCGGAGCGGAACTCTGTAAGGGACCTGGAAGTAGATATGGTGACCTTTTCTACAGAGGACCCTAAAATATACTCACTTATCAGAATGACCTTAACATAGGAGCATGGGAAGGTAAGCAGAGGCCATCCATCATTTTAAAGATTAATCCTCCTCTCTATTCTTCTCATGAATCTATTAATAATGTTGCCAAAGGGGAGAATTTGCGGCAAAGATTTATTCTGATATTGTGACTTTTATTCATTAGCCTATAACAGGGGGATTCCTGAGAAGGAAATCTGGAGACGGCTTCAGAAGTGGTAATTTACTGCTTTACTGAAATACTTCCACACCTTATTTCAGATAAACTTAAGGAGAATCTTCATACACACAATTCTAATTCGATATAAAAATGTGCGATTAGGGTTTACACCTGTCATTTATTCCTTAAAAGAAATTCCACACTTCTTTCGTTTGCTAATTCGCCTACATTTACTATCGTAGATGAATCTGTGGCAGGTGTGAAGCTTGAAAATCAATTGTACCACAAATTCTGGTGCTGGGAGCTTTTCCTCACTCGTTTAAACAAAGCAGTGGATTTCACACCGTGGCGCAGCTCTGACAGCCCCAGGGGCATACTTCAATTAGGGAGTTTGGCGAGTTTAAACACTGTAGATCTACTCGCGCTCAAAGGCGTTTGTCTCCCTCCCTCCCCCTCCTCCTCCCCCTCTTTTCCTCCCTTTCAGCCTTTTCTTCTCATATCTGCGCTGAGCACTCACTCCCCTCCATCTTCAAGTCCTGCTCTCTGTAATCAACCCAGTGCTAATGACTTATTCTTTCTGCTCCAGCGCCCACATTTCGCTTGTTTATTTTCCCAAACTCGTAAATCTGGGGACATGTCACAAGTGCAGTGATATTAGAGCAATAATCTCAGGTAATTATCAGATGCCCTCTCACTTCTCCTCCTCCTCCCTTCCTCTTTTTAACTCTTACTTCACAGGGAGGCTGAGGATTGCTTATTGTTCCTGTGAACTGTGAGTTATGCAGGCAGGTTTTATGAACATGAACATTTAGATTTCAACTATTGCAGTAATTTAAAAAATAAGTCCCTCTCGAATATTTAAAATATTTTACTTTTATTTTTTTGTCAGTAATTTTTAGCCAAACTGAGACAATTTATGCAACTGCAAATTACAGTTTTATTGAGCAACAACCTGTGTTGTTAGATGTCAGTTTAGAAACAACAAAATTAGAATAACTTTGGCTATTTCAGGATCGACTTAACACTTCCTGTTCTTCGGTGTCGCAAAATCTTGGTAAAAAAATTGGATGGAAATAAATCTGGTGATGGCTAAAGGAGGTTCAATTAAATATTAGAGACCTTTTATTAGGTGGCAACTTTTGTTTTGGCCAGGCAGTGTATTTTGACATCACTGGATTCTAGACTTCTCAGTTTTCAAAGAAATA
>JARVJO010000002.1:14133159-14149917 GCA_031762555.1 Cynodonichthys magdalenae | reverse complement strand
CCCCCCCCCCCCCCCCCCCCCCCCCCCCCCCCCCCCCCCCCCCCCCCCCCCCCCCCCGCCCCCATGGGGGTGCACGTTAAAACCCTCATCAATTTTCCATGTAATTTCTTTTATTGAGTAACCCAGTGGTCTAGCAGAGGGAGTTAATCATTTCTCTCTGAAGTGATGAAACTGATTGAATCATTGTGGTTCGAGACTTTTTCTTCTCATCTCTGACGAAGTTCTGAATCTGACCGACAGCGCCTACAGAACACGTCGCTGCTCCAACCGAGTTAGCGTCAAACTGGGGCGGGGGATGTTGGTGGTGGTGGGGGTGGGGGGGTGTTAATTATGTTAATAATTACACAGTGATGGCAATAATTAAGAAAGCACGGTTCATAATGAAAGGAGTCAAATGAGCAACAAAAACAGATCCGTCATTCAAACTGAACCTCTGTGTGATATTTCAGCACATCAAACGGGTCTCTGATAAGGGTCCCCCCCCACTCCCCATGAAATGAAGTCCACAGATACGCACACAGAATTTATCAGTCCGAGTCTACAACATGACTCCATCCAAATCATGTAGTCACGATAAAACTGACAAAAACCGCAGATAGAGGGAGAGAAGTTCATTTCTAAAGTCTAAATGGGTCATTTCATCCCGTAGGTTGAATTAATTTACAAGGGTAACTTTTTTCCTTAACCGTATTTTTATTTTTTTTTTTCTTTTGACATTTACAGCAGTTTCAAGGGTATATTTTTTGGGGGAAAAAATAAAGAAAAAAGCTAAAAGAAAAGTCACAATCATATTTTGGAAATTTGATTGACAAAGCGTCAGGCTTCGTGTTTGATTGTGGCAAAAAGGATCTGAGAGGCAGAGCAGTAGGCAGAGTGCATCAGAGGGTGGATTAATATGGACTGTAATTAGATTATATGTCTTAAACTGATTTTCATTAAGAGCAAAACTGGGAGGCCCCTAATTGTTAGAAGAGTGTTAAGGACTAATATCTATTAAAACTCAAAATTGGAGTAGGATTGGAATCCCTTTCTGACAACTGAAGCATGGAAATGAAATTATATGACACATTATTAGGTGTAATGAAGGGGATGGAGGCTGAGAGCAAAGATCATTTCATTCACAGGAAATATAAGAGAAAATAAAAACAAGAAGATGGAAAGAAATAGGAAATTTGACACTCAGGTGAAAAAAAAAATACAGAGGAAGCTTTAGAAAAAACATAATTTCTCTCATTGTCAAAATGTCTGCATTTTCTGAATGACTACATGTGTAAAATTGTACTAAAATACTAAAAAGACACTCAATGCCAAGTAAAAGGGTTTATTATGCTTTATAGATTGCTGTTTATAAAACATGAGGCTTCAGGTTGTTTTTCTGGAGCAGCAACTGAGCTAAAACCAAATATATAAATTAAATTTGGAGCCAAAAACTGTCATTTGTTCCTCATAAATTCTTACATCTTGGTATAAAACAGCTTATATCGCTTTTCATCATTAAGTGGAGAAAAAAATAAAAGTCAAGTGCATAAAAAATAATTCTTTACACAAAAAAAGCAAACTGATTACCGATATGTCTGGTATAATGGATAAAGTATATTCAAAATTAAAAGTATTTTTTCCCAAACACGTCACGGTTCAAAAGTGATTTTGTTCAAGCTTGTTTAAATTGGACAAGAGCCGTGACTTTTGGTAAACAACAACACCTCACACTCACTTGTTGTGTGTACAAACCATGAAAGTGAAATTAATCGACGCCAGTGTTTTCCATAATGGAGAACAAATTAGAATATGGCAGCGACAACAGCAGCCGCGCCGAAGCCATGTATTTGCAATGACAAATAACAGGGGCTTGACATTAATTGTGAAATAACGAGAGCGGAGTTGCTGTAACAGAGACTTTCCACCCCCTCGCCCGTGTTACCGGTGGAGAGGGCTGCGATGAAATTAGTTCTTGGTCAGGTGTACAACGAAAGGATCCTGTTCCAGCACGGGATGCTGATGCTGCGACATGACAGGAGGTCAGACGGCAGGTTCTTTTGCTCTGGCGGATCGACACACGTCGCAAGCTGTTTTACATGGAAAGCTCGTTCAGGTTTGTTTTTGTCAGATTAGATATAAACACGCGAAGAAGACGTGATCCCATCGTTCTTAAAGCCCAGGTGGTGAAAAACACAAACCTTCGATTGTGTTTTTTTGCTCACGCCGAGGTTTAACGGGGTAACAAAAATACAGTAAAAGGCTCTGCTGTTGTTGAAATTGTGTTTTACTGTAATGTATAAAAAGCATAAAAAATTTGCAAAATGTCCATTAAGCAGTGAATGCTCTTCATGGTACATTAGGATCCTGGCCCTACTGATATCCCACAATAATGAGTGTGATTTAGTGATTTCACGCTTTGTTTGTCCTCCCTGGCCCGGCGCCCCTTTCTGGATCCCCACCACCCCCACCCACTCGCACACAGGTGTATTGGCTCAATGTAATGAGATCATTACCAGCGTCGTCAGTAAACGTGTTTATTTGGCAAACGGAGCCGCCTGTTCCTTCTCTGCCATGTTCTGCAACCAAAGAGGCATTTAACTAAAATAAGCTCCGCAGCACAATTGGCCAATCAGAAGTCAATTCAAACCATTACGAGGCCTGTGGGCAAACATGGTGAGTTCCCACAATCACCTTTCGCCAGAACTGGAGTTGAGCTTGAATAAACACAGAACCGGCAAAGTTAATAAACTGAATACAGCGTTGAGACACGAGAAGAGTAAAAAAAAGTGTGGAGAAAAAAAAGCTCCAAACGAGAACTTTTAAGATGGTCAGAAAACTTGAAAAACTACTGCTTAAAACAACTTTAAAAAGTGGTCCAGCTTAACTCAAAGCTGCACCACTTATACGGTAAGTGGTCTACAGTGGTAAGTGGTTACACTACTGTACTTCAAATGCCTCACCATCTAAATAAATTATGAGGCACCTTAAAGGGTCAGTTCAGACCTTTGGAAGTAGGGTTCTCTAAAAGGTTTATGGCAATAACTATCTAACCTGTTACAGGCAGATTTTGGAACAACCCGTTTGGAGAAACAGAGTTTATTTCTGATTCTGATGAGCTAACGGTTAGTCTGAGCAGGGCCACGATCCAAATGTTCACACAAACACTTTATAAACATTTCCACCACCGATTTCATGTTTCACAGTTAATTTAGCTTAAATATTATTACTATTTAATCCAGTAGTAACCCAGGCTGCAGCAGAAGTGCTACATTTAGCTGTAGCTCCACTGTGATAGCAAGAAACCACTGCTACTGTGCAAACAGCTGTGCAAAACTGGCAGTAATGTTTATAAAGTAGTATTTTCATGAGATGCTATGAATTCTTTGAGATGGCAGCAATCCACACTGGACTTGGTCCTGCTCAGACGACCCATTATCTTTACGATTCAGTCAGAAATAAACTCTATTATTCCAAACTGAGTTTGTCTAAAGAGCCATCTACAACAGATAAGATATTTATTGTTCTTAAACATAAACACAAATGGAAACTATCACTTTAAACAGTAAATAACAGAATAATGAACATAATTTCATATATTTAACATATTAATAACAGGATTTGGTTTACTTTGAGCCTTCTTTGTCTAGTTTGTTTTCTGTTTTAAGTTTTATTCATCCAAATCTCAGGTTTTTGAGCTGGTAAACTGGTAAGTATTTAACACCAGAACATATCCCAAAAGAACAAGAACTGTACTGTCAAAAACATATTGTGTACATTTTCTTTTTATTTGTTTATGACTTCATTTAAAAGTTTCAATGTTAACTAAAAATTAGTAAATACTTAAAAAGCAAAATAATTTTAAGATATAGCTTCAAAGTCCTGACTGAGAGACTGGGTGATGAGTGCACCCGGTCCAGGACCTGCTGTGTATTTCTTGCCCAATAGGCGAGGATCGGCACAACTCTTTGACTCCTTCTGACTTTTAAGATCCTCTCTAATTCCCCTCCACTGGCCCAAGAGGAGGGAGATGTCACCCCAAAAGTGGAATGTATGGTTAGTAATTACTGCCCAAGGTTGAGCTGTTCCAGGCCAGAGCACTGCAGTGGTTCTATTACCCCTCCTTGTCCCTTTCTGCCTCTTTCCTTCCCCCCCATTCCTATGCCACCTCACTATTCATGCATCCCTGCCTGAGGAGCCACCCACCCCCTTTTTTCTCTGCTTCTGACCCTCTGTGTCAACCTCTAACTCTCGACACAATCTCTCATCGAGGCCTCACACCACCGTGGACGCCGCCGCTCCTCCGGCAGCCAGTCGTACAGAGAGGGAAGATGATAAACGCGCTGAATCATACATGTACAAGGATAAACAAAAAGCCCCGGAGGCCCATGCAGATCTGCTGAGCATTAGGGCTATTTCCATCTCTGTCATCAAAAATCCCACCCCCCAATCATGTAACTTTCATCCCCTCATCATCTGCAGACTATAAACTCGATAGGTCTATAAACTACTTGACTACACACAATAACTTCATACTCCTTCGTTTTATTTTACCTACAGCCTTTAATCACATATATGTATTCCATCCTCTTCTCTAACCACTTCAGTTCTATTATATTAGAGCTGTAATCATTATTGAACCCCCTCTAGCCTCCGGCGTAATGCTCCTTCCACGTTACATCAGTTTGGGTCTGCATAGCAAATTTCATCCAAGGTTAATAAAGTTGAATAATTTGACTAACCAACCATAACTGGTTCTCATTACGTCGCCAATAAACACATTCATCAGCGAGGACATGCAATGTCCAACGAATAAATAAATAAAACCCTTCTTCGATTTCCTCAGCGGCTGAGCTCAGGAGGCGGGACGCAGGCCTGGGTCGCTCCACCGTAGCCCCCCCACACACACACACACTCAGATAAAAATCCACTCAGACTTTTAAATAAAAAAAAAAAAAAACATAAAAACACACTCTGGGTGTCACCTAAACTCCACGCAGCCACTCAGAGGCACCTCACTCCATCCTCGGCAGGAACATCTTTTTATCCATCTAATTCCTCCCACCATGAATAATGCAGTTCCCTCCTTACTGAGGCTGGGGTTTAACACATCGCTGCGCGGGTCTTTAAGGCAGGAGAGGGTGTGTGTGGTGGTGGTGTGTGTGTGTTGGAGGGGGGTCCTTATTCATAAACAGCAGTGCAGTAAATACCAGAGCTTTGCAGCCAATTTAATGGCAGTTATGCTTAACAAATCTGCCTCAATCTAATGATCAGCCACAAAGTCGGCTGAGGCTTTAATCTGCACACAGAGGCTCCCGCAACTCTGCGACTCACTGAATACGCTTAGGGATCTCTCCATCCAGAGAGCGGAGAGCACGGGCCCGACACTTAATCCACACAACACAACACCGGGATCAACACAAATATGGAACAATGTTAAGTCTTTAATGAATAAAAAATAACTCAGAAAGGCCCCCCTCCTGAATCGCCGTGGAGACGACGCATTAAGATACAGAAACATCATGATGCGCTCTTTTCCAAATCCACACTATTCCTCGGTCTTCATCGCCAGAGTCCTCTCTGCCTCTTATTCCAACACTGACCGAGCACCTTAACAACATCATGTGGATTTCAGTGCATACGTTCAGGCTGAGGAGAGCTTTGCAGCGGATCAGCGATTATTCTGAGAGGAAAGCTCTTAAAAGTAGAGACAAAAAGTTGAAACCACACACAAATACAATAAAAACAAGGATTCAACTCCACAAGGATCTTTACTAGAATTTTGAGACAGTGACCACTACTACACACCTAAAAATAATTATTTCTTTTAGATATTTTGTTTCATTATATTGCATTGGGAGTATAAAATATAGCACAGCCTGACTGGAGATTTTGTCTGGGTGAGTCGGGGGTCAATATGTTATTTCTGACCCCTGTTAAACATGTGTTTAGTTGACAACACAAAACGGCTGTGACTGATGCGACTGCGGCTCAGGACACATAAACGTGCGCACATTTCCCAAAAGAGCTGTCGCCAGGTAAGTATAACTGTATGTATCCTCATCGTTCAGCACCAGTATAGTTTTGTTTTGACAGAAAGAATAATTTAGGGGGGAAAAAAGCTAAATTTAGTGTGCCATAAATAAGGTTAAGCTAAAAGTAGTTTGGACAAAATATGAAATATAAATTATTTTTTGTCTCTCAGAGAAGAGAAGGCCTTATGTGAATAAACATAAATCATGACAATGATCCTGTAACTGTCCCGTGGACCTCTGGTCAGTAAATAACCTGAGAGATAGCTGATAGCAGGGAATTAGAGCCAAGGTAGGACTGTGTAATGGGGATGGATAGGAGGCTGAGGCTTGGGTCACAGTCGCTCAGGAATCAATGCAGAGGTACAGGTGTACCAACACAGGTCTATAAGAGGAAGAAAACCTTTAAAAAGAAAGGCAGAGGAAGGGAGATTGAGGGTGGGGGGGGGTCACACCACGTCCATTCATTTCCATTATCACAATTAAAAATCCCCACTCAGGTGGCTACTGGTTTTTAATTTGCAAAAGAAAGCAAGAGAGAGGAAGACAAATGTGGCGAACCGAGCGCAGTGATCTCCCTGCCAAGACGAGCCACGTCTCGCCTCCCAGCTCCGACGCAATGGAGCTTCAAGGCTGCTCACCAAACCAGACGCTGTGATATTTCATGCATAAATAAATTCACGTGTGTGGTTTTCATGTTCATGTGCATTAAGGGCGAAATTAAAGAGCTCAAATGTAAATTTTTTTTTTCTAATTAAATAATATCCCACCATTACTAATAAAAATGTCACATTTCCTGGGAAGAAATAAGCACTGAAGAAAATGGAAATAGCCTTGACACTTGGTTTAAAACACTATTGATGCTATTAAAATGCTAAGTGGGTCCAACCAATTGGCATAACCACATTTCACTTCAGGAATGTCAAAGGAGAGCAGGAGATGTAGCAATTACTATTAGGTTACCGTTAATTACGGTCGCTGCATATTTAATACACGGCAGAGTAAAACAAAGGTTATGTTAATATGGGTTTATTAAGTATTCACACAATATAAAAATGTCTGTGTTGTTGTTACGAGAGATGATCCTGGGAAAACATGTTTCTTTTTCTTCAACAGAGATTTCTATTTATTACATACTTCCCATCAAATGTTAAATGTGGAGTTAAAAGTTTTTAATTAAGTCAGGAGAAAAGCACATGTGAAGGAATTTAACATGATATGGCTTTAAACCCTGAACAGCAACAACCAAGGAACTCCTGTGCCCTCTTGTGGCCAAACTGTGAATAACATAATTTCAATTCAGTCACTGACCGATCAGAATGAACAGTTTTACTTCAGTTTTTAGCTGTCTGATTGTTTTCGTTTGCCAACATGTTCTTTCATCTTCTTCCTTATTTGAAATAATGTGCTTGAGATTTTGAAATGTATGTTTTATGAACTTAGAAATTTAAGTCTGGTAATAAATTTACAAAATCACTCAAGAAACATGATGTTTTGCTGGCTTTTTGGGGATTTTCAGATATGTTGATGTTTAAACAAAAATGTGTAGAATAAACAAAAACAGACAAATAATTCTAACAAGGAATCCTGATCTCAACACATTCATGAAGACAAGATTACAACTAAAAAACACAAACAGGAACTATTAGTGTTGACATTTTACTAAAAAACTGATGGTAGTGTAGATGTTGCTGCATTTAAACGAGCTTCTGAAATGTAATGCAGCAAAAAAAACGGCAAAATAAATATAAAACTCAGAGGCCTAACAGATTCAACTGAGTGAATCATAAAACAAAAACGTTTCACATTTGTAGCATCTTTCTGAAGCGTGACACACTCAAAGTGACCAGTCCTGAACATTTGTGACAAATTCCAGCATTTACCTTTTTTTCTTAACAAGAAAAGAGATTGTAGATTGTAACCAAGTGCTAAAAAAAAAAAGTGTAGTTACTATAATAAATTTTTACAACTCAGCACTTACAAGAAAACTGAGAAGTCAAATAGTACCGCCTATCAGGGCAGAAAGTCAAGTTTTGGGACCTCAGTGAGGGAAAAGTACAGGATTGTAGCAAAGTTTTATGATTTTTGCTGCACAAACACATTAAAGAAAAGCTAATAAATTAAGTTAAAGTCAAAATGAACCACTTACTGATCATGTTATCTTATGCAAGTCAATATACAGGTTTTGTTCTTTCAACTCCTCAACAATTCCCTATCTTAAATAACCACGTTTAAATATATACCATAATTTTTAATGGCTTTTTTTGTTTTTTCCTCTTTGACTAAGCAAAGCTGAAAAATTTCTCTCTTTTAGCTTCACTGACTTATAAAGAAAACATTCAACATTTATCTCAAGTTGAGTGGAGCTCAGCTAAAAATCTAAGCAAACAACAGGATTTTACAAGTCAGCTCAGTAACACTATGCTAATGACCAAAACAGACTAAATGCAATGAGGCAAATAAAAGTCAATCATAACACGAGCATCTGTGCAGCAACAGTAAATCACTGCTGAAACCCTCAGTGTTCAAACACATCTGAATATTACTCATCAGAGGATGTTTGTTTACCTGTGTAACATGTTTTAATCAGAGAATTCCCAAAATTGTTCCTGTCGAATAATACGACAAACCCACGTGAGTACGGAGAAGCAATTTCTATACTGTCCTGAGATTTTTGATAAGAACTCGGTTTGGTTTTGTGACACAAAATATGTTTCAAAAATTATTTTAGTTATCAATGCTACAGCACCCAGTTTTTTAAAATCCATCTCAACACTTTTTTCACCGCTTTGCTTTTTATAAAAAACGTCATTTGCCCTGATAATCCCTGCTCAGAAACCTGTGTTCCACCTGTTCTCATGTGTGTTTTCACAAAGACAGAACTAAATCAGATCAAAAACCTCTTAAAGTTTGAAACAAACTCTTCTAACTACTCTGATTTGTATTTCTTTAATTGTTAAACTGATTTTAAAAGTAATGTCTGTGTCAGTCTGGCTTCATTTATAAAAGCGTTAAATATTCTTCATGTTAAGTATCTTTAAATGAAATGATTCTCAGAGTCAGTAAATGTTTAATTTAAAAAATGCATTTAAATTTACAAATTCTGTGTTAAAAAGCATGTGTGGGGTGGGGGGTGGAGGGGTTGTTACAAAGTTAAAAAAAAGACAATGTTTCATTTTATGCAGGCAATCTTTTGTCAGTAACAGTTAAATATTTAAAACTAAACTCTAAAAATAAAACCAGAAGAATATTAAGTCTAGAAAGGCAATAAAGTTCACGAGCATCTTTGTTCGATAAAAGTCCCATGTCGGCTGTAAATCTATATATTACACTGTTCCCTTGCAGCCTCCCATAACACACACACACACACACAGCAATTGCACTGCTGTGATTTTCCTCAGGACAAAGAATTTGAATATAAAGACAATTAGCGATTTTATGTTTATTTGATTTCCCCTCACGCTGTCATTATCTACCTCGAACAAAGCAGAGAGTCTGAACAAATGGCCAGCTCTCGTGCTAATTTCAGCTAAAGCAAAAACAGGAAATACATTTGTTTCCACACCATTATATAGTGAGCCGTGCATTTGCTGGGTACAAATGGACGCAATTCATTACAGTTAACAATGACATCCAATTCAGCCCCGCTAATGAACTTCAATGCAGTCATGTTCGGTATTAAGGAGTGATTTGTTGAGTCTAAGCGTATCATTTTGGAGGCTAATGTTGATGAATGCCTGGGTGTTAACGGACGGGGGGACACACACGGTGAGGAAAGACTCCTCAGAGGGACCCTTGTCGACAAAGGAAAAATCTTACCATCTAGTGGCAGCATCAGAGTATCACACTTTTCTGGGCCGGCCACCGTTTCCAACAGAAAAAGCAAAGCATAAAAGAGAAGACACAAACCTAACGACACTTACCGATGCCAGAGTTCCCCCCAGTGATGAGGACCACCTTGTCGGACAGGTCGCGGCCCTGCAGAATCTCCAGAGCGGCGGTGTTTCCATCATAGCGTTTCGGCTTCACCATCACATCCTCCACTGTAAAAGCCTGACGTGGGTCAAAATACGTGGTGCGCTTGTTGATGTGGCTGAAAGCAGCGAGGAAAGAGCAACATCATTCCAGAATGTGAAAAAAAAAAAAAAACACAGTTAATTCAAACGTAAACTTACTCAACATAAATTATTTGTCCTTTTTCATCCGTCTCCTGCTCCCAGCCATATGGCATATCTGTTAAAAATAATAGTGCAAATTATAACATCTTGTAACTGCAATAACACAAAGGAACAAAATTATGTTTCTGTTACACTTTAAAGGAGACATATCATGCAAAATCCTCATTTTTAGCCATTAAATACATTTTGTTGTCTACTTGGAGTCTGTTTCTGAACTATTATGTCACAATATTATAAAGTCTGGACTTACCAACTACAGCTTCATCATTTTCATTCTCCTCTGGCTCTGGGTCAGATTCTGGCTCCAACATGTAAGGCTGAATGGACAAGTCTTCCCTTTTTGACATCTTTTAATTCATTTGTAATTAAAATGCTTCTGCACAGCTAGATAACCACAAACTCCTCTATCAAGCTAGAATAAACCGGTCTGGAAGCTGTGGGGGGCAGGGTGTGAAGCTCCTCGTTTGGATTTAGAGAGACAGCCTTAAAACGAGTTGATCTGAGACACACCTCAGTAAAAGGGGTGAAAAGATGGGCTTGTGGAGTTACATTAAGGAGGAATTCAGACCAAAACGTTGCAATTCCACTTTATATAAATCCCAGGTGAATGATTTAAATGTGAAAAAGAGGGATTTAAAAGCAGGATAATGATGATGTCTCCTTTAAAGTTTAACACTTGAAAAATACAGACACGTAGTAAAAACAAACCTCCAGCACAACGTTTTTTCTTTCCCGTCTTGGGATGTTCCCACTGTGTTTTCATTTCTTCGTGGCTGTTGGTACAAAGTGACAATTTCAGACGAAATCAAGAAGAAGAAATCAAAGTGCCCTTTTGCTTCACAATTTATTCTTTCATATGCAGGAAGTTAAATAGCACAAACACCTGATTTTTGTAAGCAGTTCGATGATTGGTTGATACAAGATACAAGAAAATAACCAGTAAGGTAAAGATACAGAGAGAGGGAAAGAGTAAAAGAAAAAGAAGGTGGTATTTTTATAAAAATCTGCACTCTGTTTTCTCTAAAACAAACCTTTACTCATTGCTGGTAAATTTAAAATATTTAAAGGGATGTTGTGATTTATATTCTTTCCACAAATAGATATATTTTAATCATTTAACTATACTTAGCACAAAAAGTAAGGACAATTGTATATGGTAGATTATTTATTTGTGGTAACAGTGCTTCTTCTTATAGCTGGTAGTACCAGAAGCTTAAAACAAGTGTCAATAGCAACAGCAAAATAAACCATTTGGCAGAGAAGATTTGGTAAATTTTTCATGTGTGCAACCCACATACTCAGCTCTACTGCTCATCCCACAAATGCATGTTCCTTACAAATGTGGCACCAAAAGGGAAATGAACAGGGTTTCCAACAGTACAAGATTTATTACATTCCATTGTTAAAACAAAGAAAAATCTACTAAACACAAATTTCCTTATTTTTTGTGCTAAATTTACATACAGTAAACAGACATTCTGAATGACGTATCCAACTTTTACACAGGCATAAAACACAACAAACAAAGATAAACAGAATGCCTAAAACAGCTGAAGACATTCCAAAATAAATTTACTTTTCATCATTGCAACTATCAGTGTAGCTATATTAAATATCTAAACTGGCTATGATGTTTCTGTCCTTAATGCCTTCAATATACATTTTCTGTGTAAAGCACAGAAGATATAATAACTTTATCATAAAACAAAGGTTTTTATTTCACGACCTAAACACATCGTAACGCTCGTAATAGCAACTATGTCCTAACGAGGCGTTTGTTTGTTGGATGTATATTCCCAGAGTAACAGAGGCTTTAACTGCAGATTTACGCATGATAAATCTGAGTATTTAGGTTTATTTACGGAACGATGCTGTATTAGTTTTTAATAATATGATGTTTGAAAGTTAACCGATTTCACTTACTTGGCGTAATAAACCCAACCATCCTTCGTAGTTCTTTCCTCCCAGCCGGGCGGTAACTCATCCTCGCTGTCCGTATCATCCATACCGGCGTATTTCATGGCCATATTTCAACTTCTGAACGTAAACGACGAAGGTATACACGCACAGAGACCCAGAGAGAAAATATATCTGCTCTGAGAGACGAATGCCGCTGTCAAAAGTAGCACTTCCGTAAAAACACAGTGACGACAGCCGAATTGCATTATGGGAAATTGAGGCGGAGAAGAGGCAGCGGTTCAGATTTTTCTCATCTCCTCTGAGCACCACATGACTGAATTCTGTATATGTTGTGTAAATAATACTGATTATTATTATTATTATTATTATTATTATTATTATTATTATTATTATTATAAACATTGTTTCCGGGCTCCAAACTGAAGATTTACACATTTAAAAATTGTAACCATGCCATTATTGGTATTTTTTAAAAACATTACAGTTAAGACCCATTTTATAACAATGTCTTTGTGTTATCCAAGGTTGCCATCTTGAATTGGGTTGTATAGCTACATCCAATGATAATTTATCAAATGTTTATTATGCAAAAACATCATTATTTCACCTTTCAGCAATGGACAATTAATATCTTAAAAACTCTGTCTGAGATGTTGAAGTATATATTTAAACATTCATCAAGCATATACTAAAAACTAGATTATTTTTGCTTTGAGATGTGATGATTTAACATGATGCATAAAATCACCAACTTTTCAAATAAAATAGCAACTAACAAATCCATCTGTTGTGATTGTTTTCAAACTATTGTTGACAATCAAATAAACAAATACAAATTAATATCATCTTACCCTGACATTTTTAAAGCAAATGTAAATACAAACACATCATAAAAAACATGTGCATTGAAGCCCTTTACAAACCATTTAAGCATGAAAGAATCAGGAATGTTGAGAGAAAGATTAACCAGACCTGTTCCACCTCTAAATGGTCACACAGCCACAGAGAAAAACACTGACTGGACTGTAAACATTAACTTGAAGTATAACAAGATGATTAATTTCCACATCTTTGTTTTGTATTCTGCCTTTCCCTGCCCTGCCTAATATTTTCACATTAGTTCACAAGCTCTTTTGTTTTCTGAACGCAGTAACGTTTATAAGTTCCCTCTGTTAACGACAGTGCTCATCTGTTAAGTGTGCAGTGATCAGCATTAAGGGAACTAAGTAGCAGCCAGGCACTGATAAGAATTGATAATCCAATTATCAACAAGTTTTAGCACCTTTATAAAATGTTTTGGCAGATTACTGTTGCACATAATTCTGAAAAGATCTGCAAATTTTTAAAACCTTTACAAACCTTTTAAGCATGAAAGAGTCATGAATGTTGAGAGGAAGATTCATTTTTAAACATTTTGGAGTTCATAGTTCTACAATCAGAATGATTATTTACAAATCGGGGGGGGGGAAAGGATGGTTAATTTCTACCCAAAATTTTGAAAGCCCATTCACCCCAGGGTCAGACTGTTCCTCATTCAAAGAAGTGCTTCACCACAGGCCTTTGCTTTATGTTTTTGAGAAACATGTAAGATGAATTGTCATATTTATGTAACCATTATTAGGTCAAACAGAAAGACAACTTATTATGGCACAGAAAATGTTTACATTTGAGCTTTTAAAAAAAATATATAAAATATCACTATTAATTTTGTAATGATTCATCTTTGATTGTATAAAACAATAACAAAGCTTAATCTTTTAGTTTTGGACTTCATTCTGTGTGTTCATAATATGATAAATGGATCTGAGGATAGTGGTACTTTAACCTTTGATGACTAGACCAAACCAAGTCATCAGTGATTCAAATTGAAAGACTCCCCTGCAATAACACAATCATGCAAAATAAACTGAAAACATAATAGCTCTTGTTGATACAGAGACATAATAATACAGAAACAGTACAATGATCTATTGTCCACGATGGTTCACACAAAGCAAGAAATTAATTTGCACATTTTCTATTATTAAAAAATAACCAGGTCTGTAACAATCTAGCTTTGAGAGGAGCATCATGAAATAACATGAACAAAGCTTTCATCTGAATTCACGCTTCAAATGACTGAAACCCTAAGGAAATGCAAATGGTATGACTTCCTTGTGCGATATTCGTGTATTTTCACTTCACTTTCAATAAATAAAGTTTAATAAACAAAAGGGGGGCTGCTGTGGCAGCAAAACTTACAAGATATCTCAGGAGAAACACAAGGAGCAGGAGGAACACACCACACTGGCTGGGGTTGACAGCTCAATGATCCGACACAGAGGACAAGACACCAAATATAAAGGGAGAACTTAATGACACAAAAAGAAACCCCTGGAGGAGACACAAAAGGAAACAGTTGAGCTAGGGTGGGGAGATACACGGGAACACAGAAAAACTAGAAAAACTAAAGCAAAAAAGACACAGATTATGAGAGAACCTCCCCCTCAACGACAGCTTCAGACGTCAAAAAGGGAGAGGTACAGGACTCGGGGAACATAGACACCACAGGGGAACTCAGGAAAAGAACACAGTTCAGGAGGACGGCCTGAAGACCATCCAACATGGGGCAGAGAATCAGGAGGACAGCCGTGGAACCACCCAACACGGGGCAGAGGATCAGGAAGACAACCAAGGGAAACACCAAACACAGGGCAGAGGATCAGGAGGACAGCCGTGGAACCACCCAACACGGGGCAGAGGATCAGGAGGACAGCCAGGGAACCACCCAACACAGGGCAGAGGATCAGGAGGACAGCCAGGGAACCACCCAACACGGGGCAGAGGATCAGGAGGACAGCCAGGGAACCACCCAACACAGGGCAGAGGATTCAGAGGGTGGTCTGGGAACCACCCAAGGCCCAAGAGCATAGCAGGAGCAGATGTCGAACCATGGGAGGAGGCGGGAGCAGATGAGGAGCTGGCAGAGGTTGATGGAGCCGGAGCACCAGTGAAGGCGTACACAGGCAATAGAGGGGACGAAGAGGCAATGGCAGACAATCCAGGCAAGGCGGAGGCGATGGCAGACAATCCAGGCAAGGCGGAGGCGATGGCAGACAATCCAGGCAAGGCGGAGGCGATGGCAGACAAACCAGGCAAGGAAGAGGCGATGGCAGCTGACCCAGGTGAGGAAGAGGTTACAGCAGCCAACACAGATGATAAGGAGGTGCCAGCTGCCAACCCATTAACCTATGGAACCACCAACTCAGGAACTGGGACCGCCATCACAGGAGGAACAGGAACTCAGAAGACTCAGACTCAAAAGCAGAAACAACCGGCTCGGGCAGCAAAGACTCAGGAGTAGCAAGGGTGAGAGGGTGGGCATCGAGACACTCAGCCAGGACCTGCTGAGTGTAATCACTGACCCTCCGGTGGCCAGGCAGGAGCAGCAGATCGGGATGACTCGCCAGAACATCCTTGATTTATTGGCCAAGAACAAGTTTACCTGCCAGCATAGAGTACCACTGGAGGATCATCAAAGATCCCTCAATCAGATGTTGCATCACCTGGGCTTCCCCCGGCGGCAAAGACGGGACCGGCTCCTCGGAGGCAGGAGACGGAGAACCAGTCATGGGGGATCCAAGTGACAGAGCTTGGTTCTCTGTCTCATAAAGAGGCAGACCAGAAAAAGATTGCCTGCAGGCTGGGTGTCTTGGTTGGATCATTCTGTAAGGTGTGGAAAAACAAAAGCCCACGTATTAGCCTAAAATTGCTACAAAAAACTAAAGATACAGGAGGGCTAGAACTTCCCAACTTTTATCATTACTTCTTAGCCAACAGGTTACAATACATTTCAAAATGGTTAAATCCTAGCCCACTAGATAATTATTGGCTTGACATAGAACAAACATTATGCCATAATATTAGGATCTCAGATCTTTCATTCATTAGTGCAAACATAAAACGTAAAAAACAACATGTTTGCTTTAAAAGTATCAATATTAGTTCATCTTTGGCAGCATGGTGGGAGTTTCTGAAAAGGACTAAGTCTTCACTAATCCCATGCAAACAAACACCCATCTGGAACAATCCTGACATCCTACAACAAAATAGTATGTTAAACTTCTCAGATTGGGGATGTAAAGGAATTGAACATCTGGAACATATATTTGAAGGTGTAGACTTTATTCCATTTAGAAAATTAATAATATAATATGGCATTGACAGGAACAAATTTTTAGAAAATTAATTTAAGCTCAAGAAAACTGTTAGAAACACCATTTGGTGTTTTAGAGTTCCTTCATTTTAAACCCAACAAATTATTATCTAAAATCTACAAAAAAACTGTCTAGAATAGATGACTCAATATCACTACCAATTGTGAAATGGGAAACGGACTTATCATTTAATCTTGACCTAGACACCTGGTCTCGAATATGCTTAAAAACATTTAAAATGACTAGAAACCCCAATTTACCATTAATACAATATAAAGTCTTCTATAGAGTATATTATACAAGTCAGCGAATGTTCAGGATGGGTTTTGTATCATCTAACTCATGTTCACAGTGCACAGGAAATATACCTGACAATTAAATTCATGCATTCTGGTTCTGTCCACCTGTTCAGAGGTTCTGGGGCCGGGTTTGTGAAGACTTATCTAAGTGTCTGAA
>JARVJO010000002.1:14102650-14133059 GCA_031762555.1 Cynodonichthys magdalenae | reverse complement strand
GCACCTCCTGCAGACAGGCACCTCCTGCAGTCAGGCACCTCCTGCAGACAGGCACCTCCTGCAGACAGGCACCTCCTGCAGTCAGGCACCTCCTGCAGACAGGCACCTCCTGCAGTCAGGCACCTCCTGCAGTCAGGCACCTCCTGCAGACAGGCACCTCCTGCAGACAAGCTCCTCCTGCAGCCCAGCACCTCCTGCAGCCCAGCACCTCCTGCAGCCCAGCACCTCCTGGAGGTTGACACACAAACATCTCTCAACTACTTTCACTTTTTAATTGTAAAGATTTCACCTCCAGATGTTTGGTTTTGATTTATTTGATATTTATCTTAGTTCAGTCCAGCGTTGTTCCACAAAAACCACAAACGGTTCATTAGTTCTACATGTCAGAAATGACATAACGTTGTGTGAAGGAATTTAAAGGAAGCTCCAAGGTGCTGCTGGTTCATCCTCTGAGGAACGTCATGTTTTCAGAGTGATGTCAGTGAATTCAGGTCCTGTTAGATGTTTGCTGCTCCACATGTGCATCAGTCCGACCCTGTTTGGAGGTAAAGTGGTCCAAACTGGTCCAGTCTGTGTTCCATTCAGAGCCCGTGGAGATAAGATAATGAGATTAATGCTTAAGTTCTCTCACTAATGAGACCAGCGGCAGAAAAAACAGATGAGTCGGCGCATTTCATCCACTTTCCTAAAATCAGTCGTGACAGAACCATCAGAACCTGAACCGTGGCTGTGAGAGGCTCTTACTGGGACCGAACTCCTATTGATCTCTCATCACCACTGTACCCCACCCCCCCCACCCCCCCAATCAGGCCTGCCAATTACCTCTATCTCAAGCCATAGTCAATTAGTTCTTGTGCTTAATTAGGATGAACAGGAGCACAATCAGAACCACACTGGACTCTGATTAGATCTGCAGATCCCGTGCTGAGGCCCTGAAGACACGGTCACATCTGATTAGCCAGTGCTTTCATTAATTAGCTCTTATAACAAGTACTGTTTCTTTAGCTTTTCAGCCCCTAGACATAAATAACCCTTGGTCCGGTGGTTCTGTGGAGCCAGAGCCCATCAGAACTTATACCCCTCCCCATAGCTACCATGGAGGAGGAGCAGAGGAGGACCATGATGAAGGAGGACCCGACACAGGAGGATGCTGGGAGATGGAGGCAGATGAGTCACTGTGGAGAGCAGCTGGAAGAAAAACAGTAACAGACCTGAAAATTAAATATTCTTAGAAAGGTCTGAAGTCCTTAGAACCCAGTCCAAGACCCACAGCACCTGGTAGATGCTAACATTTAGCATCATCTTTGGTTTTAGTCCTGATTTCATGTAAAGTAATAATAATTAAAAGGTTGTTAATGGAAGCTGGAGGAGCCGATGTGGATCAGATCAATACTTCCTGGATCTGAGAACTGAGTCCTGGACCAGGTTTCCCGCCTCTGATGCGGGTCACGTTTGGAGCGGCCTGGTGCTGACACGACGTTCTCAGGCTGAGCTCTTATTAAGCAGCCGCTCAGAACTGCAGCTGTTTGCACACGACGTAAGGTTTTCTGCAAGCTCCTTGCTTCTGCATGGGAAGTGCTTAGAAACTAAAATCCACGCCGCCGCCGGCCGTGAGCGTACGGGCCGGGGAGGGCGAGGAAAGAGAAGCGCGTCCGCCACTCAGCACTCCCCGGGATTAGAACCAACACATCAACCTGCAAACAGACAGAAAAGCGGACTGTAGCTCCTTTTCCTACAAAAAGGCAATGAATGTCAATTATGCATGAAGCTGAGGGCATTTTGAGAAATAAGCGCTGTTCCCCAGGAGGACTGCCCCCCCCTCCCCCCGCTCTGCAAGCCTCCAGCCTGCAGTATCAAAGAAAGATCTAATGTCACGCACAGAAGAAAGGTTACTCTCTGCATACACATTGATATTTCTGCTTCCATCTCTGACCTTTCCTCGTTGTGATTTTTGTTTTAAACTCAAACTGCTGTCTGTCAGCTCCGTCCAGCCAGAAACACTCAGAACAGAACCAGAGCAGGGCTTGATAATTACAATAATTCTGCACAAAGCTAATATTTTCCTCTATCCATCATCTGTATTTGTGTTATTTTAGCTTTAATTACCTGCTTGAGCAACATTATTACCATTTTAATCAACCTGAACTGTTTTTTCTCTCCTTCCTTTAATGCAGCTGATCCTGTTTCACGCTCAGCACCCAGTTTCATGTCTGCTTTTCATCTTTCAGCAGCCAATTAGGCGACATTCCTGCCACTTACTAAACTATTAGTGACTTGAAAAATAAACACAAGCTTTAATTGATTTCCCTTGAATGGATAGAGGTCTGCGTGTGGATAACAGGATAATGACAGTTTCAATCAGCACTGGGACTCTTTTCTTTTAGGAACAAAAGCAGCATTTATTAGATCTTTCTTTCATCAACATGTTTCTGTCGGCTGCACTCAACTTTAACTCTTTAATTATGACCAAATGATTTACAAACCACAGGCACTGACTGAGCTCATATCAGTCCAGTACCAAGTATTTGTACTTGTAGTCATGAGTATTTGAGTACTGATGTGTCAGCTGAGCTGTAGTTTGTTACTCTCCTCACCAGCTGGTGGCAGAGAGGCACCATGAACTTGTTTTTACCCAACAAACACAGAAGAAGCAGCAGAGAGGGTTAAATGGGGGCGGGGTTTTATTCCTTTGATGTTCTGCAACAATCAGAGCTGAGTTCTGATCGGGCCTCACCGTTCTGTCCAGAACTACGAGTCCTGACTGAAGAAGTGGTCCTTAGTCGGCACCTCCTGCACCTCCTAGTCTAATGAAGTCACTAGAGGCAGAAATGTTTGATAAACTAAAATGAGTTGATAAAGGTGTGAAAGGAACAGATTCTGTAATCCTGTAATATCATTTATTTACCAAACCGCCCAGCTGATTAAACAATGTGCTTGTTAATTGTCCAAACATAAGAGCTCCTCCAATCAGATCTAACAGTCTGACCTGAAATCAAAGCAGTCAGCCTCTCACACTGGAAGGTATTTGTAGAGTTTAGTCTCTGCTTGTTAAAGACTGTAAAACAGAGGTCGGTTCGAGTCCATCCAATCATTTCCACTTCTGGTCTCGTCTCCTGACACCTGTCTCCAGGTACTTCATGCCTCTCTCTCTCTCTCTCTCTCTCTCTCTCTCTCTGCAGACCTCAGGCCTCTGCCCGACGTGGCGATGACCGGTAACTGCACCCGCGAGTGCACCGAGTTCGGCCACTCCGACTCCTGCTGGATGCCGGGCCAGTCCTCCCCCGACCGCAAGGTTTCCAAGAGCGCCCCCAAGCTCTCCACCTTCGTGCCTTACCAGGAGATGGACGGCCAGGAGCATCTGATGGCCAACGGCAGCCCCAGGCCCATGATGGCAGAGGAGCGCGGGACAGGCGGCGCCGGCGGCAGCGGCTCCAAGGTGGCCAACATGAGGTTCATGACCCCCTACAGCAGTGCCTACCCCGGGAGCGGAGACTCGTCTGCTAAAGACTGTGGTCTGGAGGAGATCCCTCTGAGCCAGGCGGCCGAGTACCACTCAGCTACCACCCCCACTGGCCAGACCTCCAAGAGGGAGATCTACCTGTGAGGGTGGGGCTCTCGACCTTAACCCCCCTCCCCCAACCATTTGACCCCGCCTCCTCCTGACGGTGGTCCCGCCCACCCTTCACCCCTGACAGCCCCCTGTGCCTAGAACTGTGCTGCAGCACCGACCCCCTCCCTCCTTTTTTTAAACTGCATCACCAAACAAGGCTTTAGACCCCCACCTGCGCCCCCCCTCTGATGTAAAATAGAAAGAAGCTGAAGGAGTCCTGGACTGAAGCAGTCCTGGTCTGAAGCAGTCCTGGTCTGAAGGAGTCCTGGTCTGAAGCAGTCCTGGACTGAAGCAGTCCTGGTCTGAAGGAGTCCTGGACTGAAGGAGTCCTGGACTGAAGCAGTCCTGGACTGAAGCAGTCCTGGTCTGAAGCAGTCCTGGACTGAAGCAGTCCTTATCTGAAGCAGTCCTGGTCTGAAGGAGTCCTGGTCTTGGTGCTGTGGGAGGACTGTAAACTAGACCTGGTGATGATTTGATGGGAAACCTAAGCTAGTCTCATGTTGGAGTTTTGTTTCTGTTCGTGGCGTCATCTCTGTTTGTGTCGGGACACAAGAACTAGAACCTGTGTTGGGGGGCAGAACTAGAACCTGTGTTGGGGGGGCAGAAGGGACAGAACCTGTTGTAAATCCTACTTAAGTATCCTGTGTAATCCTATCTATCCTCACCTTTCAGTTGGATTTATTTTGTGGGAGGAGCCAACTCCTCAGCTCCTCCTGAAGAGTGGAGCTTCAGTTTGCTCGTTTCTTTGCTGTTAGGAGGATTTTTAGTGTACAGAGATGTAAATAGTCCAAGCGGTGACAGAGGAGGGGATCCGTGACGGTTCTGTCCGCAGATCGACTCCATGGACTGGAAATCCTGACGGGACCGGAGAAGCGACTTCATGGCGTCACGCTGCAGGAGTCTGGACTCCGGAGCATCACCGACGGTGCCGAGTTACAACCACCAGACTTTTCTTCTTTCTTTGACTTTTCTTTGTCTCTACGGCTCCAACACACGCTGCAGCCTGAGTTTGTGAGGGTGAAATACTAGAAACACACCAAATCTATGAGGATGTTGCTTCATTCAGTGAGTTTGTAGAACTAATGTTTGTTTCTGGAGTCAGCAGCAGCTCACTGACATGAAAACATTTCTTCTATTTAAAGACTCACTTCAGCTGAACACTTTATTCTGCTGCTTTATTTTTGTTCTGTTCGTATTATTCTCCACCTGAAGGTCCAGTTTGGTGTTCTGAGGCGAGGCCAACAGTTCTGCAGTGAGGTTAGAAACTTCAGAGTCAAATAGAACTGAGGTTCTGATGGTTCTGATGGTTCTGATGGTTCTGATGGTTCTGATGGTTCTGATGGTTCATCCTCTGAGGAGCAGAAACATCTTTAAACACGTGTTGCAGCTCCAGTTTGTTTCAAACTGAACAAAGATTCAAATAAAATTTAATTTTCTCTCGATTTACAACCAGAAAAAAACTGAAGAAAACCTGCAGTTCTGATGATCAACCAGACCATAGGAGCAACTCCTCCTCCTCTCCTCCTCTCTTACCTCCTCCTCTCCTCTCTCCTCCTCCTCCTCTCTCCTCCTCTCTTTCCTCCTCCTCCTCTCTCCTCCTCTCTGTCCTCCTCCTCTCCTCTCTCCTCCTCCCCTCTCTCCTCTCCTCCTCCTCTCTCCTCCTCCCCTCTCTCCTCCTCCTCCCCTCTCTCCTCCGCTCCTCCTCCTCCCCTCGATGAAGCGCTGCGATGCCCTCTGATTTTGTATCCCTCCTTAGCTCGGATATCGACCTTAATTCCCCTAAATCTCTATATTCGAAAGGTAAGCTTCTACTTCGGAAAGGCTACCGTAGAGTCGCCAGTCCATTTTGTGTTTGTTTTGTATGAAACCATTGAATGTCTTGGTGGTTCATGTTAAGCTGCTAGCTAGCTGTAGTTAGCTTTTTTATGCTTTTACTTAGCAAGACTGGCTAGCATAGTTAGTTGGTTGCGTTTTGGCGATCGACTAGCCAAGGCGGAAATGCCAGATACGTTTACTGAAATTATTATACATTTTGACATTAAACTAATGTGTATCACATTATGGGTATTATTAGTTAACCTTGTTGGAGGTCTCTTAGCAGTCACCACATTGTTTAGCGGTTTAACGTTAAGTCCTGCTTGGATAAAGAGGTGTGTATATCTTCAGGCACGTGTACATAAACATTACAAGGATGGTTGGTGTGTAGATGTTTTGTGCATTTCCTTAGTTTTGGTTTGACTCTCCTTTGGTTTGTTTCTCCTCAGATCCTCTGGTTTCATTCAAAGTATTCAAGTGTTGCCAATTCAAAGTTAGCATAAAGGGCCCGCTGGGGCTGAAAGTGCATGTTGTTAATACCACTGCACACGTGTCAGCCAACTGTTCTGTTATTATTAGGAGGGCGTTGCTGCATGGTCCAAGAGCACTCCTGCTCATCTCATTGTGGGATTAGCTTAGTAAGTAACAGAGTATTGGCATTCAGCACATCTTAGTTCCTAGATCAGCTCTGCCCCTGTTAACTGGGGGTCTTATTTTCGACTAAAGGTGTCTGATTGCACTGGCTGCTTTCGTCCTTCTGCACATCATGAGGTTAGACTTGTAGTATGCAGTGAATTGGTCTGTTGTAAAACAATCTTAACCCCCCCCCCCCAAATTAATTAACTAATTAAATTAAATAAAGAGAATGGATGAATGAAAATTAGTCAGTTTCTTTGGTATTTTCATGAAATTATTTGCTGGTGGATTTTCTTCTCTAAACTCTGACCATTTTTCTCAAGTCCTCATTCACAGTTCATGTCAAGCACGAAAACACCTGTTCATACACTTTAGCTTGCTGAATGTTACATTAAATTAAATACCTGGTAGATATTATCAACAGAGATGCTGTGACTGCTGTTCTTGACTGATTTTGATGCACCTGTAAGTAACATGAGACTTTCACATTGAATGATTTTATGATCAGTCTGTCAACAATCAAAGGTGGATTCATCCTCAACTCAATAAAATATTGATGTATATTACTGTATCCTTTTATAGCAGTATGACTCGGACATAAAAGCAACTAAGATGTTTTCCGATCTTTGCTCAGTACTACGCAGATAATTTTATCATTTTCTTTACCTTTATTTAACCAGGCAAATCTTATTGATCTCTTTTGCAAGTGAGTTCTGGGCCTGAAGGGAGCCTAACATGCATGTTTTTGAACTCTGGGGGGAGAGCATGCAAACATTACACAGAAAGAGCCCAGGGGTCGGATTTATAAAGCTTGCGTACGCACAGAACAAGCCCAGAAACTTGCGTACGCCACTTTTCACACAAAGGTTGTGATTTATAAAATCCAAACCCAACGTGAAAATGTGCGGTCCCTCACGCCAGCTCTGACCCATGCATACGCTAATTTTGGAGACGGGAAGCTGCAACACAGATGGTGAAGAGAGGAATTATAGCCACACTGCATAATGATCACTCTCAGATATTTAATTTAACTTCATAATTAAACTTAGATTTTAGATGAGCTTTCTCAGAAGCTTTAACAGTATTATTTATGCTTCTGCTGCTGAGCCATAAGGACCTTTCAAATAAAAACAACCAACTTAAATCTAAAAGTTAACGCATCTTCATCCATCTCTCTCCTGGCCGCCCTCCTCCTCAGACGACCCCCACAGACCCCTCCCCAACAAGAGAAATAAGATAAATTTCAACACGAAGCACCACAGCAATAAGGTTTACTTTATAAAGTCCGTATTCCTCACACATGCGGGGTGGGATCAGCCGCAGATAACACTGGAGCGCAACGCATGAGGAAACGTGGTGGAGTGGTGAACTTGGGTGAAAAACGGAGCAGTGGTTGGGTTATTTAATTTTATTTATTGTTTTTATCATCCTACAGGCTCAGAGAAAAATAAATTTGAAGCTGAGTTTTCGAAAAGATCCATATATATTTGCAAAATGAGGGAAAACCTGTGTCAATTACAGACAGTCTGTTGATTTGAGCAATCGTCAGCACCTGTCCACCTCCAGGCGCACAACGGAGCGCATGTCTGAACCGACCAATCGCTTTTTTTGACATTGATCAGCTGATTCATTTAAATACACCTTAACATTCATGAGGTACTTTGCATTGACCGTATGGTTGAGTGTGGGTGTGTAGCGGGCAGAACCTGAGGCGGGATCTTGTGCACAAACTCTGAGGTGCATGTGTGATTTATAAAGGAAAATTACTTGAAGATGTGCGTGCGCACGGTTTTATTAATCTGAATTTTTTGGCGTATGCCATTTTCGCCTTTTGGCCGTATGTTCACTTTTAGTATGGTTTCCACGCAATCCTTTATAAATGAGGCCCCAGGTCTGAACTGGGTATTGAACCCAGGATCTAATTGCTGTGAGACATCAGTGTTTACCACTTTCAGATCTAACCAAAAATAATCTGACATCTTGTCATTAGTGGCATGAGAGAGATGTTTGTAAATAAGACAATGGCTGTGCTACGGAAACAACTTTTCAATCCTGTAATTAGTTTAAAGCAAGTCTTTGACTATAGGTATAATCAACTCTACTATTTACTCACAAACTTGCAGGTTTCCATGGAAACCTCATACACAAAGTTTACGTTTTGTGATTGTGTCAATAACGGTCTTTTAAATCTACACACTTCATCTTTTAACAGATTAACATGTTTTACAACCAGAAAAGGAAAAACAAAATGAAAGCCAATACTGGTTCTGTATAACTACCAGGGATATCCCAGTCAGGATCTTTTTTTTTCTGAATACTGATCTGAAATTACAAATTACTTAAAGCTTGTTTTCACTTCACCAGTGCCTAAATTTAGGGCATTGGGTTCACTTTCATAATGCGTTCATGTTGCGGTTACTGTACTGTTATGGACTGCAACCTCTACTGTAAATTTATTGTAAATATTCTATTTTCCAACATTACTTATAGTCTTTATACTTTAAAAAATTTATGCATGTCTTGGATTTTTCAGGTTTATAAGAGTCTGTAGCTAGCGCTACCAGACATCCTTGCTTTCTATATGGTGGACTTTTTACTAAAAATCATTCTATTAAAATCGCACTTTTAAAAATGAATGCTGACTCATTAGTGTCATGTCTCAGAACTAAAATACTGAACCACAGTTCCTTGAAAAAACTGTATAAAAGGCCAGTTTTTAAAAGTGAGACATATAAAGACGTGTATATTTGTGTTTAATCCCTGATCTGGTTTAACATGTTCTAGATCTTGTCTACATTTTGAACTTTGATGGAGAAATTTAAATATAACTCTACAGAACTTGCCTGCTGGTGCCACATCTGTCCTGACTGCCATGAATGGGATGTACATGAGCCAAAAGAAAGCTTTGCTCTGTGACCCTGAAATGCTTAAGAGAGTTGCCATATGGTCACACTCGATAACATAGCTGTTTATTTATATCTCAGTAACTGGGTGTGAGTACGTGTTGGAATCTAGGTAGTAGAGAAGTGTTCATGAAAAATCTAGATTAGGATTGGAGGTGTGTGTGAAGACTTCTGGCCTTGCTGCCAGAATATACTGCACAGTTCATTGTGATTTTATGTTCTTGTTTAAATTAGGGGTGTAAATCGCCAACTTTATCACAATACAATATTACATCAAAATGTGTGGATGACGATTTGATGTTTCTCGATATCACGAAGTCTGTCACAGTAGGAGTTCAATTCCTAAGTCTGCGATTGATATAATGCGATATCACATGCCCATCAAACACAATGACTCTGTTAGATGAGCATATTATATCGATTCACATTGAGAATATGATGACGATATAGATCGATATTTTCATGTTGCCTCGATATAACTGAATTCTTACCCATTCATATCGATAAAGATTGATGTATCATTACACCTCTAGTTTCAGATTAGACAAAGAAGAAATATTAATATTGCAAAACTATAAAGTACAATATGTGGGACACTACAAAATTTGGGCTCAACTTTTTTTTAGCATTTTAACATAGGTTCCTTAGGGTAGTTGGTTCAATTGGCTTTGACTGTTTCCTGCTCAAAATTGCTACAAAATAAAGTATTCACTGACTATCTTCTGTTTGTAACCAAGTGACTAGCAAGCACTGTGGTTTTTAAGACTCACCTATTTTTGTGTGCAAATCTGTATTTAAGGTTTTGCACGTTGTTTTGTCACTCATCTCTGCCCACGTCATGCCAGTTTTGGCCCTCTTTGTACACACCTTGGCAGCCCACACATTTGTGATTTAATCTACTGGAGCACACTTTTGAAACGAATTGAGCAGCCAATTGAAGCAGATTTGTATTTCTGTCAAACACACAAACATGACACTGACTGCATTTATTTTACTAAAACCATGCTGCATCTTTTTACCACACTACCTACCACAGTCTGTCTCAAACATTCTCTTACCACTGTTAGGCAGTATGTCACCAACAGCAAACCTTTAAAAATAAAATTGTTTTTGTTAATCTGAGGGTCCTGTTGCTGGATTGAAAAACAAAAGGACCACTGTCAAAACTGAAGAACAGGCATAATGGATTTATATTTTTATTCAGCCTTTTATATCTAGCTTGCAAGATTCAAAGATTATAGTTTGTGCTTTTTGTTTTTTCTTGAGTAAGTAGCTAATTGTTTGCAGTGCTGTTTGTGGATTATTCAGAAAAAAACAATGTAGTTTTGTGCAGGGAAAATAGTTTTTCTGTGTGGGTTGAGCACACTCAAATATGTAATTAAAGTAGCCTTTTGTTGTTGATGTACATTCTCAGGATTCACATGTTTTGCATTTTGTAGTTCTATTATTTACATCTGAAAGTAGAGCGCAGGGGTTGTCTATTCATCTATCATCCCCCAATCCTCAGTCAGCGGCAAAGAATAGAATCATACTGTTGCCCTTGTAACTTGGCAGAACCTCTAAAGCATGTGTAATGTGAGCTGTGCATACCTACAAGGTGATGCAAGTTAATTGTTCCCAGTGTAGGTCGACGTAAGTCGGACCCCCTTACTTGTATGTTGCAGCTTATGTATTGGCAAACTTTAACAGTCTTGTTGACCTCTCCTTTTTAAATGTTAACATTGTATTATTTTGAATACCATGCAGAAAAATTGTGCACACAAATAAATCCATTTGGGTAATATTATCAGCATTAAATGGAAACAGTGTGAAGTCAATTGATTTTAGCATTTTGAGTCCCAGCTGTGATGTGACATTTAATTCAATATCGAAACCACTCAGCTACTTTACAGTCTCACTGGTTGTTAATGTGGCAGTGTGAACTGAGCAGATAAGCAACTTTTTGACTTCAAAGCCCTGATGGTTGGATTAAAATAATGTTACAAAGAAAAGCTAAGAATTGGACAGCCTAATTGAACCTTTGAATGTTTGTTTGCAGTCCTGTTATACAGTATTTTTACTACTATACAGATATTATATTAACTTGTCCCCTAAAATAAACTGCATTTAACTCTGTATGCACTGTTTTTTTTTACATATTGTTGCTTTTATTGATTGGGTTCTTTAGTTGAATGCAAACAGTCCAAATTATGTATTTTTATCAATGTATAAATTAATTATACTTATTTGCCAAATTTTAAAACTGTTTACAGTTGTGATGTAATGCCAGATATGATAAGATATTTCCTTTGGTTGTAAAGAATTTGGTGTGTATTTTGTTTGTTTGTTTAAGTGAGACTCTAGAGTGTTTGCATAAACAATATGCAAAGTGGCTGTAGAGCAAGTGGATTTGTCATAGCACCAAATGTGACCTGTCTGACTTCCCCTTAAACAATTACTGCAGCATAACATCAACTTCTGTTTTCATAGACAATATTTATTGTATTTGATCATCTATGTGTATTGGTGTCCCATCAAATTGTTTGCATGACGGATGTATGTTCTTATGTGTGACTAAAAATTGGTATTTGTTTGTGGTGAACAACCAGTTGCCTCTCTGCAGAATGATTAAAACCCAATAAAGTTTATGCCTCCAAAGAGAAACTAATTTAAGAACTAAAATAAATTAAAGTAGCATTCCTTAAAGAAATGTCTTAAATGTCAACATTTTCACACAGTCCTGCGGCCTCTTGGTCCCCTCTTTGTTAAGGCAGATTTAACTACACCAAACTTCAGCTCAGTATCTGGAAAACTGGCTGAAGCATTGCCATTTTTGGCACACAGGCATAATTTACAACCTTTTTATCGTGGTGTTTAATAAATAGCTGAATATGAATCTTTTTTATTTGTGCTACATTTGTCAGCAGAGCTACGTGCTACACAGCGTTTGATCCGGTAAATCTGAGTCATCTAGTCTGTGTGACCCTCCTCCTAACCCAGATCACAGGCTGAAAAGTCATTTCTGATCTCCATCATGCTTTGTTCCTCTATTTAGCAGGATTATATTGAGATATTACTGGTGCAGATGTGCAGTTCTGGGAACAATGGAGATACTTGTTTTTGTGATTGCTGCTGTAGCATACAAATGGGTTGTGTGTCTGGTTTGAGTACACATGCAGTAGATTCAGATTGTTCACACCACTCCTGTGTCAAAATGTTTCAGTCAAGACTTGAGGTCATGGTGAGTTGGCAGTCTGTCTGGGATACATCCACAGACAAAAACCTGCTTTCTTCATGCTACAAACAATGAAAAAACATAGTGGCAATTATTTTCAATTTGATGTTTGTTGAAGGACAACATTCATAATTATAATTTAAACTGTTCTATTACTGTTTTTTAAATAACATTATTGTTGACATAATTTCATCGTGAACTGTTATTACACAGTCCCTTCTTGTTTTTGTATTTGTAGAGGCCACAATTTGAGGTGAAATGTAAATAAATCCGCTTAAGCTCATTTTGGGATTTTCTTTTTGCTCTGCTGTGATAAAGTTTACAGCAACATTTGAAAGTAAAGCATTGGAAAATGAGAATTGCGTGAACTCGAGGGATAAGTTATTTCTCCCTCGACGGCTTTGTTTACGTCACGGAAGTGCAAGATCATGTGTCTTGTCATCTTTATCACTCTGCTGCCAAGTGTCAGATGACTACTACACATGCTTGTTGCTGCCAGTGCACAGTTGAAATATCCATGTCAGGTTTTTGATAGGTGCTTGTTTCTTAGCAACAGAACAGCCGACTGATATGTTTATCAGCCATCAAATGTAGTTTATTCTCAGTGGCTGCAGTGGTTGGATATTTCATCTAAGAATCATGTTTCCATAAAACATTGTCACGTCTCCTATGATTTTATTGCACCAAAACTCATGGGAGGCTAATTTAGCTTATTATAGAACCCCATAAGCTTGTTGTGGTATCTCTAATTGCAAGTTTTCTACTTCAGTGTTACATTCATTTATTCCTGAAGAATAAAGGCTTTAACGTCACTAACTTTAATAAAAAAAAACCCTTGTTATTGAGATTATTGCATTATCAGGCGCTTGAATTTTGCTCTGTGATCAAACCTTCCTTGTGCACACCTTAGATCCAGCACAAGTAAAATTGTTTTTGTTGCAGATGACAGATGCAGTTTGGGTTAACAGACGGCCAGAGCAGTTTCCTTTTATTAAAAGCTGTAAACAATTCTACCATGGAAATTGTCAGTCGACCCCTTGATCCCTTATCAGTCCAAAGAAGGGCTTGGAGAAAGTATTTCTTTCAAAGAAACATAGACGTTGATCTTTTTCAGTTACACGGAACTTCAATAATTCTTTAATTAATATTGTGATCATAGTTTTATAATAAAACTAATGTGTCTTCTCCTGCTCACCCTTCACGGCAGAGTCAGTATATGACCTCCTCCCCAAAGAGCTCCAGCTCCAGCCGCCGTCCACCCAGACAGACCCACCCACCATGAGCCAGAAGAGTGGGGGAGAGGCAGGCCCTCCCCCTTCCACAGCCTTGGCTGCAGGTGAGCTATCCATACTTACTAAACCATGATCTGGGATCAGTTACCCTGGAATCCAACTATTCCCCAAATCAGCAGGGGCAAACAAACTATTATGGTTTTGTGATTGTCTGGGGAGCAGCTTCACCCTTTCATCAGTGTATAAGGTAACCTCAAATATTAAACAAAAGTATATAAGTTATTGCAGTATTTTTATTTTAAAACTGACATGTTTACAATATTTTATTTAGATATATGAAATGGTTCCACTACCTTTAAATGGACATCATAAATTTTATAATAGCTGGAAGTAGTTACCATGACGTCATCCCTTTGTTTCTCAAATAATGTTTCAAAATTTAATTAAGGGCATATCATATATATGGCAAATATCTTTATATAATAATAACGTAGAGCTGTTTAGTGATACTTAAAATCTGATTAGATGTTTCTTTGAGACCAAAGACTTACGCAATTAAGAAATTATTTTTTCAAAGATGACCAGCAATAATAAATAGTTAAATAAGATTATTGGAAAGATTGCTGATATTTAAAGTGCTTATCAGTTGGTTTTATTATATTTTTAGTGGCTACCTGTATTTTCTACAATTTGTGTGTGGCATATGGGAAGAGTTTATCTTTTGAAGGTAAATTCATTGGATTTGCAGTTGTCAGTTTGTGTTCAGAACATCTACAGCGGTTTCCATGTAAGATTCCATATATTTTCTCATTAAAGTTTAATCTTCCCAACCTTTATTACACAGATGCTTATCAATTTTTCCAAATGGTTTCTGTAAAACAAACCAAATAACATGTTGAATTAGAGCTGGTAAATTGCTAATTCTGGCCATTAATGTGCCCCTAACAGGCTTCTTCAATACGGTTTGTCACCTAAAGTCCACTCTGTTAAACTGACACTAATAAAAATAGACATGAACTAAAAATATTTTAAATATTTTTTAAAAGTTAAAATTGGTAACTAATATTAATATGACAGTTGCAGTGATTTTCTTACTAGTCTTTGGCCACTGTGCGAGAAATGTTATAAACCATCTGTGTCTATGATCAGTTTCATGAAATACTAAGTTTACATTAACAGCATGCTGTAGCTTGTACTTTACCATTTCACTAACTTTTTTTCAGCTGCACTTTTGATGCGTGTGCTTAATGCTTTGTGACACGCAGAATTTTAGACAAATGTGGATCTGGGACAGTTAAACACAGTTAAAATTCCTGCTGATTTGATTTGGTGCAACCAGTCGTCTCAGACATTTCTTTGCAGAATTATTTTGTTTTGTGCCCTAAATTCAGGCTTTGTATGATAAAGTACTGCTTTCAGGTTGTTCTTGAATGGCTTATTTTCTAAAACAGATACAGCCAATGCATTTTTTTCAATTTGCACTTGGTCATGTAAACACTCATAAAGCATAATTCTTTTTAAATAGTTAATACTATGTTTTTAAGCAGTTAACAGTATTGAGAATGATAAAAGTTTTATATGTAAATGAAACTGTGAAGTTGCCCCTATGCATTCACTTGACTGTATTCTTAAATGTCATTGAGCATTGTGTACCCCAGTCCTGGTCCTCAGGACCCACTATCTTGCAGTTGTTAGATGTGTTCTTGGTCCATCACACCTGAGTCAGACCACTTAAATACCTCCTCTGAAGATCATTAAGGTCAGCAAAAGCTTGTTTATGACCCGTTACTTTAAATGAGGTGTGCTAATGCAAGGAAGCATCTAAAACTTGCAGCATAATGAATCCTTGGTGCCAGGATTGAGAAACACTGATTTAGCAAATAAAAATATATTATGGTCTGGTCGTGGATCATGGTTTAAGGCTGCCAGTATTGCTATAATTGTGAGGGATCTTTGTTTTAGTTTTTTAAGTTTTGATGTAAAGAGCAAACTAACTGGTCAGCAGTGGTGTCGGAGGGAGCGCTTTTGTTAACGCTACCTTTTCATTGTCCTGTGTGACTCAGCTGGCCTTAAGCAGCGCTGATCAAAAGCATGACTACTTTATGTCCTCCAGATCACCACTAACAAAAATACACATGCTTTAAAATGTCTATAAATGATAAAATTCAAAATTACTCCTTCAAGTATATTACATCATCCAATTTACTGACTGACAGAAGTTAAGTCTTGAATGATCAGCTCTCTTGTTGCTCATTGGCTGTCTCGTTTTTATTGCAGGAAGTTCCCTCTGAGGCAGGGAGTGTCTGCATATAAAATGGTCTGCAGTTCACTGCTCCATAGGTCAGAGGCTTGTTTATTCTGTCTCCGTGGCTACGCTCAGTCCCAACCAAATCTTCCAATTGGCATGCGCAAACTACTGTTTTTCTACTGAATGCACATTGCACAAACTGTGATGTAACTCTGGCAATTTTAATTTGGCGCCACATTATCAGCTTGTAAATTTTGCTGTACAAGAAAGTTTGACCAGATTTTGTTATGTTTCTTTCTGGCAATGTGTATGTAACAATTTGTAGCTTGCTTTTGTTTTTGTAAACAAAGCATGCCAGTTTTGTCACATTGATTTTTAATTGAGAGATTTTGAAGGAATCAAAACAAAAGTGGGACCTAAAGAAAAACCCTTCTCAACTTTAACTTCAGATTATTTGATAAATGCTTGATGGCTCTCGCATGCACAGTGAGAGACTGTAACCCACAAAAGTCTGTTGAAATTAGAGTTGGGAAGAAGGGAAATCAATACAAATCATGCACAAATTCAGCTGCTTGAATGGGACTGCTAGCCTACTCTGTGCTGAACATCTGTTCTAACTTATCCGTATATACTACTGCAGATGCCACCTCTTCCACCTCCAGTTCTGCTGCTTCTTCCCTGGCCATGGGACCTTCATCCAGTGGCCTCCCTACCTCACCCTCAGACCATCTCACGGTTGCTCAGCATCTCCACTCCGCTGGAGGGGATGGAGCTGGGTCTTCAGAAATACAAGGTATGGAGTCTGCCGGCTCTGCCCCCAGCAGAGGCAACAGTGGAGCAAACACCACAGCAGGGGACATAGGGTCAGGAGTGTTGTCAGGGCTAAGTGGGCAGCAGGTTCAGAACACCCCATCAAAACGAAGACCCGTATTGAGCATATCTCCACCACCTGAGGACCTGTTTGACGACAGCCAAATGTCATGCCAAGAGGAACCCGCCGTATCTGGCGCACCAGTTCCAGACTCGGAGCACAGCAACAGCATGTGGCCGGACGATTCTGTCTCCAACTTCAGCGTGATCAGCTCAGTTTCGTACAATGACAACACAGAAGTGCCACGCAAATCCAGAAAACGCACGCCTCGCCAGCGACCGGGCCCCAAGCCTGCTCCTCCGGAAGACAGCATGGATGTGTTTGATGCTGACAGCGCCAAGGGTCCTCATTTTGTCCTATCACAGCTGGGCACAGACAAGGCTAGGTGGGGTAACTCTTGTTAAAACTTTGATAAATTGCCTCAACCTGTTTGTCAGAATAGAGTAAAATAATGTTTTTGTCAGATGTAGTTGGATTTCTGTAAGTTATGTTTTTCTTTATGTTTTTGTGCAGCTCTCTCGATGCAGGGGCTACGGTGAAAGGCGGGTCACTGTCTGCTCAGTACCCTCAGAGGAGCGATGGAAAAGAACTAAAGATCCTGGTGCAGCCAGAGACCCAACACAGAGCTCGCTATCTGACCGAGGGCAGCAGAGGTTCTGTTAAAGATCGTACACAGCAAGGGTTCCCCACCATCAAGGTTTGGTTCCCACAGTTTAATTCTTGAAAGAAAAAAATGTAACATTTGTAACGTTTCCTCTGAGTTACTTCAAAAAGATTTTACAAAGAATAAAGTTCTTGTTGGGCTTGTATACGTTGGTTGTTGTTTTTGGATAGATTTGCAACTAAAAATAAAAACGGGTGCCTGCTTAGTTTACATTTGTAAAGCTTTTAACCCCACTGCATCACAAGTACTAATAATTATTTTCATTCTTGTTTCTTTGCAGTTGGAAGGTGTTAATGAACCAGTTATGCTGCAGGTGTTTGTGGCAAATGATGCAGGTAGAGTGAAGCCTCATGGGTTTTATCAGGCTTGCAGAGTAACGGGACGCAACACCACAGCTTGTAAGGAGGTGGACATAGATGGAACCACAGTTATAGAGATTCCCCTGGAGCCCAGCATTGACATGACACTTGCGTAAGAATAAATTCTTACATTTTTGTTAATATTCTTTTTCACATGGGTAATGAAGGATCAGTTAATACTTGTCGATGGTTATGACGTTTGTGGTGTTTATTTCTCTTCTCGCATTTTGTGTCTGCAGGGTTGACTGTGTTGGAATTTTAAAGCTACGTAACGCAGATGTTGAGGCTCGTATTGGTGTGGCAGGATCCAAGAAGAAGAGTACACGGGCCAGGCTGGCCTTCAGAGTCTGCATCCCCCAACCTGATGGATCATTTCTTACCTTACAGGTCTCCTCATCACCCATCCTCTGCAGTGAGTAATGCAAACAAAACAATTCAAGGTTAACAGCAGACAAGTTTGTATCAAGTAAAATATTTGCAACTGTTAGTTTTTTTTTTTATAAAACAAATAATTTAATAAACGTGCCACGGAATTCACTTTTAATTTATATTCTATTCACTCTCCAGCTCAGCCAGCTGGACTGCCAGAGATCCTGAAGAAGAGTCTTCACAGCTGCTCAGCGAGAGGAGGAGAGGAGATTTTTATGATCGGGAAAAACTTTCTCAAAGGAACCAAAGTTATACTTCAGGAAAACCCTGCAGGTGCTGCAGATTGTTTATTGTTGTATCTCATTATTGGGGTTGATTTTCCTCCGATAAACGTTTGATGGATGGAAGAATAAAAACATTTGCTTTTGACTTTGTAGATGATAATTCCTGGCAAGCTGAGGCAAAGATTGACATGGACCTTTTTCATCAGGTAAACGCAAATAAGCATCTATGCCCATCGGGTCTTTAAGAAACTAAAGCTCTGCTGCATCAGACCTGCCTGCCTTTCACTGACATGTCATGTGAACTTTTCCAGAATCATTTGGTCGTTACAGTCCCTCCATTCCACAACCCGTCAATCACGTCTCCTGTGTCTGTGGCGATTTTTGTGATGACCAATGCTGGTAAATCACATGAGGCCCAGCCCTTCACGTACACTCCTGAGCCAGGTACAACTGTCTAATAAATAATGAATAACTTGAGGTTTGCTCCTGCCATAGACACAGAAATATTGAACTTGCATTGTATTGTATCTTTCTGGGTTCACATCTGCTGAAATGACAAACTGAAATCACAAAATATTAAAATAATGATAAAATAACTTAACTAATCATCTAGGTGAGTGATTAATGTGCCGAACTGACACCTGCTCTCTCTGCTGCAAATGTGTGGATGGAAAACACTATAAATATTTTACATTAAATGAAAAAGCAGTTATTTGGTTATCCAGATGAATATATAAATGACGATCTGGGCTTTTTAAGCAAAGGGTGGAATCGTGGTCTCAGGACTAATTATTTACAAGGGATTATATAACCAGGATCTAGGTTTAATATAAACCATTTCAAGTAAATGGTAAAATTTTAATGAAATATACTTTCTCAGGCAGAAACCCAACAATGACTAAAAATTGGATAATTTTGGATATTTGAGAACTTAATAAATATTTACGTGATAATTTAAACTGTGAAATCCAAGTTAAAAAGGAGAAGATGGACCTAAATGACAGCAACAGTGAAAAGTGCAGGGCGTTGCGTGCAAAATGTCCTATACACGAGAGAGTGAGCGTTACATTTTTACTGTGCAACAAAATGTATTATAAATAGAAATATCTTTCATAATTGTTTATCTACAATCAGTCATTACAATCATACAGCAGACATTTCCTTCAGGTCCAGACATCTGATGTGTTTTTTTTTCTATCTTTGACCTCTCTTATGTTTGTGTTTTTTACCCCCAGCTGATGATTCAAATGTCCAGACAATAAAAACCGAAGGGCCCTCCTTGGTGGAGACCTGCTTATTTGATGGCCAAATCAAATCTTTGTCCTCGGAGCAAACTGAAAGTCCTGGCCAACCTTCAAAACGCCAAGAGGACACACCGATGGAAGTGTCTAGCAATCCTCCACCAACTGATGTCTTTAAAGTAAGATATTTTCTAATTAACTTTTATATTATAAATACTTGGTACAAAAAGTAGGGAAATTTGTGTTTGGTAAATTATTTCTTTGTTGTAGAGAAGAAGTAGTAGAAGTGTCAATAGCAACAGCAAAACAAGCTGTTTAACAGAGAAGATACCTGGGCGCCTTCCTGGTGAGGTGTTCCTCACGTCCCACTGGGAGGAGACCCAGAGGAAGGCCCAGGACACGCTGGAGGGACTATGTTTCTCAGCTGGCCTGGGAACGCCTTGGGATTCCCCCAGACGAGCTGGCCCAAGTGGCTGGGGAGAGGGAAGTCTGGGTGTCTCTGCTTAGGCTGCTGCCCCTGCGACCCGACCCCGGATAAGCGGAAGAAGAAGGACGGAGAATATATTGCAAATTTTTCATGCATGTGATCCACATACTCAGCTCTACTGCTCATCCCACAAATGCATGTTCCTTATAAATGTGGCACCATTTAAAAGGGAAATTAACAGACTTTCCAACAGTATAAGATTTATTGCCAAGAAACATTGTTACAACAAAGAAATAACGTACCAAACACATATTTCTTTACTTTTTATATAAATCAGAGAACCAGTAACTAATAACTTTGCTTCCTCTCTTTTAGTCATCTCCTGACCCACTTATCTCAGTGCAGCAGACCCTGGAGCTCAACTCTAGTCCGCACCCAAGTGGTCGGTCCTTTGAGAGCCCAATGTCCCTACAACCTGAAGATGTGGAGCTTCCCCAAGCACCTCCTGTCTTCCCCAGTCTAGAGTCTCTCAGCACCATACAAAAACAAAATATTACTTCCACAACCTCTTTCCCAGTGTCAGGAGATACCACAATCCCCCCTGTAACTCCAGAGGTTCCTCAGCAAATCCTTAGAGATCCTCAAGAAAGCTTGTCTCCTGAAAGCTCTGATAATAATGGAAGCATCGTGGTTGTAGCCATGCCTCAAATTGGAGCTCCTTCTCAACCACAGCCGCAGCAGTCCCAGGTTCCCCTGTTTCCTCAGGAAGGAGTGGCGCAACTTGAGAGGGCAGTAAGGGAGCTCCAGGCTGGAAGTAACCCCACACTCCAGCAGGTGCTGGAAGCAGCTGTAGCCCAGCAGCAGCTGAACTCGGTACTTTATAGCCCCACACCTTCTGCAGACACCTTACAGCAACACGTTCAGGAGAACATGAACAGCCTTCGATTAGGAACCACAGAAAATTCACTATCAGCGCAGCAACAGTTACAGATACAGCAGCAGCAACAAATGCAGCAGCAACAAATGCAGCAGCGGTTTCAACAACATCAGCTGCAGCAACAACAACAAATCCTTGAAAACCTTCAACAACAACAACAGCAGCAGCAGCAAGTTCTCAGCAACATGCAGATCCAACAACAACTTATATTACAGCCACAAGATCGACAACAGTTGCAGCAACAGCAAATCATGGAGAACATTACACAGCAGCAGCTGCAACAAAATCAGCAACAAGTCCTTAACAACATTCAGCTTCAGGATCAGCAACAACAGAACCAAATTCTTGCTAATTTACAAGAGCATCAACTACAACAACAGCAGCAAAACCAAGCATTGAGTAACTTACAGCTGCAGGAACAGCTGCAGGAACAGCAGGTCTTAGAGAATCTGCAGCAGCGCATACAAGCTGAGCTGCTCCTGCCACGGATCCACTCCTCTGCCCAGACACAACAGCCTGTCTCCCTCCTGCAGCAGGCTGGGGAGCTGCTTACCATTCAGACCAGCTTTCCAACACAGCCTCCGTCCCACACATCTCCTCCACAACAACTCTTCCAGTCACCCAGACCTCTGGCTGAGGCCCAGGGTACTCAGCAGCAGGTCCAGGCTGCCCTGCTTCAGAGTGTTCTCACCGCTGGGAGTCTCAGCTCAGAGCCACCGTCCACAGCCTCAACTATTTATCTGTCCACAAACCCTCAGCCCCAGCAGCAGCAGCCACAGCAGCCTCAGCTGGCATTCATCTCGTCCATGGAGACATCCAACAGCCAGCTTCAGTCAGTTTCAATGTTTCAGAACCAACCCCAAGCTCAGCTGTCCCAGATGCAGCCACAGAGCACGCCAATGGAGCAGCAGCAGTCTCCACAGCAAAACCAACAGCAACCGCAGCAGATTCCAATGAGCCAGCAGGGCTCCCTGTTCCAAACCATACCGAACCACTCACAGACGAACCCTGTTCCCCACAACCCAATCTCACAACCACAGCAAACAGGCCTGCTCCTCTGCACTACAGATCTTAATCCACAAGCTATCCTCTTCAGCACCCAGACCCAAGGTCCTCCCCCAATAGCAAGCATTAGTGTTGGAATCTCCCAGCCAGACTCCACAGAGCCCATGTCCTTCCAAGTCCAGAGCTCCTCGGGCAGGAACTCATCCTCCCCTGCAAGCCAACAGCAGAGCTTATTCCAGGAACAGCAGCCAATGCAAGTGACCCCAAGTTCCAACCAGGTCCCCAGCAGTCAATCTGTGAAGCTGTTCATACCACAGACATCACTGTCGAGTCTGCAGGGCACCATCGGCTCACAGGAGCTGAACGCAAAGGCCTCAGCTCCCGCTGCAACCATTTTTGTGGTTCAAGGTGGCATGGGTGTAGTTGCCAACCCAGGTCAGCAGCCCCCGGAGCAGCTTTTCCAGACCGCAGTGGGTGGCCCTGTAGCTCCACAAGGACAGCCCAACCTGTTTCTTTTTGGCATCCAGAATGGTGAGATTATTTTAGTCTTATTCACATCCTAAAGGTTTATTTAGGTTGTTTTAAAGTGAACTTGTGTAAAAGACTTTGTTGGCAGTGGAGGGAGCGTAAGCAGTTAGGAGAAGAAAACAGTTTATAAATAACTTCTCAGAATCTGGGCCACAAAAGAGCAAATTTTCCTCTTGTAAAACATCTCCAACCTCAAATATTTCCACTGTGGTTCAATAAACACTCCATTGTGAGATTTTATTACACCACATCCCCTTTCCATCAGATGATTTACTTTTATATTTTTTAACCATTGTTTCCTCAACCAAAACAATTTGCTGCTGTGCATTATTTTATAAACAGTAGTTTGCAAAAGATCAGCTTTGATATGAATGATTCTGCTGGTCTAATCACAAAGTAGTGACACTGAGACAGTAAAACTACGGTTTTGAAAAAAGCTCAACTATATTTTGTATTGAATTTTTGCAAAAGAGATGTGAAGCAGTTGGCTGTTGAGGAAACCTGACAGAATTGTCGATGGGCTCAGACGATCAGGGCAGCAGTCATCATTCATGCATTGGTGCACAGAACTGCAGCTGTTCTGAAGGAAATGGGAATAAAATAAATCACTGCCCAATGTCAAAATGATAGTTTTAGTGTTAGCTGAACTGAAATTTTGAGAAATTGATAGAATATTTACATCCTACCTACTAGTTTGCATGGGTGCAAATCTGTCCCGAGCTGCTTTTGTATAACATTTGTTTAAATTATCTCTTTATTTACAGCTAAATTTTCTCTTTTTCACTTCCTCCCAGACTCATCCCAGCTGCTTAGTTCTTCTGGACCAAGCCTGCCCGCCCAGAGTCAGAGCCAGAGTTCTGGTCACATGCAGCCTCTGTTGGATCAGCCCATGGCCCAAGCTGCCTCCAGCATGCACAGCAACTTGCAAAACACCCTTCAGGCGCAAATGCAAACCAGCCTAGAGAACGCATTGCAGTCAAACACACAAACAGCTGCGCAGTCGGGTTTACAGGTATCCTTAGAATCGAGTCTGCCAACTCCCATGCAGACCGGCCTACAGACACAGATGCAGGCATCTATAGCCACTACATCAAGCATGGATAAATTTGAAGACCTGCTGGAGAGCTTACAGAAGCAGTGAAAAATAGAAGATAAGAGCCCAGAGGTGGCTCGCTGATATGTAGCTGAAAGTTGCGCTTTGTAAAATCAGCAAACACAAAGGTTGTGTCTTGGTGTTTATGGCAATGCCATCAATCTTGGAGGAAAAAAAACTAAAATATTTAAGAATGAAATTCCCTTTTACTTAGAACCCAAATTATGAGCTTCTGTAACATTGTTTTTTTTGTATAATATTTATCATTAATGCATTTTAAGCTTCTTTTATTGTTTATTTTAATTGTCCCTCTAGCAAGATCAAAGAGTGTTAACTTTAATCTGAAAAATGTGTTTTGTCGTCAGTGTTCTTTTTATAATGTGAGCCTAAGAAAGGAGGAAATAAACATGTCTGGTTTGGTGGAGTGAAGAATGTCAGCAACATAATGCAGAAGCAGGTAGGTTAGATGCAGGTGTGGGTTGAATCAGATTGCACTGTTTTGTAAGGTAAAGGCTGAATCTCATTTTGAGTGTGTAAACTCCAAGGTTTCACATTCAGACGCTAATCTGTGAGTTGGGTTATTGTCATTTCGTATCGTGCAGCGACAGTGGAAACGGGAAAATTAGGATTACTTTGCATTGAAACGGGTGAAAATCACAACCACTTGATTTAAACGTGTTTTGCCCATAGAGAATTTCTTCATTTTGCAGTTAATCATTTGCTATTTGCTTGTGAAGAACTATTGTAAAATCTACTCTAAGAGTACAGATTACGTAAAATATAGAATTCTTTGTAGAATAATGTGAGGTTGTTTTATAGAAATATTTGCTGGTAGTCTGCACTTGGAAGTCTCTCTCAGAGGGAGGAAAGTTAAACAAAAAAAATCAAATAATTCTCACCAACGTGTTATGGAAATAATCTGCTGATGCAAGAAAAAGAAGGAATATTACACAGTCGCAAATGAGGTTCAACCTGGTGAATAATGTGGCTTGGCTTTGTTTGGCACCTCGTAGTGTTTTTGTGATTTTAGGCCTCATTACTGGGTTTACAAAAGCTTTCTTGTTGAACTTTTTAAGAGCATTCATTTATGTGTCATGCTTAGCTTTTTTTTTGTTCATTTTAAGTTGGTAACTTTTACCAATTCTTTGTGGATAGAAAGACGCTTGCCACTCGTGAAACCAAGAGTTTCGTGTGGTTTTATAAACATTTTATCTCAAGCACTTTATAACCTCTTTATGTGTACCCTGCTACTCCTTATATCCGTCCACAGCTCTGTAACAAACTGGCTGAATTTGTACAGAGACATCCAGTACAAAGAAAAGAAAAATACACAAGGAACATACGAAGAAAAAGAATGGAAAGCAGTTATCTTTGTAATGATACTCGAGCATTTTTACATTTTGTCACGTGAGAATTTTTTTATGCCTAGACTTTGTATAGAAAGCGTGAGCTCACAGTTTGAACCCCTCTTTGTATTCAGTCTCAGTGGTCCAGTCAAGCATGTCCAAAATCAGCCATTCCCACAAAAGCATTGTCTTTTATTATTTTCAGTGTTTAAGTGGGCCTTTTTTTTGTTGTTTTTGTTTTAAATACCAACTAGACATCTAAACTAATAATTTCACTTTAACTTTAAATGAAGGATATTTCTTTTCTTGTACCAATTCCTGTTCAGTCCATTTCTGGAGAAAGCTCCTCCTCTTATAGTTTTCGTCCCAGTGTTGGTATTGTGTGCAGGTTGGCACCAAATGAAGTCCATTACTTGTCTCGCCGTTAAACAAAAAAAAATCTGTTACACAGAGGCAACCATTTTGATTTTATCTATGGTGCTATGTACATGAGCAACAGGCACCTCTAATGTAATGTTAGAACAGAATTTATAGAGCGCTGGCTTTACTTTGAATTTTGCAGTAAGGTTGAGTTTGCAGAGATGTTTTCGTGTGTTGTGGGGTCAGACTGGAGCACACCCAGGTTGTGATTTGTTGCCATGTTGTCCTTTGCAAATACCTTTTATGTTTACTCAGTTTTACTAATGCATGCAGCTCTCACAGTGATTTAGCATATTTCACTAGATTTATATAAGTCATAAAGGTACTCTTTCCTTTTTTGTTCCATCCATAAATTTGTTTTCTTTCCACTGATTTGATGCACACGCTATTTTTCATTCAGAATGACTTTGCTGGGCTTTCCACTTTCAACTGTGGCCAAGTTGGCCTCTTTGAGATGCCAATGTTTGGTGAAGAGTTTAAAATATTGAAGAGTAGTATTGGTCAAATGCATTTGTTTACATTTTCATGGTCATGCTCTCCTGCAATCGTTGGTGATCCATTTTAAAGTAACTTATCTTTTTAAAAATTTTGTAACCATGTATCAAAGTTGTAGAGTATTTTTGTAAAAACTAAGCTTGTTTTGTTGTCTTTGCTCATAGCACAGAGAATATCATTGTTGCCGTGTTTTTTTGTTGTTTTCTTCTTGAGATGAAGAGCAGGTTTACTGTGAAGAGTTTGACTGAAGTTAGAAACGTATTTCGACGGACATCAAACGAACATGTTAGAACTAAGTTTTATTGTGACACATTTTATCCAAACTGTGGAACATAACGTGTGGCTAAGCTTTTTTTTTTGTGCGTGTGTGTTTGTCTTTTTTTTTTTTTTTTTTTTTTTTATTTCATGCTTCTCAAATGGCACTTTGACTCATCCATTTACTGTAGATCAGGTTAGAGTGCAGTCGTGCCGTTTCCAAGCATTCCATTCCTCTTCGCTGGGGAGATAAAGAGCACATAATGTGGAAGAACTGCAGAAGAAAAAAGTTACGCCTCTGTAAGCCATACCGACAAAGAAAGCCAACCTGTGACTTCGCTCTCATGAATGTAAATTTTACCTCATGGTGTGGACACGTGGCTTGGTCTACATCTGACATCGGACCAATTACAGTTTCAGAGATCATATATTTTGAGGCAGAGGGGATAAGTGTGTGGGTGGCACCAGCTGCCACTTGTGTCTCTGTACACTCATCTTGTTTTTGTCTTGGATTGTGGCGTAAACTCATGTCCAGCCCGTTTTTACTCTGATCCGGTATATTCAGTCTTTTAATTGCTTATTTCCACTCGGAAAAAGAAAAAAAAAATCTTGGTAAATATTGATTTTAGCGGTGGTGAAAAGAGCACACAAATCTTAACATAATGTTTTTGTCCTCCAGTCATATAAATGAATATCCATGTATATTTAAATGTGAAATATACTGCAGGGGTATCTTGAATTTAAATTGTGATGCTTTCAACAGAACTTTGTGTGCCTTGATAACCTAACTGTTGCTCTGCTGTGTTTACTGGTGTCCCTTTTGTGTCATCGCTCCTCGTCCTTTTCTAATCCTCGTGATTTCTAATCAAGTTTCATCGAGGTTCCTGGACACAAACATAGCTCATACTGAGATTTTTTTCCCCTCCACATTGATTGCAGGATATCAGAATTTACTCATATTGCGCAGCTTCATCGGTGAATTGTCACCGTGTTTGTAGTTTTCTATAGATACTGTTTTTCACGCCTCATGAGATTTGTACGTGAGGCAAAAGGGACGTGACGGCGATTGTTTTATGGAGAGCGTTGTGTTCGTGTGCTTGTCGACATTTCTGTTGCTGTGAAATGCTTGATGAAAAGGGGTAACCGTAATAAATTCACTGTTTATTGCCAATAGTGTGAGCCGTCTCTTGTGCATAACCAGTTTGCTTTTAACTTTACATCCTCCTACAGTTCTGTTGTATCAGTTTTGTGTAGCTTGAGCTTTAGTATTTAGCCTTAAGACCCTGCAGAAGGGATAAAAGGTCAACCCCCTGCGTATTATACATTTGAACTATTATTAACATGTACTTTGCCTTTGTCTGGACATTTGTATACTCTGTTTATATCTGTAATCCTGCTGCTACATTAAATGAATTAATAAAAATGTAAACGTGGATGAGTATCTTTTCCCTTGACGTGCCAGTTTTAGAATATAGGAGGTTTATTAGTGGAAACAAGTGTGCAAAACAGCTTCATTTAAAACAAATTAGGTTCATAATGCATTATGACTGAAAGTTTTTAGTATAGTCATAGTTTACTCAGTCTTGTGTGCAGAATGTGTTGGAAAAATGATAAAGGATCCTCAGAATCAAAACCAACATCAAACTCAGGTTTTTTCTTCAGAGCGATGATGGCAACTACAACTGCCAGCATGGCTGTCAGCCCCCATATATGATACTTGCTGCTTGAAACCGGGTCGACAAAATGAAACGAGTGCAAAGGCCCCATCATCCCTGGTGTACTGTGGGTTGCATAGTGGTCTTTGTCACTGGTGAAGAAGTCCAGTGGGACTGAGAACACGGCGCTGACTTCAGCAGGGTTTAGGACCGGTTGGAATGTCTCATCGATGAAGCTGACAACTGGGGTCACCAAAAGGCCGTCCTTAAAAAGGTGATATAACAAAAAGGTTGACCTACTGCAGCAAAGGCTTCTGACAGGGACTTTTATTTATTTATTGCTGTACCTTATTGATGATTGGAAATAGTGTGCAGACCACCTGAACATCATCAGGCTTCAGACCGATCTCCTCCTCTGCTTCTCTCAGGGCTGTGTCCACGTCATCCTGGTCACTGGGGTCCCTCTTCCCACCCGGAAAACACACCTCACCAGCACTGGTCCTCAGCTAAACAAATAAAAGTCGAGTCTGAAATGGAGCTAAACATAACATTCCACCAAAGATGTACTTTTAGATGAGATTACCTTTTTTGAACGCAGGGTCATTATTGTGTGCAGCCTCCCATCCCTTACAAACAGTGGGATCAACACTGAGGCTTTAGGCAGAACAGGAAGATAGGAGAACTTGTCTCCAATATCAAACTGCTTTAAAATGGCTATAGCCTCTTCTTTTGACTGCATTGTCGACTGGGTTCTACCTGCACAGCAACTCAAACCGTTCAAAGGTTATAAAAACTGATTCAGAAATTGAAAAATTAGAATACGGTCCGTCTCACAATGAACGTAAACCAGTAGACATGATGAAAATCCGAGACCTACGAACTGTCGGAAAACTATGTGTATCGAAAAGCCACAACTTTAAATGAAAAAGTGAGTTGAACTAGCTTCCCATAGTCATGACATTTATGTTATTTGCCATACTGTGAAAATAAGTTTACACCTTTTGACATAGGTTAATGTTTTGATACCAAAAACCGCAACGAAGAAGAGAGAACTTCCGCCAACCTGCGAGTTGCTAAATCAACGCCTTTCCCTTCTTCTGCGTAACGACACACTGATTGGATGACCCAACTGCCAGTCTTCTTGATAGCCAATTAGCAGCACTGCCAGTCTTCTTGATAGCCAATTAGCAGCAGGGTCGAACTAAAATAACCAATCACGGCAGAACGTTGTTTTCGCTTTGTCCCAATGACCGAGCCAATCAAATCGAGCGTAATTCTCTTCAGGAAGTAGCTTTTGTCTGTGATTTAAACTGACAGCTGTGATAATGCAAACATTACCAAACAAACGTGAAGAAGGCTGACATGATATATATATTCAAGGAACGTAAAATCGATGCAAAACGGAAAATCAACAAAAAAAAAATGAATCCACAGCCAAAAGAACACACATTCAAGACATAATAACCAACACAAGAGACTAGAACTTGGACACAAAACAAATGCAAACTAAAGTCAATCTTTCAAAAAAGAATATAAAAAATGAGAAATTAAATATGCAATCATGACAAACCATTTGGATGCAAAATAACACAATACTGTTACAATGATTGCAAACAGACATAGAACAGACATGTAAAATAAAAAATAAATTGAGGACATCAACCCCCAATGTATGAATTATAGAAATCATTTCAAAGTGATATTTATCCCTTAAAATTAAATGGACTTTTAAGACCAGCCACAATATTTATTGCATGATTGACAATCGTTTAAAAATATATATTTTGTGGTGAGCCTGATGCAGCTGTGGTCATATCTTCATATTATGTTACAACACCTTTAGGGAAAAAAAGTGCAATAAAAAAACCCACAAAATTCAAGGTTTAAGTTGGATTTATATTGCTGTAAACAGGTTCATAATGAAAACGTGAAGTATTAACTTTTCAAGTATCTTAGAATGAGATTTGACATTAGAGGAATCCAAAACTAAAGGCGAGTATAACGTTTAAGACATGAGACTTTTAAAACATTTTTACCCATTGTCAAATTAAAACATTTTCCATGGTCAAAAAATTAATTTACAGCTAAACATAAATTAAATAAATTGTTTAAAATTTAACCAAAATATTCCTCAATTACATTATTATTCCCACTTATTCATCAAGGAAAATTAACATTTTTCTTGAAGTTCGTTACAGCCCACATGTTGCTTTATGTGGATTCTCATTTAGAAAAATAAGTGTTTCCAAAGCAGAAAAAAAAAAAAAAAAAAAACCAACAACTAAAAGGGAGGTTGGTCACAGTGGTCCAAGTCTTCAGTGAGTCAGACATCACCTCTGCGACGCTTTGAACGCTCACATTTTGTACTTCTCCTTGGCTTCTTCATTCAGTATACAGATGTGCTGTGAAAAATAAATGTACAAGAGAAAAATTGATTAATGTCTGAAACACATTGGTCATCAAAACATCACAATTTCTGAATAAATAAGACTTCATAAAGAGCCAGTGGATGCTTTTACAAGAGCTACAGCTATGACAGGTCTTCCTTTGTCACTTAATTATATTAAAAACAAGCAAACTATGCAAGGAGTCTGCACAACTCAATCTTTGATTCTGAAACATTATAAAAGTCAGACTATTTGACAACTTAAAAAAAATGCCATAAATTTGCTTTTTCTTGCATTTTCATTCCAAAACATTGTCCAGTTGCAGTCATTTTGTTGTCTTATTAAATAAAAGCGTGTTTGTTAACTGCATTTCGTGTCAGAACTCGATAAGAGACTCACCGATACGATGTTATTA
>JARVJO010000002.1:14071905-14101702 GCA_031762555.1 Cynodonichthys magdalenae | reverse complement strand
TTGTAAGTGCATATGGGCATGTATCTAAACTAATAAAACAATATTCACACAATAGTTTATACAATTCCAATATTTCCTTAAGGAAAACCAACAGAATGTGTAATGTTTTAAAATCAGTAATTAAGACAACTCCTAAATTCCTTACAGTCTGACCAGTAAATCTGTTGACATTTTTTCAGTTCCACCTTCTAGAGTTGCAGCTTCGTTCTGCTCTGCAGCCTCAGTGAAATTAGAGACTGAAAAGACGTCAACATTTCAGCAGATTTCTCCAAAGCACAAAGTGAAAGCAGAGTGAAATGACCCAGAAGTGTTGTAGTAAAAATGGAGAGATTGCATAATTTGTTAAAAGCTGAAAACAGAAGTTTTGACACTTCCTTCATTTCTGTATCTCCACTAAAAATTGGTAAACCATTTTGTTAATTCTTTGCAGATGCAGGTTTCAATAATCGCATCTTATTTTCCACAACATCATAACTATTGGGATTTATTAAGATAAAACTGTGACAACAGGACAGCCTACCAGAGTTTAATGGAATATTTTAACATGAACATCAGTGAAACACTAGAAGAATATTTTAATCAAGTTGTGGTTTTTGTGATATTATTTTTGAGCAGATATAATTTCACCAGAACACTTACTTTACATTAGTACCAGCGTGATTGGATTTTAAATCATTTTCAATAATTTCTCCTTGACCTCGTGATTTCTAATCCCAAACCTGCCAGTCAGTAACCTTATGCTGTGTGTTAAACCAGCAGGTACATCACCAAGGTAGCTTCTGTTTATCACTCACCACTGAAGGCAAAAGGTAATAATGTTTCACCTGTGTATGTTTACGTGCATCTAGTGTTAGCAAAATAAATTTTAATCCCACTTACACTGAGATCTCTGAAGTACTCATTGTAGTCCAAAGCATAGCCCACCAGAAAGGCATCTGGAACCTCGAAGCCAATGTCTGAAATAAATTTAGACACATCAATGTGAGTTATTTAAAGAAAGCACGCTACAGCAGAGGGGAAAATGATCAGACATTTAGTCTAATGGACTCTGTAGCGAAGCAACATTTATTGGTCTTTTACGGTTTCTGCGAGGCTTTGATTAAACCGTCAGCTCTGCATTAGTGCAAAGTCAAAACGCTTACAGTGGCAGCTGTTCTTGAGGGCCAGTCTTGAAGAGATTATCCAACTCAAACCTAAAAGCTTTACATAATCAGACACTGTATGAACTGCAGCTCAGGCCTGTATTAGTTCATACATTTACTTTATTCTAGATTTTATTTAATATTTACTGTGTGAACGCTGAATGACTTCGCTGAAGAATCTGAAACCAAGTTGTTAAACCTAAAAGAAAAAAAAATGAGCTAAAAGCAATTAGTAGGCAAACAGTGGCTAGAAGCTAGTAGAAAAAGGCTAGCTAAAGTCAAAATAATAGAAAAATGCTAAAAGCAGCCAACCAGTAGCTAGAAACTAAAATGACAGGCTATGAATAGCAAAATGCTTGCTGAAAGCAACAAAAAAAAAAAAGTTGACTAAATGTAGCAAAATAAGACCTGAAAGTGACAAAAGTAAATAAAAGCTTAACATCACAAAACAATAGCTAGAAAATAGCAAATAATGGCTAATGACCAAGTAAAAAAGGCTAGGTAGAAAAACCAAGACATAGTAAAACGCTAAAAGCTAAAAAGTAGAGTATGAAAAGGCAAGCTAAAAGCAAAAAGTAGCAAAATGCTAAAAGCAACAAAACAGTAGCTAGAAACTACAATGGCAAACCAAAGTTAGCAAAATGCTTGCTAAAAGCAATAAAATGTTGTCTAATAGTAGCAAAATGGGGACAAAGTAACAACAAAAGCAAAATAGTAGCTAGACAATAGCAAATAATGGCTAGAAACTAAGAGTAGAAAATTGCAAGATAAAAGCAAAAACATACCAAAATGCTCATGCTAGCTTTCTAGCTACAAACAGTAGCTAGAAACTTAAAAATGCAAGTTAAATAGCAAAAAAGTAACAAAAGGTTGACTTAAAGTAGCAAAATGATAGCTACAAAAAGTAACAGCATCTAAATGTAGCAGAATGTTAGCTACAAGCTAAACATAGCAAAGAAGTGCAAAATAAAAAAGAAGCTTAACGGTAGCAAGAAATAGCAAAAGGCTAGCTAAAAGCTAAAAAATAGAATAAGAAAAAAAAACAGCATATATTCTATATTAAGCATTTCAAGAAGAATATTTTGTGAGGTCTTTCCATGGAAATAATTGCAAATATTATATTTAGAAAAGTATAAAATTTACAAAAGAAGGTCTTAACACCCATGTTCTGAATGAGCTGAACAATGCAATATAAAATGAATCAAACTTCACAAATTATGCAGTTAAAAAGCAGCTAAAAACAGTATAAACGTTTAAAAAAAAAAAAAAAAAAACACACACACACACACACACACACACACACACACAAAACACCACACAGACATAATAGAGTGAAAGACATGAAATGAACAGTTTACCATCACACAGACATAAAACTGCACTCACAGTCCGGTCTGTACCCTGAACTCCTCGGGGTCCTCTTCACTAAAAGGCTGAAAAGAAATTTGGAGAGAAATACATATGTGAGGAGACAAAGAAGAAGAACAAGGACTGCAACCTTTCCAGTGCAAGTTTTAAATGTGACAGATGGATTTATGATCCTGCTGCACCCTGACCAAGAAATCTCTGAGCTTAACACACAAGTCAGAATAAAGGCTAATAAAAGAAGAAAGGGGCATTTTAACATGCCTCTTTAGCATTATATTAAGATGCAGCAAAACATGTAAAGTGTTAAATATTTCAAAACCTCTACAGCAACAGGAACTACAATTGAAAGCCTTGGTACAAAAATAGCTAAAACGTTTAATGTGTTGAGTAAATGAGTTCTGTTTTCATAAGCATATCTCCAAGTGGCAGACATTTGCTACTATCTTTATTAAATAAAAAGCTGTTTTGGTTCCATTTTACCCAGCTAACAGTAATACATCAGAGGAAAGAGCTTCTACCTCCGCAGTGCAGTTTATAGTGCGGCAGATTAACTCTTAAGCTGTTCCCTCCCTCTGTCACATTACATCTCTAATTTAGTCCTAAAGGAAAAGTGTCCATTAGCTAAGAGCACACTCTGTCTCAGGATGGACCAGACAGTTATAGTTGGGGTCTATAATTCAGCTCCCTCCACTGTAAACTACCTCACCTCACAACTTTAACCATCTTGGGATTGCATTCACTCAGCAGGGAGAGCAACGTCTGCATCGTCCTCCCCGTCTCCACAATATCCTTACACCGCAGCAGGAAGTGGCCACGATCACATAAACAAAGAGACACATTTGTAAGAATTGACATTTATGTAGCTCATGTCCAGCAAAGGACGGGGATATTTAACAGTTTGTTTGTAAATGGAGTGGACATAGAGGTGATTAATCCGTTTTGACTTTACAAATGCAAAAGAATAAAAGTTTTGACACTAGGTGTACTTTGTAAATTGGCTGAGTCACACAATCGCATTTAAACAATGATTTAATAAGCAGAATAAAAGTCTCCTACCTCAACAATTAAAACATTCTGAAATAGATATAAAAGAGCCGTTAAAGAAGCACACCTTAATTAATTAAAGGGTTATAATTTCAGCAGACAGACTCCAGAAAACTAACCTTGCCTGCGAGGTTGGATAATTCATCCCCACCTATGACTTTGACACTGTTTGTTGACTTATCGTTCTAAAAAAAAAAAACAACAACAAACAAACATAAAAACAAAACCTTTCCCTTAGCATTGCTGGCACTTTGCACACACTGCAGTGAATGTCTAATTTAATACTTGATTGTTCTTGTTGGTATTTTTCCAAGTGCATCACATGCCCGCCCACCATCAGCACAAGTGAACCCCCAGAAATGTAATGAGAGAGGCAGCTCACACAGTAGCTCTTTACTCTAATGAAATCCACCGTCAATGGGACTGATTTATCGCTGTTGTGGTTGAGCACTTTAATGTAGTCCAGGAGGTCTGCGAAGAACTTGTAGCCCCCTTTAAGCACACACAGAGCCACAATGTGGTGTCCTCCCATGTCCCGGATTATGTCACGGGCCAGACGCTCTGTCCTGCGGCAAACAGGAGAGACCTCATAATCTTAATTTATCTATTTAAATTCAAATGCACTGCATAAAGCGACAAACCACAACAATCAAGCTTTCTTAACGCCTGATGTTTTGACTTGTTGCAACAGAACAGAATTTTTCTCTGAGGACTTTAAACCAGAAATAATGCTTCTCCTGCTGTAACATGTCAAGATGTTAGAGCTACAGCAGAGGTTATGTAAACTGACTAAACAAAAAAAGAAAGACACATAATGAAAAGTGCATAAATTAAAAAATACAATAATAATAATAATGCTATTAGCACCAACTAATGTTTTTAAGACAAACTCATTGGGCCTCAAACAAGAACATTTTCGAATTCTTATCCTAAATTTCTCTTACGAACATGTCACGTCAGATTCAACAAACGCTTCTACCTTCAGGAAAAGTGTGCAAATGAGCAGCGTAAAATGATGAATGCGTATCAGGTGCTCGTGCACGAGTAGAGGCGATTAACATAAATACCGCCCCAAAAACACCATATAAGGCTACGTTTCCAGCCCCACATATGAGGAAGTGTTCATTCATGAAAATGACGGCGCAAAGTAAAAACAAGAACTTAACGAGTCCGGAGACTGAAGTCCTGCTGTCAGAGATCAAGAAAAGAAAATCTGTCATTTTTAAACCGCATCAGCTGACCTGCTAAAGCCGAGAGGTGGAATGACGACTGCTGCGGGAGACATGTCTCCCGTGGGTCGTGTACAGTCACAGAAATAAAAATCTAAATCATACTCATCTCTCTCTAGTCCTGCTCCTGTTTTCCTTTGGGCAAATATCTTTAATTCAAGTGTAAACAACTGTGTTAAACAATTTTCATTTATTCTGAAGATCCACAGCCCGTATCGTCACCCCCCCCTTTTCCCCGCCGTCTGGAATGTCAGATGCAGTTCTGAATAAAGCATTTTAAAATGTTGCCAAAATATGTCTGGCACTTTGGAGAAAATATAGCATAGCCGATGTGCTACGAGACATATTAAACTTCAATTAATGCATAATTTATGTTGGTTTGTAGTTTGAGATTTTTAAACAATTTTGTAGTTTGAGATCTTCATGTTAATATTGCAGTGTTATAAAACAGCATCAATAGCCAATTTATTTCAATTTATATCGTTAGTCTACATTATTAAATTTAAAAATATTCTAATTCAAACACAATAGCCTATTGTCAACATAATTATGGAGTGTGATTTATTTTCAACTCAAAATATCTTCAAACTAACAAAATATAGAAAGTTATTAGTGAATAAAATCCATCTGGATAACAGCAGACTGACTGCATGTAAAATTTACGACAGGTCTGGACCGCACGTGAATTTTGCTCGTATCTGAGAAAAATCTTACAGTACGAGAAAATTGGTGAATGCCACAAGTCCTCCTAAATCACTCGTACGCACAATTTAAAAACAAATCTGTTCGTACGAACAGTTCTTGCATGAGGCCCATTGTCTATAGAGCAAATTAAAGTTTTTCACAAAGTTAACCAGATTAAACACCTTCATACAAGATGTTACCACCTGGCTTTGCAAACTTTTCAGCTATTGAAAATAAGGAACACTGACTGGACAAGGAATGCATAGAAGAGAATGAGAACGTTGTCAAAATATTATTTAGCTTTGAGATGCGGTTTCCTCTTAGAGTGAAGTCACTAAAAATAAAAAAATGTAGAAAAACACACACACACTTCTGAATATTTCCTACACAAATTTATACAGACTCATGTTAGATGAGTGTCATAACAAATACAGAAAACAGTATTAAGTAGCAAAGTTATTGTTTTGCTACTTTTAGTCTTTAGCTAGCATTTTGCTACGTTCATCCTCTTTTTCTTATTTTGGGCTTTTAACTAGCATTTTGCTTTTTTATATTTTCTTTTGTAATTTCAGCTACGTGTTCTGCTCCTTGTAACAAACATTTACCACTTGTAGCCTTTGGCTACTTTTCCCCTTTTTTTAACGATGTGCTCTTAGCCTCTCTCTTTTAGCTAGTGTTTTGCTGTTTTTTTTTAGCTGCTTTTAGCAAGCATGTGTGCAACTTCTAGCCTTTAGCAAGCATTTTGCTACAATTATCTATTAGTTTCTTACTTTAGACCTTTTACTAGCATTTTGCTTTTTTATCTTTTAGCTAATGTTTTGACTCTAAGCTTTTTGCCCCTTTTAGACTAGCTTGTCTTTGCTAGTTTTAGCTTCTAGGGACTGTGTCGTTCCTTAGTGTTGCTCACTCTGAGCTGGTTCTGTTGGAGTCATTTCTTTTCACTGTCACCACTGCTCAGGATAAAACATTGGCATTTTATTATATTTAAATGCTTTTTGATTTTTTAAAATAATGCCCTGAGATGACATTTGTTTTGAGTTGGACTATAACGGAATTGAATCGAGAAGCTGATTGTGTTCACCTGTCCATGATGAGGCCATGCGGGATGATCACTTTGTCCAAATCGTTCTCATAATGTCTGGGAACACAGAAGAGATCCAGATCGTGTCCCTTCTCATCATCAGAGATCTGGGACAAGGAGGAGAAGAATAAGCAACATGATCGGTCAGAACAGAAAGAAAGATGCGTTTTTAAAGTACCTCCTCCCGAACCACCTGTTTGTTTACATCCGCACACACCGAACAGACCACAGCGTGATATCACAGCCCACAGCTTAATAAAAGATCAAATAAAAAGGCCTACAGAAGCCGATGCAGCTCATAACCACACCCTGACAACTTCATCACAAACCTGCAGATACGAAGCCATGTTTCCGGTCCGTTTGGTCTCAGCAGAGATTCATCCGAAGAGTCATGTTCGGCTGGATCACCGGGAGGCTGCAGCAGCTGCGTCTTCTTCCTTTGCTCTCCTCCTTCTTTTTCTTATGTGGTTCTGACCGAGCTGCGCACTTTTAAACCCTTTTACGTCAGACTCCCGTTTACCTGCCCAATCATCTGATTCCTCCCACACAAAAACCCCAGACCCAGTCAGCCCAGCTCGGTTCGACAGGCAGCAGCAGCGCGAGACGAGGAGAGCTGGTGGGTGACGCAGTTAACAAAATAAAAGTTCCTCTGTGCGGCAACAACGCGGAGTCCTTTTAATGCGGCTGCTGAGCTCTGACACTATAATAATAATATCATAACATCCTAATATTATTGCTTTTAAAATACTAAGAAAATTATTTTGTTCAAAAATTGGCAAAACTAAGTTAATATATTTTGTCATCTCAACTGATTAAAACTATAAATATAATGGAGTTAATATATTTAAACTGTTTTTCACTAATTTAAAATCTAAAACTACATTACCAATCAGTGTTTTACATTAGTAAAAACAGTAAAATCAGCAATGATGTTCATTTTAAATCTTTATTTTATTTGCTCTTTGTGAACAAAGTTTAAATAACTTCTGACCCCCTGATTGCTCCATTAAAAGTGGAAAACTAAGTCCACTTTATAAATTGTCACAATCTACAAAACATATCCACAAATTCATTGATGTGGGTTTTCATTCCTGCTAATTTAATGGTTAATTACTACAAAAAATTAGGATTTGATGTATTACCCCACTGTATTTTGGGTTATTTTTTGTTGCTTTAAATATAAACTGTTCATTTTCCATTAAGCCAAATTTGTCAGTTTGATACTTTATAAATGTGTGTAACTACAGGGATATTTATACACAAATGTGCTAAAAACTTGTATGTTACACAGAAATTTATCCAACATTTAAAGTTTTATTGATAAAATTGGGACAGAATTGGAAAAACAAAACATTTAATATAGTCCGGATTTAATGAGTGATACAGAAACAATAACATTTTTTTTACTCCATCTTACAAAATCAGCAACAGCGGGTGTTGGATAACACCGAGAGCATGGCAACTATGAAAACAGCATCATGTTCTCACAGTTCAGAACACTGGAGAGCAAACATCATCATCTCTATATGATAATAAAAGTCTTTGAGTGTCACTTGTTATCACCAGGCCAAATCTCAAATGACACAATTCCCCATTCAGAGTCCTACTTTTAGTCTGAGACCCACATACAGAGAAAACGTGGAGCAGAAAGTAGAGCACTGTCCTGATGAAGATGGTGTGATTTGAGAGAAAAAACACGAGCACTCATTTCTTTTTCTTCTCATCTTTCTTGGCACCTTCTGCTTTCTCCTTATCTTTGTCTTTTTCGTCCTTTTTCTCTTTGTCGTCTTTCTTCTCTTTCTTCCCTTCCTCCTTCTCCTGTCCTTCCTTCTTTTCTGCGTCTCGGTTGGAGATCTTGTTGTTGATCAAGTTGTGCAGAGCCACCACCGAGCGAATCAGAGAGGCCAGGTAGACAACCAACATCTGGTCATTGGTCTTCAAGTAAAAGGCTTTTGTGAACTCCTGCAAAATAAATGACGACAAATCAGCAACATGTCATATATTCTGAAATATAGAAAATTGAGGCTGAAATAAATGAGGCTGAAAGCCAAAACAATTACAAAATATTGAACAAAGAATCATTTTGCTATAATATTAAAAGTAAAAAAAATTAAAGTGGCACATTATTTTTGGGCCTTAGCTTCTGTTAAAATCAAATACCGTAAATGTATTTAAAGAGTACCAGCAGTTTTGAAGTCGAAAAGTCTGAAATCATTTCTAAATTAATCACAGGTGTTCCCCCCCCCCGCTGTTGTGGCTCTCTTCAAACCACAGCTCTGGCTCTACAGCCGGTGTGTCCAGGAAATAAAAGTAATACAGAATAAAAAAAATCGGAATGGTACTAGAGAGTTTAACAATAAACCAGAATAAATAATTATGATTGAATCTTTTTAAGATGGCTGGAATTAGCTTCACTGAAAAAAGAAAGAGAGACAAGTAACCTTATAGTTACTATGAATAACTTCAATAAATGCAACGTCAAAAACGTACCAGTAAGTTGACGTCTGGCAGCAGGTTGAAAACATCCTGCAGCTGATAGATGATCTGGTGGTTGATGGGAAGTTTGCCCACAGCCACTCTCTCCAGGTAAGAGCGAATGTCCAGCAGCTTTGAGTTGAGCCCCTTCAAACCATGAACCTGGTTTGTGATGCGTTGTGAGAGAGTACCAACTGTGGTATCTTTAATGTCCCTGTAGACAAAATATGGCAGGAAAGAATAAAAAAAAACAAACGGATGAATATTTTTATTTGCCGTCTGAGATGTTTGAGTTTTTATATTGAAGATTAAATAAAGTAGCCACAATTATTTAATGTGAACATTAAACCCTGTCTCAAGAACACGACTACAGTATGTGAAGCACAAGTTTTGTCTGGTACCTTAGCAGGTGCTCTACTCCCACTTCCTCTGCTTCTTCAGCTCCAATCTCACTGGTGACGTGTTCAAATGTCTTTGATGTTGGAGTGCCATCCTAAAAATAGTGAATATAGAAAAACACAAAAATAAAATCTCTGATCTAAAAATATAAATTTATTTTTAATGTTGATCCACCTTCTTTGTTATTTTTAAAATCTCACTTACATCATGTATTTCTTCCACAGAGATGTATGCTTCTGTGGGCAGGCCAAGATCTTTAGGTTTCACATCTATGATAACTAACACCTGTAAAAAAAACAAACAAAAAAATAAACCATAAAATAAATGCGGGGGTAATTTATCGTCATAATGAATATGTTTTAATAAAAGGTGATGTCTAAGTTCATGATAAAATAGTACGGGGTGGGGATGTTGCATACCGAGTTGGTACAGTACCGCTTGATGAGTTCATTGATTGCTATGTCATTCTTATGTAGTTTGGGTCCTGTGTGGTACCATCCAACTATTCTTTCTCTGGCTGAAAACCAGAAGACAGTTATTCATAATTATGAATCAAAGGTAACATACAAAACAAGTAAATTTAATGAGACAAATTCACTGCCTTACCATTAACTTTCTTGAACATGCCATACATGTTCTCCAAGTAGTCATGATCCAGAAACCACACCGAGTCATCCCTGTCATCTTCATCAAACGGCACTAAGGAGAAACACTGATATCAGAAGTCTGACAGGACACAGATATTACCACACTAATCAATGCATAAAACTGAGTTTAGAAGTTTGTTAAAGACTGAGCTTCAGCTGATATTAATGCAACAGTTTGAGTATTTGTCTTTTTTCATAGATGTGTTGTTTCTTTGCTCACAATTAGAATTTTAACACCTCATTCTTTCAACAGATGAATCAATGATCAATGATCTATCAATGATAGAAACTTGGTTGCACCATGTGTGTGTATTAAAGCAGCGTACCTGCTTGCAATGTTTTAGTAAATTTGTAACCATATTTTAAGAAAGTAACAATAGCAGTGTTTGTGTTGCAATAAGTATATTTTGTAGGTATGGGTGTAAAAAATATCCAAAATCAATCATTCTTGAATACAAATTTAAGATTTGGTGTAATATGGAAGACTCTGAGCCTCGAGGAAATAAAATAAGCAGGTTTGAAAACGCAACAAATTGACAATCACAGTAAATAACTCAATCTAAAAAGCATGGTTTCTTGCTAACACCTTTTCATTACACTTACCTGCAAAGCTATTGGAGACGTCAAGAACCTTTTTGTGCCATGATCCCAACAGGACACCAACCACACGTTTCTGATTTCCAACTTTTCCTATCCTGTAGATTATGCAAAATCATTAACACAATAACCCTGCTAAGCTGTAGCACAATAATAATCAGTTTGTCGTTTTATAAGACAAAGAAGACAGTTCTTTTATCAGTATCACTGTATTAATAAATTATTTTATAATGAAGTACTACAATACTAATATACATTTTTTTAATAAATATTTATAATCTGAGTTCACTCACACTTTCAAACAGCTAACTAGCTTTGTCATGTCTCCATTCATTTTCAATGGGGCTCTGACTCAGCACCGCTAGCTTTAGCTTAGCCTAGCATAAGCATTACGTTTATGAACGATTTGACAACAAATACTTTTCAAAGGCTGCACTCAAACACTGCGCGCACTGACCTGTTAAAATGATCGACCACGCTGAGCAACACAAGCGGGTGAACAACCACATTTTCCACCGCTAATTCCGGCATTTTTAGAACGAGTACTGAACAGCACAGCGCAACACAAACGTCTATTACGACGCTTCACTTCCGGCTGCGTCTGACGTCTTTTCCGTTTCCCGTGGCAACAGTAAAACACAAAGGGGAGGAGGAAAAGAAAAGAAAAAAGAAAAAGTTGTCGTTTGATAGCTCATAGACAAAATGGTGAGATATGATTTAATTCTTTTTAAATTGTTTGTAACTTTACAACAAAAACCCACATCAATATTTTCCATATATAATAGAAATGTTACAAAATAACTACAATTTCGCTGCCTTATGACAATCCTTTTTTTAGTCTGAGTCAGACGTTGAGGACACACTGAAGAGGATGGAAAACCATTCAAGTGTTATTGGAACAGTTATTGTGAATGCACAAGGTAAAAGCAACCATAAAGTTTTCAGGATATTTTGTGTTTTGTTTTTCACCCTGTCTTTGATAGAAGTTTACATTACGAACATATGTTGCCTGTTTATTCATTCCAGGTATTCCCATCAGATCAACTTTAAACAACTCGACAACTGTTCAGTTCGCAGGACTTCTTCGTGACCTCTCAGCAATGGCCAGGAGCATGGTCAAAGACATTGACCCTCAGAATGACCTCACCTTCCTCCGCATCTGCTCAAACAATAATGAGATTATGGTTGGACTAGGTAAATCTTTTAAGACTTTTCATTATATTTATAAATCATCTGACACAGCAGCTGAAGATTCTTGGCTTTGGGGTTTTTTCTATATTTGTGTGGCTCATTGTTTCTTCTTGTTTGTCTCTGCAGACAACGACTATCTGCTGATAGTCATCCAAAAACTATATGAATAGCTGCCTCTTTAATACAGCTGTTCCTTACTTTCCACTGTTTTGTTACATAATTGCTCATTTTCTATTTGGTTCTCAAGCAGCTGGCCTTATGTTGTACATTTTACCTTGCCAGCTGTATTTCTGTTTTACACTTGTTTTCACAAATTAAATGTGGAATGAAACTGTATGTCTGTGTGCAGTCTATAGTAGATCATGTTATTTTGGAGCTGTGGTAGCTCAGTGGTCAGTGAGGCTTAAGGTTCAAACCCACACTGTGTCAGGAGGGGGCATCCAGCCTAAAACAGCCAAATCTTTCATGCAAGTTTGCTCGCGTTGGTGATGCCTGTGGAAGGGAGCAGCCATAGGAAAAACAAATATGAAACATTAATTTATTAACCATAGCATAAAATCCTGGCACCAATTTCCTGTGTTTTATACATAGCACAAAAAGCAAAGAAATTTGTGTTTGTTAGATTTATTTTTTGTAACAATGCTTCTTGGCACCTGATTGGCAGCACCTGGGGGTACCAGAAGCTCAAAACAAGTGGCAATAACAACAGCTAAATAAACTGGCAGAGAAAATTTGGCAATTTTTTCATGTGCATAACCCACATACTCAGCTCTACTCCCACAAATGCATGTTCCTTACAAATATGGCACGATTTAAAAGAAAAATTACCAGGCTTTCTAACGGTATAGGATTTATTGCCAAGAAGCATTGTTACGACACATAATCTGCTAAACACAAAACTCAATTCTCTCTATGTTGTTTCCTTGCTCTTCAGAACGAAGCCTAAATCTCTAATTTATTCTGTGTCAAAGCTAAGGTTTATTATTTAATCCTTGATTACTTGACAGAATAAAACTTGGTTACAAAGTTTTGTGTTGATAAAATAAAACATCCAAATGTGAGCTTTCTTTGCTTTGACGCACCTGATTTGAATAAATGAGTGATTAACGTTTCTGCAGACTTGCAAGCCTTCACAGGTGCAGCCAGTGAAGCCAATCAAGTTGAACTGTCGCAGTACCTCTGCTCGACCAGTAGATGTCGCACTTTGAGATACACCAAAAATTAATAAATAAATCAGTTAGGCCATGTTTTTTTTTCTTAACAAATATTTATTGTAAATTTCCATCAGAATGTTCATCAATATATATTAATAAATAATTCATTGCAATTATACAGCCCAGATGATACATCACATAACAACTGATTGAAGCAAATATTCAAGATTTCACAGCAGGTTTGAGGAGGTGACTGAGCAGGATGGTCAGGTGAAACTGCAGAATTTGCTACTGTATTCTGTGCTTGAAAAGATTTTCAGAGTTAGATGGGGAAAAAAAGTCGAGCTGGCTTGAATAAAACCTAAAAAGAACACAAGGAACTGTTTGTTAGAAGAAGAAAGACAATATCTGATGTTTGTGTCACACAAATAGTCTAGTCTCAAGAGAGATTATTACTTTTGGTTGTTTTGAAATTAAACCTGTTTGCGTAACAAAAGAGGTAAAAATACTTTTCAACATCATCAAACCTAAAGTATTTCAGTCGCACACATAATGCCAATCGTTCTACAAAAAATAGAATCGTAGAAGGTTCGTAAAAATATTTTGATGGAGATGTGAAGATTCCTACATCAACTCATGGATAATATTAATCAGGATTAATGAGCTCAACATTTGTCGTCTTCCAAACACAGTGCATCGTTTTAAACTCTCCCCATCATTTTGACGTGACAATTTTCAAAATATGACCAAACTACTGTCGTTAAGCTTCTAAACATTTTTATTCTGACCAGCAGCAATCCCAACAAAGCATATGGCTTGTCACGAGGTAAAGCAGTAAAACATACAAAAAATTCTCACCTATCACAAGCAAAGTTACAAACCTATAAAATGTAATTTAAACCATTTGCCATATTAGACTTTAGATGCTCCCTTTGCCCCCCAACTTCCTTTAAACTCAAGCTGCTCTGAACTCAGAAGACACAATGACATTAAACCACAGAGGACTGTCAAGTAGTCGCTCCAATTTTATTTTAAGTGCATCTTGTCAGTTTAAGGCCTGAGGTGTGCTTTGATTCTTAAACCTTGCTGCTTAGTTTGACTCTTTTTGTCCAGAAAAGTTGTGCTCGAATGGATACGACTCACTTCTGTTGACTGATGGATTATTTCACAAGATATGAGCTAAAATGATGTTCGGTCGCAAAGCCGGCTCAGGTAGTAGGAGAAGCGAAGGAGCAGATTTACTGACTAAGTGTTATCCATGCTCAGTCTCTTGGACGCCACAGGCTTTGGTACCATGGCAGGTGACAAACGGTCTCTAGGAACAATCGGACAGCATCGCTGTCTGGACAGAAAGGCAACAAGAAAGCGGCTGGCTCCTTCAAGTGCTTCAAGTGTGGCGAGCAGCCCCGGCTCTTGTTACGACTCCTTCGCTGTCAGAGGTGTGGCTCTGGCGTCAGAGGTCACCTCGGTGTGTACCCGTTGACTTGGCTCCTGCCCCAGTGGATGGTGGGGAGCGTCAAACACCTCCTGAAGTGCTCGAGCTGGGCCTGCAGTCGGTCCCGTTCCTCCCTCACTTTCTGCCTCTGGCTCACCAGCTCCTGAAAAACGAGATAAAAGAGAAACGACTTTTTATTAAAGATTCAACTCTCTGCACACGTTCACCGACACAGTTCCTGAATGCTGAGAACGCAGAAATTTACAGAAAATAAAATGCAAACATGAAGCATTAGGTGAGCTTCTCACCCCCACAGTGAGAGAAAGCTGCTCCGCAGTTCTGGTCAGGTTGTAGTTCTGTGCTTCTAGTCTTTTACACTGACTGTGAAGAACCTGACGCTCTGTGGTTCGGTCTGAGAAAAAGAGAAATTAAATTTCTGTTATTCAACAGCCGAATAAAACCTGAGCATGTAGAGTAAATGAATAAATTATCAAATAAACAAGACAAACAATAAATATGGGGGTTAATTAAGCAGACACAAGACCAAAGAGATGCCTCTACCTCTGTTCAAGTTTTCCACTAAACTTTTTGGTGCTAAATTATTGCTTTACTGAACTTTTGATACGTTACATAGATTAAACTAAAGACTTTGGAACAAACTGTCTATTTATGGGAGAAAAAATATCTGATTTAACTTGGGTTTATTTTGGTAAATTGCATGTTATATGTTGACAACACAGATTTATCCATTGAGTTTATTTAAGAGCCTTTTAACATTTTAATTATTCAAAAGTCAAGATTAGGTGACAAGCAAACATTCTGCTGAAAATGAGTGAAATAGCAGCCAAATTTGTCAAAAAGTATTTTTGAAAAAACCTCCAAGAAGCTTTAAGAACTACTGATCAGTCCACTTTAAAAAAAAACCATAGTCTGACTCATTTTTAGCAAAATATAAAGGAATGAGAGCTAATTTAAGACATTTTGACAGTTTTGTATAAACAGTTGTGTGTGTTTTTTTTTTTTTGTTGAGTTTAAAAATTTTAATCTTTTTTCCCAGAAGCTCACATAATCAGCTGCAGCTTTAACAAAGGACTTGATCGAACATTACCTTGACGTCAAACCGAGCAGCCAGTAAATATATTTATATATTTAGCTTTCAGTCATTGTGATGAACTTACAAGAGCCATTATTTAGATCAAAATATGTTAAACTGCAGCAGGAGCTACATTTTTAAAACCATTACATTAAAGAAGGATGAAAATGGTTACTGGTTACATCCAGACACAAACTTTCTCCAAAATAATACATTTTACCAGCTGTAAGAAGGTCAGTTTTGATTCCTTGATTGATTTATAAAGTACTTGTTACTTTAAAAGCAAAGCTTGTATTTGAACAAAACAGAGAAGTGTTGATGACCCTGACTCACCGTCCACATACTCCTGATACGCCTCAAAGACCGCTTCAATGCCTCGCCACTTCCTGGGCGCCTCCTCCTCCTCTTCATCCTCCTGACCCGACTCCTCCTCTTCATCAGACAGGCGATCCCGTGCAGCTGGAGCGTCTCGGCTCACTGCGGGCGGGTGGAAGCGGTGGCCGTTGATGTGTGCGTGCTGAGGGGCGTGGCTTAAAGTCCTCAGCTGAGAGACGCTGTGAGGCGCAGGGCGATCAGACTTCCCTCTGACCTCAGGGATGCAACTTGAGATTTCTTTAAAGGAAAAGAAACGAGATCATTCTTTGTGCGACCACTAGATGGCACAACTCTGTTATTTAAATTTTTTTATGTTTTTATGTTAAAAGTCGGAGAGCACACAGGGGAGCGAGTGGCTAACCTTTGCTGTGGAGAGTGTTGTGTGTGGACTGCAGCACAGCCTGGTGGAAGTGCTGAGCGAAGGCCTCCGGCGTGAACCTCTCCCAGGGCTGACTCCGTCCGTTCTGCACAGAACTGGGCTCCTTCTTCTGAGGAGGAGGAGCCACCGGGCCGTTCTGTAGAGGCTGGAGCTTCCTGCTCGGCTGAGTCTCTGCCACTTCAGGCTTTTCCTGATGGGAGGTCAGCGGCGGGGGGACACGGGCAGCCTGGGAGTCAGCGGAGGGTTTGAGGGTGTCACTGTGGGGGTGCTTGTGTTTGTGTAGGTGGGGAGGGGAGGGGCTGGGGGAGTCTGGGTACAGGTGTCCGTTTGAGCGAGGCAGCAGAGGAGCTGAGGAGGAGTCGCCTAAAAGAAGCAGCGTTTAGGAATGAGAATGTTTTGCAGCTGTAAAGAGTCTTGATGGGTCTGATTGAGACTCACCGGTCGGAGGAGCAGCTGGACTTCGACACAACGCTCGAGGATTGTATCTGATTGTGTCTAAAGTCATCGTCTTCCTCTGAATGGCCTTCAGCAGCTCCTCTGTCCTCTCCTTATCTATAAAGAAGACAACAGAACGAGATCAACCATTTGTTAAAAAAACAAAAAAACGAATGGTAAGGCTTAAAGAGCAGCATTCACTAATGGAAAAATGTTTTCACCAAAACTAATATGAGGTTTCACCAAGACGTCGCTGCAATACCATCAAAACAACACAATTAGTCCTTCAGAAATATCTTTGTCACAAAAAATAGTAAAAATCTGATTTCAAACCCCCTAAACTTCTAATAATAAAATTAAAGCCTTATGGTATTAAAATCTAGGTTTTACTTTTACATGAGCTTTTTTATGTTTTTTGATTTAAAATAGGCTCATTAATCTAAAACATTAAGATTTTTACATAAATCATCAAAAACATGGATCCTCTAAAGACACATTTTCAGAGTTACTGACAAAATCTATATAAAACATTCATGTTAAAAGACGTGTTTGATCTTATGCAGCATAAAAAAGATTTAAGATCTGTGGCAGGTTGAGAAGAATGTAAAATATTTTTAAAATCATAATCATAACTAATTAGAATTTATATATAAGCTTTTCCAATATCTGTGTCCTATTTATAGTCAGAATCATGTGTTTTTATAGGACATTGTATTTTATTTTCATATGGGTAATAATCTGCTTCGTCTAAACCTCCTGCTCTAAATCCTCCAAACTTTATTTTCTTCTCACCCCTCCTACATCCTCAGCACAAACAAAAAAGCTGAGAAAAAAAAGAAGAATAAGTAAAAGCCGTGTTTCTCCGAGCTGGAAAGCTGCAGAGGAGCACGTAGGATGTGTGAAGAAACTAAACAGGTCGTTACCTCTCCTCTGCTGAGGGCTGACATGGGTGAGGTTGAACATAAGGAGGAAGTCTTTTTTCTCCTGCAGCTCGGGGGTGCTGTCCATCTGCTCGGCAGAGTACGGGGTGACGAGGGGAGCCGTGGGCGTTGAAGGTGAATTGAGTTTTCGTTTGCCCTGCACTGCTGGTGGAGAGACGCTGCGCTCTCTCATCATCCTCCGCCTCTTCCTCCTCATTTGAGCCAGAAGCTCGTCGCGACGGGCCAGAGTGGTGAGACCGCACGAACGCAAAAAATCCACTTTCTTTGAAAAGACAGAAAAACGTTGAGATGAATATTTAGTTTTTTTAAATAAAAGGTCCTGTATTCCTTGAAGGAATGCACTATAATAATCTTGTTTAAGAAATGTTAAACCGAATGTTTAACTGTGTAAGTTAAATCAACTAATGTGTAAAAATCACAACGTCAAATTTAGGCTGAGTTACAGCCAAAAGTTAATAATTTAAAAGAGGAACATAAAAAGATTGTTTTCTAAAAAGTTTGAATAAAATATGTCCTGTGGTTCAAGAGATATTTTGCTAACAGACAAATAGTTTTGACGCCAACAGTTAAATGCTAAAGTTTTAAACAAAAATCGTATGCCATGGGTCACGTTTAGAGTATGTGTTGTGAATCAGTCTCAGCTACTACCACACGAAATTTAAAACCAATATCTGTAACACTGACTAAATTTTATCTGGTTTTGTGTTTTCTAATGTCAGTTGACTGTGGCAGCCATCTTTATATAGATTTATTCCAAAATGTAATCAGTTTAACAGATACATTCAGTGGATATTACCTGAAAGTTTCTTTAAAATTGGTCCACTGGTTCATGAAATATTTTGCTAACAGACAAAGGGTTGACTCTGAATAGCAATTTGCCAAATCTATTGCAAAGATCTCTTATAATTGGTTAGTGCTCATAATATTTGTTGAGGATCAGTCTCAGCTACTACCACACATAATTTTAGGTCAATATTTGTGAAACTGGCTTAGTTAAAACAGTTTTTATGGCAGATCAAAAACAAAAATATGATTCTTTCTGTTTATGCACCTCAGAGGACGTGTCTAGTTTGAGCGGGGGTTGTTCTGTCACCCTCCTCAGATGAGCTTTTACCTCCTCCTCGTCGCTCTCATCATATGACTCATCCAGGTCATAGTAATAGCCTGGTAAAACCAGAGCGGGGAGAGGTTTATCAGTCATTATTAAATAAAACTGCAGGCATAAGAGATTTTTTAATGACTCAATCAATGATTCCCTGCAGTCATCCCGCTCATAACGCCTCACCTCCATCTCTGGCCTCCTTTCTCCTCTTCTCCTCCAAGTCGAGTTTACTGAGCAACCGGCGGTGCTGCTGGAGGACCTCGTCGTAAACCAGCGTGCTGTCGGATGCGTGTGCTTGTCGCTCTCTTGTCAGAGGGGGAGAGGCCGCCTGGAACCGAAGCCCCGGGTCACTCGGAGCAGACGGAGGCACTGAGGGTCTGTGGTGGAGGTGGTTGACGTGCCGGGGGTACAGGCTCTGAACGGTTCGCTCCTGCTCGGTTTTGCTCCATAGTTCCGTCAAACCTGCCCCTCTCACTGAGGGGTACCTCTCTGGGCTTTTGGAAGTCCTCTTGGCTCCGTCTTCTATCCTCTCCCCCCAGTTCACCAAATGCCTGTCGGCCCGAGTCAGCCCCGGCGGTGGGCGGCTGGGTGGAGCGGCGGGGTTCAGTTTTCTGCGGGAGTCTAAGGACGGCGTGTCAACGAGGGAAGCTGGGTTCCACAGAGTCGTGGGAGGAGCAGGAGCATGTGGGGGAACTTTAGGGGAAATGAGGGGAGGCGGAGCACCGAGGTGCGGGGAGGCATCTTTACTGCCCAGGTTGTGATAAACTGAACTCGTTCTGTTTAAGAAAAAAAAAATTTAGACTAATGCACATTTTTATCTTCTATAAATAAATCATCTAACGTTTTGTACCTGTGGCTTCTCGATTCCACACCTTTCACAGGTGACCTGAGGCCCACCACCAGAGGACCCTCCCTCTCCTGTCCTTGTGCTCGTTGCCGTGACAACCACGCCTCGTCGCTGGCTCTCTGTGTCATCATGGCGGCTGCCAGCGCTCCGTGGATCCCAGCGGAGGCAGCGGCACGATGCTTCCCCAGGTGAGAAGGCAGCAGGCTGGGCATGGGGTGAGGGACAGAGACCCTGGAGGAGTGAAGTCCTGACTGCAGGGGCACGGGTTTAAGGGCTGGGAAACCTGGGTGGTCTGAGTCCTTGTTTTTATCTGGAAAAAGGAGGAAATTAGAAAGTTGTTGCGATACTTTTATCATGAAATTTCCTGCATTATATAATCTCATGTAAAAACAAAGCAGCTGAAAAACCCACAGAACAAGTTACCTTCATAAACTTGAGTAACCAGTGATTATTCTACAGACTAAACCAAATACTCTGATAAAAAGTTAGAAAATATTTGTTTTTGTCTCCCATTTGTGCTGCCTCCTAGATGAACGGCGCCCTTAGCATTTGGCTATACTGCCTATGCCACGTGCCGGCCCTGTGTGTGTGTGTGAGGTGTGTGTAGGTACCCAGCCTGTTCGGGGTCAGCCTTTCTCCCGGTCTGGCCCTGTCCTCCGGTCCTGCCCTCCGAGCCTGAAGCTCAGCCAGGTAGTGACCCTCTGCCGCTCTGACCATCTGCTGCTGTCTGTCCCTCTGCCTCTCCTTCTGTCTGTCCAGCTCCCTCTCACGCTCCTCCTCCCGCTCACGCTCCAGCCCGGCCTCGCGCTCCCTCTCCTTCTCTCGTTCGCGCTCCTGCTCTCTTTCACGCTGGCGGAGCTCGTTCTCCATCTGTAGCCTGTGAAGAAGGTTGACAAGTACGTGTGCACACACACACAAACACACGACGGGGGGGGGTGAGAGATGCAACACCCAACATGAGGCAGATATTAACCACACACTGATGAATCTCACACAAACATTCCTGATGAACTGCAGACAAACGCCGGCGGAAACACACGCCGACGAGGACACACACTTTCCATTTACCAGGAGGAAAATAATCCAGACACAGCACGACTGAGCAGGAGCAGATGAACACTTAATAGGTATCCACAGGAGTATGACAAAAAAAAATAAGCGCACACACACACACACACACATACACACACGACACATCCACCAGCAATCAATAACACACAAACAAACCTTTGAGATATGCAGGAGCTATTACAGAACCAGATGATAAATACCATCCATTTCAAACACAAACATTCCCTCTGTGCATCAGGCCGCAGGGAAACAATATGTTTTGTCAAACTGGAAAAGAAGCTCAAAGGGCTGAGAGGAAACGGAACAGAGGTGGTGGAAAACACTGCTGTGTGTGTCAGAGACTTTATGCATCGTTTGTATATGCATTTATTTAGCAGTACAGTGTGTGTGTGTGTGTGTGTGTGTGTGTGGAGGGCAGTATGTGTGATGAGAGCATAGAAGGCACTGTGGGGTGTGTGCTAAAAATATCACACACACTCAGCAACCTGTGCTTACCCTGCAGAGAGATTACAAAGCTTTAAAGGCGAAGAGGAAGGAAGGAGGGAAGGAAGGAAGGAAGTTACCTGTCATTAAAAGCGGTGTGGTTCATTTCTCCAGGGTAGCGCCCTCCAGGCAGGTGTAACTGCAGGGCAGAGGGGTGAAGAGGAGGGAAGGTGCCTCCTGCAGGAACAGAGTAGAACTGCGACCGCAGCGCAGACAGACACAAGGACTCGTCCATCCTGCTGACAGAAAACAGAAAAAACTAAGTTACTCATGCAGTTAGCGCCGCCTCACGATACGTCAAATGTGTTTGCAAACAACAACATAGATGAATTCCCGGCTCAGAAGAAAAAAAAAGGGTGTAGCTTTTAAAATTTCTAAGAAAAGAGATGCTTTAGACCAGTGGTTCCCAAAGCTGGGGTCAGGACCCCTCTGTGGGTCATGAAACATCCCAGGGTCCCAAGATTATTTCCAGACATCAATTTAAATGCAAATAAATTGCTATTGGAATATTTTCACCAGAATTATAGCAAAATAAATTAAAAAATACAATAATAAATGAATAAAAGTAGTATCATAGTTATTTTTATATTATTATGTCCATGATTAACAGAATTATTAGCAAAATATGCAGACTTAAACCAGAAATATCTGGGGTCACAAGTTTCTATAACTGTTATTTTGTGGGCTAGAAGCTAAAATGTTTGAAAAGCTCTGCTTTAGACCATAATGTCTTAGAATAAGCATAAACTGCTTTAAAGCCAGCACTGACCGTAAACTACATCTCCCAGAATGCACACTGATTATTTTACTAGCAAAATGATCCCACTAATAGGTGGATGAACAGGGTTTGAAAGTAGCCAGGATCTGGGTAAAATCTCCACTTCGCTGCATTTTCTCTGGCTACTTTCCAGCTTCACTTACAAATTGTAAATTTAAACTGGGACAGAGGAATACTCTGTTGGAAAGTGGGAGAGTTCAGAATTCACGACGGAAGCTACTCACCACAACTCAACATTGAGTAAAACTCTTGTTTTTACTTTAAAAGTATTTCTGCATTATTTATTTCCCATTTAGTCAGTCATACACTACTTTTCAGTGTTTATAAAACGATGGGTTAAACGCTGTTTCTGTGCAGGAAATACAGCGTAGAGCTCAGTTATTGTTTGTTGCTCAGTCATAACAATGAAACAAGGAACGTGACGTTTCGTGTTTAGTCAAAGTTAAACACAAAACTTCTAAAGTTATTTACAACTGGCCCTCTGAGGGCCACCACATTGCTCATGTGGCCCTCGATGAAAGTCCTCTTTCAGCTTAGTCCAAATAAAATTGACACAGGATCATAGAAATCAGCTTCATTTCTGGATGTTTTTTTTTCTTTTCCACAAAATGCTAATTGTTTATAATGCAGTGCTGAAGGCTCTAAAGACCCCGACCATTGGAGAGTTGGTTTTCAGCTTGCAGATGGTACTAATGAAAATACTGTGTAAAACTTTTAATTTAAATCATTCAGATATTTTTTATTATAAATCTTTGTACTGCGAGTACTCTTTGTACTCTTTTGTTGTAAGCAGGTGTTCTACATCAAACTAGAACAAAACTGAACAGTTTGTCATTGCAGCAAAGATTAATGTTACCTTTGTAAGGACAGAGGGTGGTGCAGGTAAGCAGGGTGATAGTAGGCGGCGGCGGCAGCCGCGGCGGCATGAGCAGCCGCGGCGGGGTCCAGACTCAGGGGCAGCGAGGCGAGTCGGAGATCATCTGAGGTGGCGAAAGGCCTGAGAGCCCTCAGGTATTCCTCTGGAACGGCACTCGAGGGAACCACCGAGTGCATCTGCCCAGGCAAACTGCAGAACAAGCACATAGAATCACTTGAGTTCCAACAAAGTGCTGCGTGACACATTTCATCAGTCCGGCCACTCTCACCTTATGCTCTGTATGCGGGGGTCCTGCATGATGCTGCTGGGAGTGTGGCCAAAGGACTGAGCCAGAGGATGAGGTGAGGGGACGGGCGGCGTTCTCCTATCCTGGTGGCTGTTCTCAGCCGCTACCCGCTCCCTATTTAGTCCCTGAACGCTCGACTCAACCTGACAAGGACACACACACACACACACACAGGAAGTCTGAGAGAGAGGAGATTACTGTGTGCATTCATGAGGTTTGAGTGTGTGCGCCAGATCTAAAGCGAGCAGAAAAGAGGAGCGAGGAGCGAAGCAGAGTGGCTGGATGAAAACATCCAAGATGCAGCGAGTGGCTCAGCCGAGTGGAAAAGTGGGTCTGATACGTCACAACGGGTCAAGATCAAAGTGGAACAATGATCAGAATATCTGACCAACAGCTCAGTCCATCAGCCTCTGTGAGCGCATCAATCAGAGGATTTGGATCCCAGTGTTGGGGATGTAGAAACTTGTTTTTTTTGTTTTTTCTTCTTTTGTTTTTTTGCTTTGTTAGCTTTGCTTTGAGTGGTCCTCACCTGACCCTATTCTCCAACTACACGTGCATCACTTATTCCCTTTAGTTATTTCCTCATTAATATTCCATAACTCTTTTACCATAGCTTTGTTTATGTTCTTACCGTTTACCCTGATGCCTTTTGTTTTGTTTGTTTGTTTGTCATTTTTTGTCAAACTCTGATTCACACTTTTGAATTTATGTTTTCTGGATTCCCTGCCACCACAGCGCCTTTCTTTGTTTTGTTTAATAAAAGTTATTTTCTCTTTTTTCAGCTGTCGTCTCCTGAGGCTTAGTCTAGGTTTGGGTCCTAAATTACATACTGGGTGACAGCCAGAATGTTCCATTTGATCTTTGGATTGTTTATACTAAAATTAAACCCTTTAAAATCACTACCATGACTAAAAAAATAGGATGGTTTCAACTTGAGTATAAAACACTACAATAAACACTCATCACAGGACAAGTATCAGTTTGCTTTGCATGGAGAACGTTACTCTTCTGTGCTCTCTAAACATAAAAAAGTACCAAATTACCAAATAAAAAAACTAGTATTTATAAAGAAATGAATACTAGAGTTTTAGTTTTACACTAAGATCATCTTATATTGAAAAATGGCAGAGTTATTGGCTAATTAAACTGAAAAATAACAATATGTGCAATCATTATATTCTCTCATGTGTTCTATTAGTGCTTGGAGTTAATGTTGCAGAGCACTCTCAGCTACTACCACACTCACACTTTTAGCTCAAAATGTGTAAAATTGATTGAGGTATAGGCGTATCTGTGGTTACTAAAGGTCCATTCGTTGTGACGACCATTGTTAGTCAGCTGTAGATGTCGACCCAACCAACATTACAATTCATTAAAATCATTATAGTGGCTAATGATACAAACACACACACACATATCATTGCTTTGCCTTTGTTTATGCCAGTGGGCAATAAAAGACTAGATGAATTCTCAGCATCACCTTTCATTTTAACACTAAAACTAAAACAATATAATAGTAAAGGTTGTTGGGGGCGTGTGAACAGACTAACTGGTGGCTGTGGCGGAGTGGTTAGATGAGTCGTCCTGCAACCAGAAGGTCATCGGTTCGATCCCCCTTTCCAGCCATCTCCATGTCTTTGGACTCTTCCCCCACTTTATCTACTGATGGTGGTCAGAGTGGTGCCGGTGCATGGCAGCTCTGCCTCTGTCAGTGTGCCCCAGGCCAGCTGTGGCTGGAGCTTACCGCCATCAGTGTGTGAATGGGTGAATGCATGAAGTGTAAAGCGCCTTGGGTCCAAGTGGATTTGATAAGTCTCTGTATAAGTTCAAGTCATTTACCATTTAACCAGAAGACTTAAAGAAAAACAAATATTTTCCCCTGATGCGTTAGATCTCGTTCCTACAGCAACAACCTGTATTCCAGGCTGGGCTGACCACGCTCAGACCACAAGCAAATGACCTCCCCGAACAACGCCTGATCTGCTACCTTCGCTTTGTGCGACACATGATTTGCAGTGAAATACCAGAGCTTTGACTAGATTTGAATAGGTTTGGAGATGTTGTTCATGGAAATCAGATTCAAATCAGCCATGAACCATCTCTCTTAATGTCTTCCTGCAACCTCTGCTGGTTCAAGATAACACAGCAAAGGCGGCGCGAGAACAAGCCTGGATGGCAGCCATCGCATTCCTTGACCTCTGACCCTGTGGACAGCTGGTGGCCTTCACGAACGCAGCCACAAACAAACAAACACAGTCTGTTTCTTTGGCGCAAATTGTTTGAGTCCGGGAGGAACAACGACACCGAATCCTCTCAAAGCTCTAAAGCCCTGCCCTTCTATCCTCTATTAGCATCGTACTCTCTGTTTTCCTGCCTCCCTCCCGTCTTCTTTTCCCCCTGAATGTCTGAATTGGAGCCCCAGGCGGGCAGAGCCACAGAGTGCTCTTTGTGAAGGGGGGAGAAAGGCAACTCTGATCCAGGGGGAAGTGGCTACTGTGGGGGCTAACCTCGGCATTGTGTGAGGGGTCTGGTTCCTTGCTCCGGCTTATATCTTCTCTTCTCTTCTCTATCTCCTCTTCTTGCCCTAAGTCTTTTGTGGTGAAGGGTCAAGTACACGCACACACACACAAACACCACAGGAAGTGGATCACAATAGGTGCCAGCCTCTGCAGCCTCCTGCGTTTCTTTTTACAAACCCCTCGTGTTGCTGAAAAAGACACGGACTGATTAGCGAGGGGGGGGAGGGGAAGGTGGAGGAGCATGAAAACGAGAACAGGAAAAAAACAGAGGGAGGCAGGAAGGGATAGACGAAGATGGAAATGGTGGGACGACTGGTTTTCTTATCTGGACCCCAGCGAGCACTCGTACGCTTTCTTTAAACGAGGGAGCAGCAGCTAGAAAATGAAAGGAGGCAGAGAGGCCGGGCTCATCTGTTCGGCAGAGGAGGAGGACCGACGGACAAAGAGCACGGAGAGATCACAGCAGATGTCCCGCCTCAGACCTGTCCTCAACACCAGCAGGTGTTTGACAAACAAACGTCCCTTACCTGCCGTCCCTCAGCCCTCCACAGGCCGTTGCTGGTCTTGGTCGGAGCAATGGTGACCACGGGAGGGGTGTTTGGTACCCCGTGGCCCCTGTTCTGGCCCAAAAGGGGCCCTAATGAGCCCCGCTTTGGGGTGGAGACCGGCGAGCTGTGATTGGTGGCTGGGGAGGAGACTGGAGAAGATTCACTGTTGATGGCAGAACCTGGCGAAGCACAAAGTAACAAAACTGATCAGATTTTTAAAAAATTAAAAGATAAAAAACTATTATTGGTGCAAAAAGCTAGAATGTGATTTTGATAAGTAGCACATATGTCTGAAATAAAACAGGAAGGAAAAGGGGAAAGATGAGAGTTTGCATGAAAAAAGACAAAAATCAGACATAGAGAGCAAATGAAGGATGTCTTAGAGAAAGGATGGGGTGTGACTCCATGAAGGGAGGTGTTAAATGTGGTAAAAAGAGAGTATACCATTCACTGACACAACTCTGTTCCTGCAACACACACACACAGATGCAGAGGATGGATTAGGAGGAAATACTAAGATGGAGAGAAAGTTTGTCGAGCTGCAGAAAGAGAAGACATGATGGTGATGGAAAGCTTCTTATAATTGGCTGTAATTAGATTCATATAATTGGGAGATGAATGGAAATAAACGGAGGAAGAGACAGAGAGGGAGAGGTCAGAACTGGTCAGCTCTTATCAAACACCTTTATTAAGACAGCTGCGAGCCGAGTGAAAACTCACACACGCGACTAAAGAGCTACCAGGCGTTCGGGTTTCCCATTAAAGCACAAAACACAACCTTGGTTTTGTGAGACGATCTATTTTCAGCCGTCAGCTCACATATTGATGGGATAGGTTTGGAAAATAGGCTTATTAGCTTTGCAGAACTGAGTTACATAAGATGATTGATGCCTTTGTCAAATCCATGTGCTAAGACACAAAACAAAGGCAACAACCTTAAAGTTATATTTAAAATATAATCAGCATTAAACAGTTCAGACATTTAAAAAAGTGGGGTTTTGTGGAAAAGTAAGGAACAATTACTGAAGGCTCTGTCACACACACGACATCAGGAAATATATAACCAGTGTTTAACGTACAAACAACTTCTCCATAACCTCTCTCTAGCTTATACAGAACTTATACCAATGTATGACGGTGTTTTTGGCTGATCAGGTGACATTAGATCAGGGCGATCTTCAGCGTGTGGGACTAAATATTCATAATCCAGAATAAGTTGTCTGACACTTTATAGTGTGACGGAACCTGTTATTGTTTGTCTTTCAGTGCTCCCTTCTTCAAGCAAACTCTCACAAAAGATTCAGCAACTGTTTTGCACCAGGTGCCCTTCCTGACACAACCTGAGCTCCCACCTGAAGCCTCAGGAGTCAGGATTACAAGACCACAGCGCTGACCACTGAGCTACCACAGTCCTAATAATGTCTGTGACGTAGATAGCTTTTTAAAAAGCCTCAGTCTGGAGTTTAAATCTGACCAAACAGATGAGCTAGTGGCTAATCCGACTGGAGCTGAGACCAAATATTGCTGCCATCTTAATACAACTCCAATCCTGCAGGAATAGCTTAATAATTCTTCTCAAATCTATAAATAATACACTTCTCAGCAATGTGAAAGTTTGCTTGAACTGCTGTGAAATGTTGGAGAATGGAGATGTTCTACAACAGGTAAGACATTGATTAATCATACCTTTTCGATAGAACCCCCACTTCAAAAGATCTGAACTGTCTCTTTAAAAGATGGCTGCCCATTTGGTGTGTTTGGGGTCTATTTTAACCCTCATAGACACGATCAGGATGCCACTCACCTCTGGGGTCTTCGGCCTGTTTGGCCAGTTTACGCAGGGCAGCAGCGAATCCAGAGTTTGCAGACTGGGCAACAGCGTTCCCATTGGTTAATGGGCTGAGGGGACTCACTGTAGCTGTGGTGCGAGTTGCCGTGGAGATCATTCCTAATGATGGTGATTTATTGGACTCATGGTTCATACCTGAGGAGAGTAGGAAGAAGAATTTTATGGAGGTTAAATACTCCCGTTGACTGAAACTTCAACAAACTAGACTTTAGGAAGTAAATGTGCCCGTTTAGTAACACAACTGGTATCTTCAGTGCGTGTGTGTTTTTATGTCGGCACGATAGTGAGTAGGTCAGCTCCATCGGAGACAGAGTGGAGGGCGGAGGGCGTAGGGCTGTGTCAAATAGAGTGCTGACCCTAATAGCAAATCACACACATGAGAGCACACGTGTCCATTTCCTCAAGGGAGCTGGACGACACGTCTTAAGACCCTGGGAGTGTCTACACACGTTTTATTAAGTATCCCTGCATTTTTACACACTTAGAGATGCACTCATAACTAAAACACCCATCAAGCTGCTCAACGGTGAAGTAAAAATGTGGTTAAAGTAACCTCTGTCTTCCACCGTCATACTGACCCACTAATGTTAATTACAGCTGGAATTAGCCCCACCTCCACCCATTTACCCCGCCTGCTACAGCCATGACCTCATTAGGCCACCAAAACACCCAGTCACGCAAACACCTTTAAAAGCACACAAACCACAAGAAGAACAAACAAAGACCCAAAGCAGCAAACACACTCATAAAAAATTCATAAATGCACATCACCGGACACGATTATTGAGTGGTCCGCTCATCAGCCTGACAGCGGTGATCAGCATAAAGGACAGTCAGGTGTCAGGGCCTGTTGGCCTTAAAGTATCACAGGTCTCGTATTTACAGATGTCTGCTTGGATCAGAGCCTTTACCTGGCTCACAAACGCATTACGGTGTGACAAATGAAGTGAGAGAAGCTGTATTAAGGAAAGAGTGAGCTAATCTTAAACTAAAAGAGCAGAAAGTGGAGGGTGACAGAGCGAGGACTTCCTCTGGACACTACAGCATAAGAGCAGTATTATCTGCAGATGAGAAAACAACAACATGAGGTGTAACGTGTGGCGTTAAGGTTCACAGATTTTATCACACAAGGCTGGTTTCTCTATGATCTAAGAGATCATGCTTATTTCTGTGGGTGTTTAAAACATGTTAAAAAGAATATTGAAACTGAATCAGAAAGAGGAAGAGACGAAGATAGTAAAAAGGCTGACATGCTCTGTGTGTGTGTGTGTGTGTGTCTGCTGAGCCCAGCAGTCAAGGGAGAGATGATAAGACAGTTTCTATCGACTCCTTCTCTTCCTCCCTCCACCCTGCACTCTCACTCTTCTCCTCCTTTTGTCTCCTCCGTGTTGATTTCAGCATACTTCAGCTTATTAAACCAAAGCCAGCGAGCACAATCTCCTCTCAGTCTTTTCTTGTCTTTCTTCCTTTTTCTTTTTTTTTTTTGCAAGCTTTTCTCACGGGCTTTGATGTTTAAGCCACGTCACTTCCAAGCACAATCAGCAGCACACACACACTCTAAAGTATGGATATGAACATAAATCAAACATGCAAACACTCACCCTCCTGCTCTTCGTCTTTCTGTTCCTGTGTGTGAGACTCTTTCACTCTCCCCCTCTCAGCCTTGCAGCTGCTACGTGGTCACGTGACCTCTTTTCTATCCACCCCCCCTCCCCTTCCTCCTCTTCCACCTCCCCCCTCCTCCCGCTCAAACTATCACCCTCTCCAT